>CM056053.1:54967559-55475059 GCA_029574335.1 Rana kukunoris
GTTATGAAGGGGAATGACCTATGTTCACTATCTGAATTACGTGAAAGATACAGGTCCACTCCATTGGAAGTTTGGAGATATCAACAACTTCAACATTTTGTAGGTTCCCTCCCAAAAGCCCTTCGGGGGGTTGGTTGGTTGAACCCATGGGAAAAACTAGTTGATCAAATGGGGATAAATAGGCATGGAATTTCTATTGGGAAAAGAAGGAATTCTTGCGCCAAAATAAGTGATAATTAATAATTCCTTAAAGTGGATGTAAACCCCAAAAAAATAAAAATAAATTTTGATGTCACAATGTAGAGTATAATATTTCCTATCATTTGTGCCCAATCTTGCCACACAGAGTTAATCCAGCGCTGAGTAATCCTCTTTTATGTTCAGTGAAAACGAACAGCCTTCCAGATAAAACCCTGCCTAAATCAAAAAGTCCGGAATCTCTCTTCTTGCTTTGAGTGAGAGGTTATTTACAAATATAGCTAGGACATGTTTATCATATGTTATGTTTTGTTTATCATAACATGAGGTGATATAACATCATAATACATCCTAGTAATATACAATGAACTTTGGATCACCTCTTTTTATGATAAACATGTCCAAGCTCGATATGTAAATAACCTGTTACTGAAAGCAATAACAGAGACCCGGACTTTATAATTTGGCAGGTTTTTCTCTGGAATTCTGTTAATTTGCACTGAACTTTAAAAGAGGATTACTCAGCGCTGGATTAACTCTGTGTGGCAAGACTGGGCACAGATGATAGGAAATCGTATACTCTACATTGTGACATCAAAAAAAATAAAAAATTGGGGGGTTTAAATAAATATCTAAGTGAAGCTGCTCCCCAAAAAATCAGAGATCTGAGTTTGTGTGGTATGTGATGGTGGATAGGGGGCGCTAAATTGCAAAAGGTGTATTAGATAACCATTAGTTAACACAAATTAATAATGTGATCCGAAGGACCGCATACATAGGGACTCCAGAGAGGGAGAGTGTCCTAGTATATCAATCACATAATATGAAAGTAGTCCATAAACACAGTGAATGTTAGTTCCAAACAAGTAATGACAGATCCAAAGTAAGATCAAGTAAAGTGCTAGGTGCTCTTATTACTTCCAAGTGCAGTGTGCAAAAAGGTTGTCCACCTTCACCAATAGATCACCAAGGTATGGATGGATGGCTTCTTACCAAATGGTGTTGACCTGATTACTTAAAATGAGGTCAATAATGGCTTAGTAGTGGGTTGTGGATCGGCTTGGATGTCATATGAGTTTTTGGTTGGTGCCCGTTCCCGGGAAAGAGGCTGTGCGCTTGTGTGGGAAATGGAGAGAGATGGTCGCGTCCTGGAGAGCTGACGTGCGTGCCACCGCTTGCAGCTCGTGAACCAGCAAGACCGGGAGTACGTGGCTTGTGCGTGCCCAGGTACCGCCTCAACGTACCTTTCGTCTACAACGTCATCAGGAAGCGTGGTTTTGTAGCTGCTGACTTTTAATATGTTTTGTAGCTGCTGACTTTTAATAAACAGTAAAAAGCTGGAACTCCACTTTAAGCATAACTTCGCTTTAAGTATAAGTGTGAAAGTAGCTGCACCAAAACAGATCATTCTTGTTTATGTTTGTTGTATGTATTACATTTGTTTTGTATGGCCACCTACAAATGCTAAATCCAGCATCAGAACTACAAGGAGAGGTGGTGCAGGGGCTGCTGCGAGGAGTCACAAGACTCTCTGAAGTTCGAACAGAAGGCAGCAGCTTTGTTTTTTTTGGGACTGTGTGGTCCAGGGGAAGTTCTCCATATAAATCATACCACATAGTGTCTCCAATAGTTCATTAGTTTTATTTGCTCAATAATATTCATGTACATAGCTTGTGGTTGGATGGGTGGAACACATAGGAAGGACCCCATCACTCACACATGCCTAGAATGGCATGATCTCAATACAGAGTAATTTCAGGATATTGACTTTATTTGCACAGATAGTATCTGATCGTCAGCAACATTTTGGAGCCAATCTGGTTAGCACAGCTTAACTCTGTTACGGTTACATACTTTAAACCATAACATGTTGCTTTATATCATAAAACTCACTCTGTTAAGAAATGTACATTTAGTAGAATGGGTCTAATGATGTCGATTTGACTCTGTTTGCCATGTGCTAGAACTTATGTTATAGTAAATCAGCACTTTTTTGTGGTCAGGGCTGCTTGGTTTGTGTAATGACCTCATAAACCTGCTCTTTTCAGGAATGGTAATAAAACATAGACTTTAGCAAAAAAAAATGTGTGGGACTCCAGCGGGCCTGTTCTGAGGGAATTCTGGTTTTCAGAGTAAGCATTTTTGTGTATCATTTATTACAGTCCTGAGTTTTGGTGTTTTACTTGGATTAGTTTTTATGCGATATGGAAATTGTCTTTATTCACAGCTATATCAAGAGTTGCATGTCATAATTAATTTTAGGAGGTTGTATGAATGGTGTTTATATTATATGAAACTCGGATCATTAGGGGGTCCAGGCACCTAAAGCAAAGTTCATTTATATTACTAATTCTCTTTCTCTTAAAGGGGATTTGCAGTTCAAATATAAATGCCACAATCTGTTGGGTACACATCCACAGATTATGTAAATGGAGGTTACCATCTTCAGCAGTCCTTTGTGGACAATTGGGTTTCCCCAAAAATAAGACTGGGTCTTACCAAAAACACAATAGGGCTTATTTTCAGGGGATGTCTTATTTATTTACGGTATGTACAAAAAAATGTCTTCCCGTCAGCATTGTGAAATTCTGTCATTCCAAAAATAAACCCTAGTTAAGAACTTGTAAAATCATGTAATCCGTTCTAAAAAAATATTATATTATGTCCAATGTGTCTACTTTATTGTGGAAAATACCAAATTTTCAGCTCCACTGGGCGCACACGTGACCTGTCGGAGCTCTTCTTCCCAGCTCCGAATACTGCAGAGCATAGGCGTGCGCACAGGGTGTGCCAGGTGTGCCTGGGCACACCCTAATCCCCCTGTGCTGGACAGATTCCCCCTGTTTGGCTTCAGAGACAGGGACTAGGGAATCTCTGTCCTCAGTCCATTTCTCTGTCTCAAAGTAAGACATCAAGGGTCTCTTCAAACCCCTGATATTTCACAAAAGCACTGCAGTGGGGCTCCTAAAAAATATTTGTATAAAACAATAATAAAAAATTATAGTAAAAAAATATATATATTGTAAAAAATACAAAAATTTAAAAAAAGTAATAATAAAAAAAATATAAAAAGGAAACTACTGCGTCCACTGCTCTACCAACACTGTCAATTGCCCTACTATATATATACTATGTACACACCTGCATGTGTATTTGAGCTTTGGGGTGCACACCCTAATGCAATAGGCTGCGCACACCTATGCTGCAGAGGGAGGGGCCAAGATCCCTGCAGAGGGAGGGGCTGCTGACATCAGCTGGGAGGAGAAGATCTCCAGCGGCGCTGTAAATTAGGTATTTTCCATATTAAAGTTACACTTGGAGACACACTGCACATTATATAACCTATTAACAGAACAAATTACATGATTTTACAAGGACTTTAACTGCTTGCCGACCGCCCACCGTAGTTTTACGGCGGAAGGTCGACTCGGCTGCGCAAAATCATGTAATATTACGTGATTTTGCATTTCAGCTACTAGGGACGAGCGCGCCCCCTGCTCGCCCCTGGTGCCGGTGGGCGTGATCACCGCCGGGCTCCCGCGATCGCTCGTTACAAAGCAAGAACCGGGAGCTGTGTGTAAACACACAGCTCCCGGTCCTGTCAGGGGGAGAAATGACTGATCGCATGTCATTTGTCATCTGTCATTTCCCCTAGTCAGTCCCACCCCCCCCTTCAGTTAGAACCCACCTAGGGAACATAATCACAGATCGCCGCCATTACTAGTAAAAAAAAAATATTAATAAAAATGCCATAAAACTATCCCCTATTTTGTAGACGCTATAACTTTTGCGCAAACCGATCAATAAACCCTTATTGAGATTTTTTTTTACGAAAAATATATAGGAGATCACGTATCGGCCTAAACTGAGGAAAACAATTGTTTTTTTATATATTTTTGGGGGATATTAATTACAGCAAAAAGTAAAACATATTCATTTTTGTTTCAAAATTATTGCTCTATTTTTGTCTATAGCCCAAAAAATAAAAACCACAGAGGTGATCAAATACCACCAAAAGAAAGCTCTATTTTTGGGAACCGCGCAATGTTAGTTAAATTGCAAAAAGTGGCTCGGTCATCGACCAGCAAAATGGTCCGGGGCTAAAGTGATTAACTAGGGCTTATTTTCGGGGTAGGGCTTATATTGCAGCTGTCCCAGAAACTCACGCTAGGTTTTATTTGTGTCGTAGGTCTTATTTTGCGGGAAACAGGGTACCACTGCAAGCTTATTAAAGAGGTTGTCAGAGCCCCGCCCACCATGGGCTGTGTTTAGTTGTTGTTCAGCTGTACAGTATGATGCATCAGAAAAAGCCTGCATCCTACTCATACTCCTATTTCATATTCTGCAAGGACAGTCACTGAAAATGTCCTATGAACCCAATATACAGTTACCACCTTCACATTACAGTTGCTTCATCATAACAGAGTAAGTCCTATCTCATCAGAGTATTCCCCCTAAACTTTAGAGTCCACCCCTTCACATCAATGTCAGCCCCCTTCACCTTGGTATTAGCCCTCATCACATCCTTGTCAGCCCCCATCACATCAGTGTCAGACCCATCACACCAAGGTCAGCCCTCATCACATCAGTGAGAGCCCCCATCACATTACAGTCAGCGTTCTTCACAACAGGGTCTTCAGTTCCACTTCAAAAATAGAGTCCTACCTTCAAATCCTCACTGTGGCTGCAGGATCATGGCAGGGGTTGGGAGGTGGAGCAGGTCTGGGCAAAAGCAGGACCTATGTTCATACCTCCCAATTTCTTGAGATGGGAATGAGGGACACCTATCAGCAAAAGTATGCAGGCATAAGACACACCCCTTGCCACGCCCTCCTTAAAGGAGCAATTTACAAAAAATCAAGATTTGTTTAACCCACAAGTGTTTTTTTTTTTACCACTACTATTCCTTTATATTGGCTTTTGGAATATACAAATGCAGCAATTTAGAAATCAGGTGAAAGGTTTAGTGCTGGAAAACACTTTTTGATAGATAAAAAGTGCATTTTATATACAAATATATAAATCAGACCAAAATGAGGGACAAATCAGGAGGAATGAGGGACAGAGGGACATTGCTTCATATCAGGGACAGTCCTTCGAAATCAGGGACAGTTGGGAGCTATGCCTATGTTGTCTTCTGAATCAACAACCTGGATCAACCTTTTCCATTTTAATAGTGCGGGTGCACAGGCCACTAGCACCATAGTAACAAATTACACCATGGGGGTTATTTACTAAAGGCAAATCCACTTTGCACTACAAGTGCAAACTATAAGTGTAAAGTGCACTTGAAATTGCACTGAAGGTGTACTAGGAAGTATAGTCGCTGTAGATCCGAGGGGGACATGCAAGGAAAATAAAAAAAACAGCATTTTAGCTTGCACATGATTGAATAATAAATGATGAAGTGCCGTAGACAGGGGCAGGACACTGTGCATCCATGCAGACTTGGCATTGCTGAGGCTGTGCTGCCCCCCGACCTTTCCCATTCCTGAAACCAGTGTCACTGGTCCTGGGGGGTACGACTAAAATCTGGTTTGACGTAGCCCACCCCAGCAATCCCTTATATTTGGCCCTGCTTGGAAAGGGGACACGGAATGCAACCCATGATGACTAAGGGTGTAATGCTCTGTTTAAGACCAGCATTTGGCCCATGAGCTTAAAGAACGTTGCTGCATGAAGCTTGCCTGATGCATGCTACATTTATGGTCTATAGCGCCACCTGCTTTTAAAATTTGGTATTGCTGTGTGACCATATGAATATATAAAATAGTTTTTTAAAGGGGTTGTAAAGGTTCTTTTTTTTCACCTTAATGCATCCTGGCCGTCGACAGCTATTGGCTTGTGCTGCTGTCAATCACATGCAATGATGCGGCGCGCTGGGGGGCTATGGCCACCGGCTGTATCACAGGAGCGAGCCCGCAATCTAACCCCCTTGGGAGACAGCTTCCCATGAAGGGGGTTAGCAGATGCGGGGAGGAGCCGAGACAGCTGCAGAGGGACCCCAAAAGACCAGGATCGGGACCACTGTGTGCAAAACGATTTGCACAGTGGAGGTAAGTATAAAGCCCCATACACACGGTCTGACTTTTTGCCAACAAACTCCAAACTTCGTTTTCCAAAAAATCAGACCGTGTGTACGCTCCATCGGAGAAACTTTTTCGGTTTTCATCCGACAAAAGTTTGCACTGCAAACGGACATACTTATCGGCAACAAAAGTCTGATGGTGCAAAGTCCAACCGTGTGTACAGGAATGCATCGGACTTTTGTCCAAAGTACAAATACACATGCCCAGATTTAATGTTAAAATCAACCAGCAATAGCAGAAGTTGACCAAAGGGTGGCAGTAAAGAGCAGAAAAGAGCAGAAAAACCACATGATGTTGGGAAAATTTTAGGAAAGTTTGCAGAAAAGTCCGAGCGTGTGTATGCTATGGGTGTGCCCAGCCAACTCCCTTCAGACAAAAATCCACGGAAAAGTTTGTTTGAAGTCCGATCATGTGTATGAGGCTTAAGATGTTTGTTATTTTTTTTTTTAAACGGGAACCACACACAGGCAGCACGACTTCGGGGACGGCTTTGCAAGTCGTCCTGAGGACGACTCCAGAGGCGATTTGCAAGACAACTTCTGTATAGAAGTCAATGCAAGTCGCCCCAAGCCGCCCCTGAAGTCGTATAGGGAGTACATTTCCTGTGATACAGCCGATTAGAACGCTCCCATTGCACTGCATGGGAAGCGACTCGTCAGACTCGTCAGGCGACTCGTCAGGCCTGACGCGTCGCCTCAGTGTGAACCGACTCTTAGGCCGCGTACACACGCTCAAACGTATCCAATGAAAATGGTCCGACAGACCGTTTTCATCGGATATGTCTGCTGGGCTGTTTTGGTCTGATGGTTGTACACACCATCAAACCAAAATCCCCACCGGCAGACAGCGCGGGGACGTGGCGGTGACGTTGACGCCGCCACGTCACCGAACCAGGAAGTAAAATACTTCCACGCATGCGTCGAATCCATTCCAATCCATTAGTGTACTAACCAGCGGACATGTCGGACGGACGGGTTTTCAGCAGACAAGTTTTAAAGCACGCTTTAAAACTTGTCTGCTGGAAAAACCTGTCGGACCGGTTTCAGCAGATATATTCGATCGTGTGTACGCGGCCTTAGTGTCAGGAATCACTGAAAACTATAAACAAGTAGCCATTGTTTATCGGGTGTGAAACTTCCCTATTTTACATTAAGTTTAAACGGAAAAAAAAACACCTTTGAAGGCACAATGTTGTGTAGCCGCATGATATCATCCTCTAAAATGTAATAGTAGTTTATATTCTCTATATAATCACATCTTGGTATTTTGGTGTATCAGTGGTAATCCTAATTAACCCATGGAAATATTTAGGTCAGGTTTAGGTGAATTGTAACTCTCCAGCTGTTGAAAACTCCCAGCATGGCGAGGCATACTAGATGCCTGGAGAGCCTTGGCTGTCAGTCTCTAATTTATATATCAGCTTCTTTGGTATAATTAGATGTTGGAAGCAGGTATCATTGTAACACCGAAGTTACACCATTCTGTTGGAATGAAGTGGACATTCCAGCTTCAGTATGTCTGTACTGCCAGATGTCATGTCTGATTGGCAGTCAGTGTTGTTGCTCAGGTCTAAAAATACTGCAGAGCACACAATGACAGGTTTATAAGATCCAGGGCGGTAACATACTGTGAAATGCACATCGGTTTTGACATAGGCGGACATAGTACACATATTATGTTTTATGGATTTTACTAGTGATGCATACTGGGCAATGTACACATTGCTGTCTGAACATACTGAAAGCATCTTGAGTACAGTCAGCGTTAACCAACAGATTTATAACTGAATCCTTTTAAAGTATAACAGATGGTAGCAGTGCTGGGGGAAGCCATCTTGTCAGCGGAACCCTAGCTAACAAAGATACAGTGTTCAAAGTGTAACAAATTTTAAATAGTTAGCTGAAACATTGACAAATTATAAAAAACAAACCAAGCAATTTTTACATTTTTGGATAGAGAGAGGAAACAGATAGAAATTCTTTTAGAGTTTATGGTCGGTGTTTGGTAAGAAATATGCCAGACATGTATGTCAAGTGCAAAAGTTTATTAGAAGTTATAGTCAATGAAAGCCAACTCGTTTGGGGGTTTAGAGCATCCCTCTTCATCATGGCTACAAGGAAATAACACAAAGAATACAATAATACACTTATCTAATTTCTGGGTAGTGTAAGTAAAAGGCTGTGTAGAGCAGTGTTTCTCAACTTCAGTCCTCAAGTACCCCCAACAGGTGATGTTTTCAGGCTTTCCTTTATTTTGCACAAGTTAGTCAGTTTCACTGCCTAAGGCCCCTTTCACACTTGTATGGATCGTCCTACGACTTGGGACTGCAAAGTCACATGACAAGTCGTTCCCCATGATTTCCAATGACAACCATTCATATAAGTATGACTTTGTGCCGACTTCAAAGTAGTCCCTGCACTACTTTGGTCTGACTTTGATGTGAGTTCAGGTTCACAGACCTCAAGTCTCCCTGAAATCGGGGCAAAATCTCCTGTTGGGGTACTTGAGGACTGGAGTTGAGAAACATTGGTGTAGTGAATGCACAGTAAATTTTTAAAAATAATGTTAATTAACTGCCATCTATGTGTAATCCCCCTAATAATGGGATAGGTGTATTCACTACATGTATGAATGCATATCTGCATATTTATTAATACAGGTTTTTTTTTATATTTAAAGTTGTAAAGAAATACATTTTTTTTAAATAACAAACATGTTATACTTACCTCCACTGTGCAATTAGTTCGTTTTTGCACACAGTGGCCCCGATCCTGGTCTTCTGGGGTCCCTCGGCGGCTGTCGCGGCTCCTCCCGGCAGCAACTACACACAGACATGCAATCGAGCTTGCATGGTGTGTAGCTGTTGTGGGCGTGCTCCTGTGACACAGTGGCGGCCATAGCTGGCTCTGTATCACTCGGTTCCGCCCCCCGGTGCGCCACGTCATAGGTGGTGTTTGACAACAGCGACAGTCAATGGCGGCACTGCTTTACATCCATCCACTGCAGCCAATCAATGGCCGGGCTTTGACTCGTGGAAGATGACGGGGGCGAGCGCTGGACTTTCGAAGGGTCAGGTAAGTAAAACGGGGGCTGGGGCTCGGGGGGGGGGGGTCATCATCTGTTGATATTTTCACCTTAATGCATAGAATGCATTAAGGTGACCAAAAGTTTTTACAACCCCTTTAATACTTAGCAAGATATTTAATGTTCTCCCACCACCTATGTTGCTGATCTCTGTTGCTTTAAAGAGAAACTGCTAGCTACAAAATTGCAGGATCCTCCACTTACATGAGTGTTTGATTCCTGTTCCCATGTTGTGCTTAGTGGTTACTCCTGCCAAGGCCACTACTATGTACTGTATTGAGAGTGGTTTGCCTTCAATGCAGCAGAGATTTTGGTGGTGCAGGCAGCAGGGGAGCTGAGTATTTAAAGTGGATGTAAACCCTCACATATGCCCACTGAAGTGGCTAGCCTCAGGTGATACACAGAGATGAAACACATTTTCCTACATAAGTTGTACCTATTTTTCTGAGGCCCTCTCCTCTACAGCAGTTTAAGGTATACAGTTTACACAGCATTTTTGCACTTTACTAGGCAGGGGCAGAGATCTGATGTCACATACCACACAGCATAGAGAGTAAACTGAGACCTGAGTGGAAGGAATGGATCCCCCCGGAAAACAGTGTCATAGGCAAAATGCACAGTTGAGGTTGTCAATTGCCTGTTGTGTGCTGGGGTGGTAGGGCCATTTCTCTGATTTGTCTGGTGTCAGCATAGACTATTAGAAGTGACTCATGCAGTTAGTAGAAGAAAGAGAGGAGACAGAAATCACATTAACTGCTTTAGATAGAGGCAAGTAAACAATACAGAACACTATGTTTCAGAGGTTTACAACCACTTTAATAATTTACTTCCAGGTAAATATTATTTTATACAGGTATTTTAGCCTCAAAGTCGCTTTAAGGGAGGATTGAGCAAAGCAGTTTGGGTGGAGGTGAGCTGGGACATACATGTGTAAGTGTTGTTATCTTTGTTTCTACCATCCGCTAATTGCACTACAAACTTCTACCTCCAGCTAAGTGTTCCAAGAGATTTTCTTCACGTTTATAATATTTTTTTCTGACAAAGCCGGTACAATTAAAAATGACCAGGGAAAGAGCTCATCATGGAAACACAAAGGTCAGTGGATACATAGGGAAAATGATCAGAATTCACACATACATGTCTCTTAATCTCCCTCCGCCCAATATGCTTAAGCAGAGTTGTCCTTAAAGTATTAAAATTAACAAAAAGTAGGCGCCTCTAAGTGCAATATTAAAAACGTTTAATATCTCAAAAGAGATTAGGAACACTTATAGGATGGATGATGAAAGGAATGTATCATATGTATAATGAGGGTGATCCGGCATCTTGTGGTCCCAATATATATCAAGAATTCCCAGAGAAGTCACAGCCCACCCATAGAGAATAAATAGCTGTGTCATCCTAATCTCTAGCTATAGGCTTGAAGAAGGAACCAATCAGAAGTTCCGAAACACATCTCCTTTTGATGATCTCACTTCATGTTTTTGAGGTCCACGCTGGTTGTAGGTCCCCCTCCGCTGACGTCACTTCCAACGCTGATTCTGACAGCGTGGCCGCTCCATTGGGGGCCTCCAGAGCTGTGGCGTCTTCTTGCTGGCCCTGCTGGGACGTTCATCTGCTGCATAGTGACTTCTCTGGGAATTCTTGATATATAATGGGACCACAAGATGCCGGATTATCCACATTATACATATGAAGCATTCCTCTCATCATCCATCCTGTAAGTGTTCTTAATCCCTTTGAGATATTAAAAGTTTTTAATATTGCACTTAGAGTCTCCTTTTTGTTAATTTTGTTTATAGAGTTTGCTGTCTCTTTTGAGTGCTGCCCTAAGTGCACTGAAGACTCCTCATTATGCGAATCCCTTCACCTCCAATAAAGACAATATTCTGCTTAGTCTTGTTACTCAGAGCGCCATTACACAAAACTTTATCTTAAAGTATTGACACAATGTGAAATGAGGTTAAACAAAGAGTAGAAACAGTTCTTCTTTCTTTAGCCATATCTTGCTTTTTCATTAGCCAAAGCTAGTCGGCGTATATTGGCGATGCAACCAGCAGAAGCCTCTTGGAGAATGTCATCCATGGAACCAACCATATCAATCAACAGCTGAAAAAGAAAGAAAGTGACTTGTGACATGTCAGGCAAAAAAATGGCATCTAAGGTCAGCTTAAAGCCGCTGTCTGACATGCATGCATATACAAAGGCCAATTTAGACAGGAACCAGAGCATCCCAAGGAAAACCACAGAGGGAGAACATACAAATTCCATGCGATTGTATCCTGGTTGATCAAAAAGGGAAAAGGAGAATGCCATGAAAAATCCAAGAGCCAATGTGTTTTAGCTGTCAGGCCTCATTCATGGCGGAGACCTTTTCAGGATAAGTGCCCTGCTTCTGAGGTGGAAGATTACTACTTGGAGGTGGTAGCTCAGACACACCTGCTTCAATATCCTGGTTGGGATTCAAACCAAAAACTCTAATGCTGCAAGACAGGAGTGCTAATCACAAACAGGGCTGGACTGGGACAAAAATGTGGCACTGAACTTCATCCAGACCGGCCCATGGCACAACACATCAGGGTACAGTGAACATCAAGGCACGGTACAGAGCTCAGCACATCAGGGCACAGCACATCAGGGTACAGGGCACAGCACATCGGGGCATATCAGGGCACAACAAGTACAGCGCACATCACATCAGGGCCCATTACAGCACATCAGGTCACACCACATTGAGGCACAGCACATCGGGGCATGGGGCACATCATGGCACATAGCACATCAGGGAACATAGTTCATTAGGGCACAGGGCACATCAGAACAGGGGGCACAGGGCACATCTGGACACATAGCACATTAGGGCACAGGGCATATTATGGTGCACATCGTTTACCAGCCAGCATGCAAAGTATTACACACGCTTCCTCCGCTACTCTGCATGCTCGCTAAATCTCGATCTATCTGTCATGCGCCAGCTGTCGCCGATTGACGGGTAGATCGCTGCGGACCTCCAACCGGCCCACTAAGCCATCGGCCCACCGGGAATCTCCCGGTAGTCCCGATGGCCAGCCCATCCCTGATCACAAAGCCACTGTGCTGCCCAATAGGATACACTATAGAATACTGCTTAGCCAAACAGAAGGGTCAGTACCAAATCTTAGTTTTGCCTGGATGACCTCCTTTCAATAGGTTCAAATACAGAAGCCTGTTTTCAACAAGACGGTATTTGGCTAAAACTTGTATTGTTTCAGTTTTTTTCTCCAGCTTGTTTTGACGTGGGGAATACTATAGCTGTTTCTTTATGAATAGAAGCCAGTATAAAGTGTGGCTTAATGTTCTCCTTTACCTCACCGGCTATGTTATCATGTAAATATGCAGCATGCATGCTTTTCCACCACAAAATTACTGAGCATAGAGATTGTAAAATCTCAACTAAAATGTAACTCAAAGCCAGCATGGTCTAATGAGATTAAGTCTATGGGGCAGAATTACTATTTAAATACTGTCTCGGTAGATGAAATTCATCTTATTGCATTTAGAAATTTAAACAACTATGCTTTTCTTGCCCCAATGTGCATTAGGAATGCAATAAAAATAATTAGAATGAAAAAGTAACCTTTGCAGATATATTCCAACTTATAAATAAATGGAGACATTCAGACTGTACGTGACAAGACTTGAAATTCAGAAATAACTAATAAATAACCTTCTTAAAACCTAAGTCCAGGCAAATATATCAAAAACACCACTTAGTTCACAAAAGAATTTCTTAGGAAAAAAATAAAAAAATCACAAAAATACTTTTTCAATTCAGCCAGTTAATTAACTGAGATGTTTCTTAATACTTAGTCACACATTGCCAGCTAAAGGCTGGGTGTAGTAGTGTCTGCTTGGTAAAAAGTTAAAGAGTGGAGGGGATGATATAGTGGTAGCTGTCATAAAGGCAAATCTTAGTGTTGTCAGTTTCATTATATAACTTTATATATATATATATTTATATATATATATATATATATATATATATATATATATATATATATATATATATATATAGTTTATACACGAGAAAGGATTTCCAGAGTACTGTGTACTAGCTAAAGAAGGTGTCATTAAAGAGCTCACTAAAGGGTTGATTTTCTAAAAATAGACTCTGTAAAAGCAGTGCTCCAGGGTTTAGTAAATGTGATTGGGTATTCTTTGCAAAGTGAAGCTTTACCTCATTTACTAAGCTCTGGAGCAACTGCACTTTGCAAAGTACACAGTCGATTTGCATTTAATAAATCAACCCCTAAGAGCCTTCAAAGAGGAAACTAAAGCTCCACCCTGCCCGTCATAAATAAATAGGACATTATGTACAAAACCACTATACATTTTCTGTAAGCCATCAGAACTGAAGTCTAAATTCTTAAAAAATAGATCACTGTTTGCTGCAACACCCAGTGATCCCCAACTTATGAAAATATCGATCACTAACAAAAGGAAAATAATGAATGGGCTGACCCTTTAAAGCTTTAAATGTAAAGTCATATATTAATTTCTACATATTTTTTCTAGCCTTCTTCAATGACTCTGAACAATCTTGGAGTTTTAAAACATACTTTGTGAAGATCCCCACACATTAATTTTTTTGAATTCTGTAATGCATTTTCACTATGTCACTATTTGCACTGTAAGTAGGCACAGCTGTGTCCCACATTTCACAGATCCTGCCTGCTGAACTTCAGAGGTTCTGAGATGAGGAGTTTCATGAGGAGGAGTCAATGTAAGAATCACTGTTTGCAGGCAGCAAATTACCATGGGATATGTAGTCCTCAGAAATTGAAACAGCAGAAGAGAAGCTGCAAATCATACAGGGAGTCCAGGAAGTTGTATAAAAGAATGGAAAGAAGAAATACAGCACTCACAACATGAAAGGAGTTTTTTCAAGCAAACTTATATTGGGTTGTCATAAATAACCATTGTTTGCATTGTCATTACAAAGCTGATGTTATAAAAAACAAAGGTGTATGTTGTGACTATAGAACTCCTTTGCTGAACCTAAAGTGATTATCTTGTTAAATTAAATTTACACAATATGTAAATTCTTAATACTCAACTTAACATTTAATACTCAGCTGCCAGTCCCCTGCTACTCTTAGTGGTTTGACCCATTGACCCCTAACATAGGGGACAGCATGATAGACCGCAGGATACAGTGAGGAACTGGGGTCTTTCGTTTGCATTTCCTCCTGATTTCTGCATAGATACGGACTTTAACAGTGGGATTGGTGAGTATTTAATGTCTTCTTTTTTAGATTTATTTTAGAGACCTAGTCCCTATAATAGCAGAACTATGTGATGCCAGAGACAGACATTAGTAAATGGTTGGCATAAATGTACAATTTGACCATCTAAGAATGCCTTTGGCTCAGTTTCTCCCCAAGACAGCAATGTTCAAGTTGCATTACGGCAATGCAGAAAGAAGATGGGTGCTTAAGCTGCTGAAATAATTTACTTGTCTGCGAAAGTTCATTTGAACCTGCTGTGTATTTTCCCATAGACTCTGGATTATTGCCTAATTCCCCCAAAAAATTCCACATTCAGAGATTTTTATCCTATGTGTATGGGCACTGTTAGACGTCTATTAGATTTGAGTTCAGATTGTGTTCAGCACAGCAGACAACCATAAACAAAGGCAGCAGATTAAAGTACAATTCAGTGTGTACTTTATAGAGGGAACATAATGGAATTCACTGAAACTGTCCAAAAAAGGTACTACTTGGATGGCGTTGGACAATGACAGGTCTGTTGAATTGCGCTGTAAACATTCTTTTATGTTAACTGCTCCAATGAAAGCCTTCCCCTCTGATAAAACACAGCAGATCTTCTACTCGTACTGACAATGTGGCTGATAACCACAAGGAAATCTGTTATCACTCATCCCAGCTGCATAGTTTCCTTATGGCTAAAACACAGCGCAGAGCTCTGAACTGCTGAACACAGGCATAAATTGAAGGCAGACGCTGCTTCTGTCTGATGTCCCAGGACTTGGGAGATATAAGTGAATTTTCAGGTGTATTCTGAGCGGTAGAGGTGTTAGGCATAATAGAAATTAATCTTTTCAGCCCATGCTACATTAGGGACACATAAGGACACGGTTAGGAAAAGCAAGCTGTTACTGCTCCTCTGTTGTGCACTGATGATATGAATAACTGATGACTGATTGGTTTCTTTGGGTTACAGCTACCTGCAGCATTTTTACCACAATAATTGGATTTTTTTTTTGTCAAACATTTGAAAGCAGCCAATATCAACTTTGCCTTGAGCTCAAAATGTAAGACCTAGCGAGAAAGAATGATGTGATCCAAGGCACCATGAGTAATTGGCCTCCCAAATTTGGACAGAAAAATAGAGTTTAGTCAGGGGACTTTCAATGAGGCCCATCACTATGTAGAGTAAGCATGTGGGATATAAAACACAGTATTGCTTATATGGGTTCTGGCGAAAAAGGGGGAAGTTTGTTAGGGACTTTGAATGAGAGATGTATACCAAAAAGCAGTCTTAGCAAAGAGCCTTTTAATATGTCTTGTGAGCTCATGTACAGCATACTGAATGACAGAAAAAGCATACACAAAATCGCATAAACGCAGAGCATGCTAAAAAACACATATACATTTTGACGCCATGGTGCTTTGCATATCATGGAGTAAAGACAAGTCCTGCACAACATGAACTGAAGGGGCCAGATGGCATTGGAAAATATTGCAGTAAAACAAGATAAAAGCCATAAAGTCATCTGTATGGACATCATGCATCTATGTATGCCCACGCGTTTCATTGGGGTATACCTACTCTTCAGGGGTGAATGCAATGGTGATGTCAACTGCATAGATGTGAACAGAGGATCAGAGCTGTTTAAAAATGTCTGGCATGGGAGCTGAGGGAGAGACATGTAAACAAGCAGGGAGCACTGTGGATTCCCCAAGGCTAATGTGCAAATGTAGATGACAGTGAGCTAACACTTCTTGTTGGTTCACATGGAAATTGAGAACCAAAATCACAAGTGAATGCTTCCATATAAAAGGTGTTACCAGAGAGACTAACATTTAAGATCTAGTTCCCTGGTCATCACCCCTCACCCTACGGCTTAATTTCTTAACAAGTCACATGAGCAAGTTTGCAGGTCAACAGTTCCAATTCTACTGCTTAGACCATACACGGTTCAAATCTTAGCCGGTTCAGCACAAATTGATATTCAAACCATTAGTGGGCAAGCTGAATTTAGCAGTGGCTGCTATAGCCACTAGCGATAATCACTGTCTTCTCCCGTGGTTGCAGGAAATAAATTTGCTCTGTGTATGACTGGCTGGGCTTATTTGTTTGTGCTCAATGACTGCCTAAGCCGGATGTGAGAATGCAACCAGACAAATACTGTGATGTAAAAGAAGTGGACAATATTAGCTCAGAGCTAATATTGTCAACTTCTTTTACATCACAGCTAATAGCTCTTCTATTTATTGACAGTTTTTCTTTCAAGAGGAACTGTCACTGAGCAATATATATAAAATATATCAATTGGCATTTGCTACAGCTAGTGAGTCCTTTAAAGGGGAGGTTCACCTAAAAATAAACTTTTAACATTGCATTTATGAGATTAATGAGATTAATACACTTGTACTTACCGTTTCCTATATGTATTCTCAACCCGGCTTCCGGGTATGATGGTCGAGGTTGAGCGTTCCTAATTGATTGACAGGCACCCGACCGACGCATACAGCGCGTCACGAGATGCCGAAAGAAGCCGAACGTCGGTGCGCAGGCGCCGTATAGAGCCGCACCGACGTTCGGTTTCTTTTGGCATCTCGTGACGCGCTGTATGCGTCGGTCGGATGCCTGTCAATCAATTAGGAACGCCCAGCCTCGACGATCATACCCGGAAGCCGGGTTGAGAATACATATAGGAAACGGTGAGTACGGACGTATTTTTTTTAAAAAAAACAGCCGATTCTAATTGTCATTAATCTCATAAATGCAATGTTAAAAGTTTATTTTTAGGTGAACCTCCCCTTTAACTTATAAATAAGTCTCAGACAATTCCTTTATTTATTAAAGCAAAACTTGTTTTTTTAAGTTTTGGATAGAGTGGAGAGAGATTAGAACACCTGTCAGTTTTTATTGCTTTGTGTGTCCACGTTAGGAAGTTTCACCCTCTCTTTGTGTCCTGTTTACCATTATTATCAAAAGTGAAAGTAACAAAAAATGTTGGGTTGTTCCCAGAAAAGTAAAAAAAGGGGAAATTTTCTAATGGGGACACTAGTTCTGACGACGTTGGGGTCACCAAGGACTTCCCGTTATATACAGGGTTTTCTGCTTACTTCCTGTTTGGCCATGGAGCAAGAATTGAAAGTAAATCTCCACAATTGGACAAAGGTGGCAAAAAATAAGCTGACAGAGGTTATAACCCGCTCTTACTCTATTCAAAATGAAAAAAACTTTCTACTTAGGGTTCTACTTTAATATTTTAATTATAATTTATTTACATTTATTTCATTTAATTATGATTGTTTCAGTACACAGAACACTGGAGTCTATAATATACCTTTGGCTGGATAATGTGATGATATCAATACATAATAAAATGTACCGGCAATGGCTGTCCAAAGCCATTAATACATTTAATTAGATTGCATACTCATTACACACTGTGCATAGCTATCTGATGGGCTCATTCCACAATAACAGGACTAATTCCACGTACACACAGTCGGAATTTCCGACAACAAATGTTCGATGTGATTTTGTTGTCAGAAAATCCAACAGTGTGTATGCTCCATTGGACATTTGCTGTCGGAATTTCTGACAACAAATGTTTGAGAGCTGGTTCTCAATTTTTCCGACAACAAAAGTTCTTGTCGGAAATTCCGATCATGTGTAGCCAATTCCGCCGCACAAAAATCTACGCATGCTCGGAATCAAGCAGAAGAGCAACACTGCCTATTGAACTTAATTTTTCTCGGCTCGTCGTACGTGTTGTACGTCACCGCGTTCTTGATGTTCAGAATTTCCGACAACATTTGTGTGACCGTGTGTATGCAAGACAAGTTTGAGCCAACATCCATCGGGAAAAAATCCACGGTTATGTTGTTGGAATATCCGCTCGTGTATACGTGGCATTAGACTTTAAATTCTAAGGAGAAAATTCAACTAAAAATTTCTTATACATCTAAGAGCAGCCTTTCTCAACCAAGGTTCTGTGGAATCCTAGGGTACCTCTAGAACAGGGGTCTCCAATCTTTCTAAACAAATGGACAATTTACTTTCCTTCCGACCTTGGGGGGGGGGGGTGAGGGGTGAACTGTGACCAATGGGAGTAGGAAATGCCCCAGTGTCAGTGGAAGTAATCATCCCATCACTGGTATTAGTAGGAGGAATAGTGCCCCTTTGTTGGTGTCAGTAGGGTGAATAGTGCCCCAACATTGGTGTCAGTGGGAGGAAAAGAGCCTTGTATTAGTGGGAAAATAGTGCCCCAAGGGCCAGGTAGAGGCAAGCTAAGGGCTGCATTCGCCCTTGGGGTGCTGTTTGGAGACCACTGCTCTAGAGGCTATTAGGGGTTTATTGAGCAAAGAGCAATGTCTGCATCTAAGATAAGTAATCGCTGTCAACAATGATCTTTTTTAGCTACCTGGAAGAGAGAATTCTTCCCAATGACCACAAGTGTAAAGTTGCAAACCTCCCAGAGACCCTCACACTAATGTAACGTGAGTTTTTTTCACCGTACCTATGCCGTGGAAGCTACCGTGCATGCGTCAAAGTAATTTTGAGCATGCACGGGTTTGCACGGCGACGGGTAAATATATAGACGCTCAGGTTTCTCGTTGGGAAACAGGCCGACAAGAATCCCGATGAGAAAATAGAGAGCAGGATCTCTATTTTTCTCGTTGAGGTTCCTAGCAGTTTTCCCGATGAGAAACCATACACACAGGCCTGCTGATAGAAATCATGGGTCCCCCTACAATCCTACCTAACGGGGCCCCCTTCAGCCCAACCCCTGGCCCCAAACCTGGTCCCTCCTTCAGCCTTACCCCTGGTCCCTCCCCAGAGCCTGATATAAACAAAAAAAGGCCGTCAATTTTGAAAAAAAAAAACATAATTTTTTTTACTTTCTGCTATAAAACATCTAATAAAAATGTA
Organism: Rana kukunoris; assembly: GCA_029574335.1. Classification (NCBI taxonomy): domain Eukaryota; kingdom Metazoa; phylum Chordata; class Amphibia; order Anura; family Ranidae; genus Rana; species Rana kukunoris. Next base: position 54,987,101 of record CM056053.1, read on the forward strand.
AAAAATCAAATTTCTTAATCAATTTAGGGCAATATGTATTCTGCTACATATTTAGAAAAAATAGTTAGAAAAAAATCCTGATAAGCCAGTGGAGCAGGAACGCCGCCCCCTCTGTCCTGCACCGTCACTCAACAATAGGGATGAGAAGAACACCCCCGCATTCGGTTCGCACCAGAACCGTCGAACAGACCGACCGTTCGCGCGAACATTTAGAACCCCATTGAAGTCTATGGGACTCGAACGTTCGAATTCAAAAACAATAATTTTAAAGACCAATATTCAAGTTATTGTTGGAAAAACGTCTTTGAGAACCGGGGTCTTGCCCGAGGGAACATGTATCAATGGAAAAAAGTTTAAAAAACGGTTGTTTTTTCAGGAGCAGGACTCCTGAAATAACGACCGTTTTTAAAACTTTTTTTCCATTGATACATGTTCCCTCGGGCAAGACCCGGGTTCTCAAAGACGTTTTCACAGGCAAACTATAGACACCCAGCAGGTACAATATTTAAAGGAATTTTTCTTCTTTTTTTTTAAAGTTAAGCTTCATTAAAATCACTGCTCCAGGAGCAGTGATTTTATTGATGCTTAAATAAAAAACTAAAAAAATTCCTTTAAATATTGTACCTGCTGGGTGTCTATACCTGTGATAACGTCTTTAAATAGCACAATCACCTGCCTGCCAGTAAATTAGGAAGAACTGATCTATCTAAGCTATACAGTGTATAAATATATGTACAACTCCTAGGGATGTATATATATCCTCTACACACTGTAAATTAAGCTAAACTGACTAGCCTGCCTGCCTGCTCTATCTAGCTATATAAAAAGACTATCTCTCTGACTGCTCTCATTAACAACCGCAACACACTACATGAGGCCACCCAGCAGGCAGCCTTATATAGTGTGGGGCGTGTACTAAAGCCCTGAGCCATAATTGGCCAAAGCCACCCTGGCTTTGGCCAATTATGGCTCTCCGTTTTTTGCATGCTGTGATTGGCCAAGCATGCAGGGTCATAGTGCATGTTTGGCCAATTATCAGCGCGCAATGCCGCAGTGAATTATGGGCCGTTGCGCGTCACTCGAATTTGGTGCGAACGACCCGTTTTGTTCGAAATTCGTCGAACGTACGAACAGACAATGTTCGAGTCGAACATACGTTCGTATCAAACAAGGAGCTCATCCCTACTCAACAATAGATAGATTCATGCATTGCATGAATCTATCTATTGTCGCTGCTGCCGCCACCTATTCATGTGTCCGGCCCCCTGTTGAGTGCCGGACATCTGAATTACAGCGGTGGGTGTGTTTTGGAAGTGTCTATCAGAGCTAGCAGCTCTGATTGGCTTCCCGATTACAGCCTGTGGGCTCTAATTGTCTTCCAAATGGTTAACCAGAGGGCACACAGGGTGTGCGTTTGCTGGTTAACACTGACACGCATCTCAGCCAATCAGGTTAACCGGGTCTGGTTACCGGTCACCTAATTGGCTGAAGCAACATCGAGGGCGGGAGAAGACATCGAGGGAGCATAGAGGAGGATAGTTGACCCGAGAAAGGTAAGTCCCGGGGGGGGGGGGCAATCTGGTGGTATTTTAAGGGGCAAACTGGCAGCTGTTTAAGGGAAAAACTGGCACCATTTTAAGGGGCAAACTGGCAGCATTTTAAGGGGGCAAACTGGCAGCATTTTAAGGGGCAAACTGGCAGCATTTTGAGGCGCAATCTGACAGCATTTTAAGGGGCAATCTCGCGGCAATTGATGGGCACAGTGACGACAATTGATGACACAGTGGCTGCGTTTGATGGCACAGTGGCTGCGTTTGATGGCACAGTGAGACTGCAATTGATTTTTTTTTGTTTGTTTGCGCCCCCCCCCCAAAAAAAAATAATTTGAGCACCAGCCTCCACTGCAATAAGCATATATTGATTGGTTTGCACAAAAGTTAGGTATGTGCTGCAGAGACCATTCCAATGCCATAATGTGTATGTTATGTGCTGCAGACAGAGACAGATTCAGTGTATTCATTAGATCTTGTCTGAATCAAAGACACATCTCTGTTGGACACGGGCAGCCCCACAAAATGTTTCCCCACTGTTCCACTTCCAGGACAAATGTCAGCTGAGCTGCCTCCTCTGCCGCCACCGCCGTTCGCCTCACAGTCTCAGGCCGAGTGGAGAGCAGAGCTGAGCACAGGTACGCAAATCACTCCGCCAGGGAAGACAATATGCAGGCAGGTGGCCGGGACTTGTGCCAGGATCAACGTGCGGAGCGTGTGCAGCGCGATTTGCCAATGAGCCCGAAATAGCGCAAAAAGTCTCTCCCACCGCACACTGAATTTTACATTACAGAGGGAGAGAAAGGGGCCCAGAAAAAAAGATTTAAAAAAACAAGCAATGTTAGTAGGAGGGGAGAGGGGGTCGGATCCTGGTTCAGAAAGACTTTTTCTTTATTTTTCACTCTGTTTGGATTGCCCGGGCCCCCCTGCAAAGCCGAGGACGCCGGGCCCGGTACAACGGTGCTGGTTGTACTGGCTTATCAGCGGCCCTGCATACACACACACAGTTTTCTCAGCAGAAAGCTCTCCCAGCAGCTTTCTTGCCAAGAAAACCGTGCGTGTGTACGAGGCTTTATACTCCATTGATGATTTCCCAGTTAGTACACTTGTTGTTGCCATTATTAGGGGTTTCAATTTCTACTTTGGATTTTTTATTTCTTCAAGGGCTTCGGCTAATATTTTAATTTTGATGGACTGATCCTTTAATGCTAACATGATTATTTTACTGTTGTAAAATAATTGTACTCAGTAAGAACACATGTGTTCCAGTTTATGTTGGAACTGAAACTGACAAATAAGTTTAACTTAACACTAAATTAATAAAGAAGCCTGTTAAGCACACAGAGGTAATAGATGGACCACATATCCAAGAACTGTGAGAAAATACTGCCATTGGTCTGTTTGTCCAGTACAGTGCTCCCAAGGCAGGGCAATGATTCTGCACACAAGAGTAATACAGATGATCAGGCATTGTAGCATTAATGCTCAGAGATACTGCAACCCATGTGAACTATGATGCAATATTTGGGAGCACATCAAGAAAACTTACTGTACACCCCTTTTCATGATAAAGTGTAAAGGGCCCTAGACTTAATGGGAATTTATAATGTTTTAGTATACTGTATGTTTTGATTTTATATTTACTTTGGCCACAGTAAATATTAAATATTGTATATTATTTTCATCCAGTAAGTGGAGATTCTATGCATGATTGATTGTCTATTACAGTGTTTAGAGTGTTTGTAAACCTTCGATTTTTTTTTTCTTCCAAAGAATTTTTATTAAAGAATATAAAAGGTTACAAATTTCACAGTAGTGCATTACATCGCTCTTAACCACAAGGCTACAGCTTATTTACACAGAAGGAATAAGCATTTAACAGAAATCATCAAGTGAGCGGAAATGGCACATGTTACAAAGCTCATAGGAGGCACCCGTGGCATGGGACCAGGTTGGAAAGAAACTGGTAAAAAGAGGACCATTATGCACAAACCCAACCCCCGCCCACCCCTATTGGGAACAAAACTGTAGGTGGGAGGGTATACGAGGATATCTTAAAATAGGGGAAGAACAGCGTGGTCCTGGTAGTTGCTGTGTCCCAGCTATATGGGCCGAAACCCGCGTCAATGTTCTATCTGGTCAGCAAAGGAGAGGAAATACCCCTCCGACCAGGGGGGCTTCATGTCCGGATATGCCGTCCTAACAGTGCCTCTTCATGTAAAGACCACTGAACAGTAGCCAAAGGTAGTGGGGGAGGGAGAGGGGAATGGACATGACGGGGAGGGAGGGGTTCGGGGACAGTCAGTCAGTTGTCAGTCTATGTGGGTCGTGATATGTCAGCGTGGGGGGGTCAGAGGAAGTCGTCAGTGAGCCTTCGATTTTATTATAAATAACTATACTTGCCTGGTCTGTGCAATCTCCAGGTCCCTCATCTCCATCGGGTGCTCCTATGGAAAGCTGCTTGGGTGCCCATGGGTACCTGCGTGGGCTCGCTCCCGAGTGCGAGTTTGCTCTGCCCCCATTCTTGTGTCATAGAATTTGATTAACAACAGTGGGGACGTGCACATCGCTGGACCAGATATGGTTCAGGTAAGAAAAATGGGGGGTTGGCACTAAAGAGCAGAAGGTTATTCACCTTAATGCATAGAATGCATTAAGGTGAAAAATCTTGAGGCTTTAGAATCACTTTACCTCATACATACAGCTGAAAGCAGTGATTCCTACCCTTAACTTGTCTTTCACTTCCATGTGGATTCTAATCAAAGATTTGATCAGAAAGGGAGAGTCAGATGGCAAACAGTTTCTGCAGTGCTTTCTGTTTAGAACATCAACAGTGCTCAGTGAAACCAGGGTCCTAGTTTAACTCTGCATTAAACATTTTTTGTAAAACAAGATTTTTTTTTAAACATATCAGCACAGATATAAAACATCAGTTTACATTTTAAATAAGGACTTGTTGCTATTTGTGCCTAATAATTGTTTTTAATTATACATGTTTATGTGGCAGACAGTCTTGGTTGCTTTATATGGAGACATCTCATGATTGCAGTACAGTGACTTGGACAGACAGCCAGGGTAGTGACATGGAATACAGGGGTTGATTTACTAAAACTGGAGAGTGCAAAATCTGGTGCAGCTGTACTAGTTAACCAATCAGCGTTTAACTTCAGCTTTTCAATTAAGATTTGACAAAAAAAATTAAAGTTGATTGGTTTCTATGCAAAACTGCACCAACTTTTGCAGTCTCCAGTTTGAATAAATCAGCCCCACGGTAGTGTCAGCTCCGATCTTCAATCTGCTGATTAGACAATGAGAGGAACAGGAACACACTGTTATGTCATCGGCTCTGTTCACTCTGCTCTCTCCTCCCACCAGTGCATGTGCTGTCCATCCCTCTCCTGGTTTTAGTGCTGCTCTGCAGGGAATGTCAGAAACTTCAGATTCCGGTAATTGTGCTACTTTCATCTAAACATTTAGTTAAAGGGACACTAAAGTCAGGTTTTTATATTTTTTTAAATAACAAACATGTTATACTTACCTCCACTGTGCAGTTCGTTTTGCACAGAGTGGCCCGGAAAGCTGTCTTCTGGGGTCCCTCGGCAGCTGTCTCCTCCTCGCAAAAGCTTTCCATCTTCATGCGAGGGCGCTCGCATGGTGGAAAGCTTTTGCGAGCACGCTCCCGTACCATAGCCGCCGACTGTATCATTCGGCCCCGGCGCGCCGCGTCATCCGCTGTGATTGCCAGCAGCGCCAGCCAATGGCTGCGCTGCTATCAATCCTCCCAGCCTAGCCAATCAACGGCCAGGCTGGGAACCGAAGAGGATGACGTGGATGCGCTCGGGAGTTTCGAACGGTAAGGTAAGTAAAACGGGGACTCGGGGGGGGGGGGGGTGCTGTGAGATGTTTTTTACCTTAATGCATAGGATGCATTAAGGTAAAAAAACTTTTACCTTTACAACCCCTTTAACTCAAGAATACACAATGATAATTGAAATGTAACCTCTGAAGGTAGAAGTGAGTAAAGGATATATATAAGGGGCGTACCATCATCCAGAATTTAGAGTATAGACAAATTGATTCTAAGGTCCCCAACCTGAAGAACCAACAAGGAAGGGGTAGGGCCATGGTTGGACTATACCGGTACGGGTAATTAGGGATGAGCTTCGCGTTCGAAACGAACGTATGTTCGTATGTTCGACTCGAACATCGTCCGTTCGATCGTTCGTCGAGTTTCGAACAAAAACGATTGTTCGCGGCAAATTCGAGTGAAACGAAACAACCGTGTTTAAAACTTTTTTCCCATTGATACTACTATCAATGGAAAAAAAAGTTTTAAAAACGGTCGTTTTTTCAGGAGTCCTGCTCCTGAAAAAAAACAACCGTTTTTAAGACTTTTTTCCATTGATACATGTTCCCTGGGGCAAAACCCGGGTTCTGAAAGACGTTTTCCAACAATAACTTGAAAATTGGTCTTTAAAATGATCGTTTTTGAATTCGAACGTTCGAGTCCTATAGACTTCAATGGGGTTCTAAATGTTCGTGTGAACGATCGGACTGTTCGACGGTTCTGGTGCGAACCGAACGCGGGGGTGTTCGGCTCATCCCTACTGGTAATAAATATGTAGCATGTACAAACAAAATATAAAATTGATAAAGAACATTTTTATTGAATACAGAATAAAACAAGACAGATTAAAATAAGGAGACAATTATCCAGAATGACGGCTATGATGATTGATGAGCAGATGTCCAGTATATTGAAGGATTCCCATACAACATTTTTGAAAGTCTGGAAACCATGGATAAGTTATTCTTATCCATCCCTACCCCCGACCAGTTATGGTCAGCTTTAAGAAACCTTGCTTGGGCGGGTCCCGTGTCCGTGATACCTCTCCTCTTTTTCTGACTCTTTTTTCTTTTTTTCTTTTTCTTTCCTGTTTGCTTTCCCTGTCATTTACTTTGGATATGAAGGCCAATAGTGCAAGCTTCTGTGCTTCTGGGTACAGAAGGACATTTGTGCCTATGACACAGGCCTAATTTACAACCTGGTCCTCTGTGGCCTGGGTTATAGTTTGTTTTGGTTTTTATTATGTGCTCATGCGCTATTTTTTGTTTTTTTATTCTATGTTGCCCCTGAGTGGGCAAACCATGGCTTGTTATAATCTTGGAAAATTTAATAAAATATTGGAAAAGAAAATAAGGAGACAATTGACTTGACCGGTTTCGCGGCTATGGCGGCTTCATCAGAAGCATGTCTAAAAATAAAAGTATAAATTGACAAAGCATCAACAATGATACTTATTTGTGTTTTTTTGTTGTTTTTTTATATATATAGCTGCCTGGAGATCAGATTTAAAAAGAACATGTGCTTTGCCCATTAAAGGCAAAGAACAGTTTCCTTTTAATGCTGGCAGCACTAGCAGCACATACTTACCTTTCATTTGTTCCTCTGCTGCTCCACTTGCCCACCAGTAATAAAAAAGAGAAAACTTTGTGTAAGCTCCACCCGCATGACATCCATTAGTGCTGTCAAATGGGAAGTATATTGGGAGTTATTTTTTTTTCTTTCCTGACCACTGAAAAGAGGGACAATAAAAAGCAAAGTGAGTATGTGTTGCCAATTAAGAATCCTATTAATGTGAACCTGTTGCTGCTTGCAGGGACAAGGCACAGGTTCGCTTTAAGCCATTCAGCTGAGAAGAGCCGTAATCTTGTGTTTTTGTTCAAAGGAAAACTAAACATTAGCTGGCATCTGGCCCTGCAGTTAGGTCATCCAGGCTATGTCAATTTAAACAATTGAAACGAGATCAGAGTTTCGCCATGGATCTGGGCTATACATGAGCATGCCTTAAGTAGCGCTTTATCTTTTGTTTTATTGCTGTCAAATTAAATATACATTTGTTATAGAGCAGAGCCCCAGCGATGTAGTGTACATAAAGCTGAACAATTGCAAGACGTTGCTGAGAGTATTTCTGTGGTTTATCGAGAGAGCCAAGTCGGAAGGAAAAGACATTCTCTGAATTTTCTTGCAGCAGGATAAATACAGAAGAGAAATGCAGATGAAAGATGAAGTTGCTTGCTGCGGACAGTGCCAGATTCCTCTCCTCTGGCGCAGCGTGGAGCTTGGCAGACATGGGGCGGTAGCAATCTTTTCCATTAAATTGAGCTGCACATATTTAGAGATTCTTGTTTTTTCATTTATTCTAAAGAAACACCACCACTTCCTTTTACACTTGGTGAACTGTCTTTTTGAAAGCATTGATATGCTCACAAAAGTCAAAACATAAGTACTCTCCAGTTTTGATGAATGTTGAGAGATCTTCTTACAACATGGCTAACCATTCTCAAGAAGAAGAAGTATGGAGTATTCTAAACATGAGATGCTGCTTCAGTCTACTTGACAAGCAGTAGGGCTCTATTAGGGTGACCACATTTCCAAACTACCATTCAGGGACACCCGCACAGTGAATGGACACAGGAGGCGGGACTTACGATTTCTCCAGTCACAAGGGGGCGTGATTGTGCTCCTCCAAGCATTCCCGTCCAGGACAAGTATTGTCAGTGAGTTAAGCAGTGATGTGGCAGCCTTTTTTGGGGGCAATCAGATTGGCCCAGGGGTGGCTGTGTCAGTTTAATTCCGGGACACTGTATTGTCCTGGAATGAATGTGCCCGGGACAGACCTGCAAAATGCGAGACTGTCCCGGGCAATCCAGGACACGTGGTCACCCTAGGCTCTATGCTAATATTGATAGGCAGATTTTGCCTCATGCCTTGTGGAGTCATTTGCCCAACGATGGCTAGATTAATGGCCATCTTCAGCTTAATATTTTTTAATGGCTCACTTGCTAACTTCACACAGAAGTGGTCCAGAGATATAGGTGCGGAGATATCTCCGGAGCAATGTTATATCTCATTCACACTCACACACAAATCGTCCATTTCCGGGTTCTCACATGAGAAAAACGACAAACTGTTATCTCGTGGTATAGGGTAGGGTAACCAGACATCCCCGCTTTCCAGGGACAGTCCCCGGATTGAGGACACTGTCTCCGGACCAAGTCTGTGCCCTGTTTTGTCCCCGGATTTCAAAGACAGTGCAGAATAAAAAAAAAAAATCATCTGAATTACACCCCCCCCCCCCGCCGCTCCTACTATCTTAGGGGGGTGTATTTTTTCCATGATCTGTGCCCCTTTCTGATGATCATGTGCTGGTCAGAGCGGAGGGAATATTTCTTCAGTTTTGGGCACTTGTCCATTCAGCTCCGCTCACATATTTTTCTGCCTTGGCTTAAGTCCAGACCAGCCGCCTGCCTGCTTATCTCCTTGCCTTCCCTGGCCGAGTGATCTTCCTCCACTCCCCACCCAGTAGTAGCCGGGGCCCAGAGAGTATGACTTGACAGGCTGTGAGGCAGGCAGTGACGGGCAGAGAGTCACTGATTGCCGCTATTACTAAAAAAAATTAAAATCTGGTCACCTTAGTATAGGGATCCAGTAAGGGTGAATAGAATGTACCCCAATACTTCGGATGCTTGCTGGCAATGTCACAGAAGAAAAGGCTCTTATGTTCACGTGTGGTGGGAGTGCGACCGAGTTCACTCATTCTGGGACAAGGTTTTTGGTATATATAATGATTTATACAATGCCTCTCTTTAGTGGCACTTTTATCCATATTACCAGGCACCAATAAATATCACAAGAAAAGCCTCCTTAATTCTGTATCCCCCCTACTCATGTTATTGTTGCCTTTTAAAACTAATAAAAATATATTAAAACTTAATGTTTTTTTAATGTATAAATTGGTTTTCAAGAAAAAACTGCTCTATCTGTAATATTCACCTCATTTCCAGCGCTGTCATCCGTAGACTGACTATTCTGCAATCCAGCATCTCCTCCATGCTTAACCACTTCAATACCCAGCCATAGAAAATTGACGGCCTGGGATGGGATTTACCATCCTAAGTGGCCGTCAATTGACGGCCTGGGTATTGCAGGCGAATATCTGGATGATGCCTGCAGCCAGAGGCATCATCCAGATATCCTCTTCTTCAGCCGACGATTCTGCACAATGTAAGAACGATCATAGCGGCGGTTCCGCCGCCTGATCGTTCTTACAGGCCGCGGGAGGGGACATCCCCCCCTCCCGCCGCCATCCGTTGCTTCTCCGGGCTTACCTGTGCCTTCGGCGGCCCGGAGAACGAATCGTTGGCGGCGGCAGGAAGCATAGAGATGACTGGTGACCAGATGGTCACCAGTCATCTCTATGACCGTCGGAGGACCCGGGCGCGATGTGATGACGTCACGCCCGGGTCCCCGTAAGTAAACAAAGCCGCGATTGCGGCTGTAAGCCCCCATTCATGAGATCGGTGAATTTTTTTTCACCGATCTCATGGTTTCCAGCCTGGAGGAGAGATGTGAGGTCTTATTGACCCCACATCTCTCCATAAAGAGGACCTGTCACACACATTTCCTATTACAAGGGATGTTTACATTCCTTGTAATAGGAATAAAAGTGGAAAAAAAAAAAAATGAAAAAAAGTGTAAAAATAAATAAAAAATAAGTCAAAAAAATAAATAAAAGATAAAAAAAATATTAAAACGCCCCTGTCCCCGATAGCTCGCGTGCAGAAGCGAACGCACACGCAAGTCCCGCCGACATATGTAAACGCCGTTTGAACCGCATAAGTGAGGTATCGCCGCGTGCGTTAGAGTGCCAGCAACAAATCTAGCTCTAGATCTCCTCTGTAAATCTAAACTGTAACCTGTAAAAAATAAATAAAGCGTTGCCTATGGAGATTTTTAAGTATCGAAGTTTGGCGCCATTCCATGAGTGTGCGCATAATTAAAGCGTGACATGTTGGGTATCTATTTACTCGGTGTAACATAATCTTTCACATAATACAAAAAAATTGGGCTAACTTTACTGTTTTGTTATTTTTTTAATTCATAAAACAATTTTTTTACAAAAAAAAGGCGTTTGAAAAATAATTGCGTAAATACCGTGCAAGATAAAACTTTGGAATGACCGCCATTTTATTCCCTAGGGTGTCTGCTAAAAAAAACATATATAATGTTTGGGGGTACTGTGTAATTTTCTAGCAAAAAAATGATGATTATTACATGTAGGAGAGAAGTGTCAGAATAGGCCGGGTATGGAGGTGGTATAAAAGCCTGGTATTCAAGCGGTTAATAATGATGCCCAGTATCATTCCAGACGCTTTCTGTAATCCCAGAAAATCAAGGACAAACCCCCTGGGGGTACATCATCAAGCTGCCCTGATCTAGCTAGGGAATGTAGTCATTACATAACATAAGTCTCTGCAACATACAGTACTCACTCTCCATCAGAGGAAGAATGGTAGAAAGAAGACCCAGCATGAGGTTACACAACTGGATCAAAAGTCCATGAAATAGAGGTGCGTGTACAAAAATGTAGAAAAAAATTAAGTTGACTGGAGGCTCTCCAAAGTTGGGGAAACCAGAAGCTGGGCTTAAAGTAAACCAATCATACACTGGGGCAATTAAGATCTATAATATGTAGCACCCTCCTGGATAGGTGCTAGGATTAGGTAAGTTTAGTTATGGCTCACTGTACTCAGTTGAGCTGCTGTTCATTGTTTTTGTCTCACTCTAACCAGGGTGCATGTCTTGAGTGTTTTGGTCTGTTCTAGGTGTCAGTAGTTGCAGAATTGACTGCCTACCCTTGATTATTCCAGAAAGCTTTGGAAATTAGTGGGAAGGAAGAGTCTAATCAGCAGCTAATTATTCATACAGTCCTGGCCAATGCCTGGGGAGGGTCGACCAAGTGGTACTTGGGAGCCTGTATAAATAGTTAAAAGAATGAAAAACAATGAATAGCGCACCGTGGAATCAGTGAACCAACATAGTATAAGCTGCCCCTTTAAAAGTGAACAACTCACCGAAATCTGCAAACAATGGGCCAGATCCACAAACAATTACGGCGGCGGATCTCCAGATCTACGGCGGCGTATCATTGTTTTGTATCCACAAAACAAGATATACCGTTTTTCTGCGTAGATATGCCGTCCTACGCCGTCGTCCTAAAGTGTCCTATTTACGCTGGACACTAGTGGCGCTTCCATGTCGAATATGCAAATGAGGTAGATACGCCGATCCACGAACGTACGTACGCCCTGGGCAGTGTTTTTATGTCGTTTGCATAAGCGTAGGTCCGGCGTAAAGTTACCCCTGCTGTATAGAGGCGTACGTAATGTTAAGTATGGACGTCGGGCCAGCGTAGTTTTTTCCGTCGTTCACGTAGTTTGCGTAAACCGTTCGCGAATAGGGATTTGCGTAAGTTACATTCATGTCGTTTTCATTGATGTTTTGCGACGTGATTTCGCGCATGCGCACTAGGATACGTCCACGGCCGGCGCATGCGCAGTTAAAAAAAAAAGTTGTTTGCGTCGGGTCATCCATAATTATAATAAAACACGCCCCCCACTAGTAAATTTGAATTACACCCGCGTACGCCGGGCCATTTACGCTACGCCGCCGTAAGTTAGAGCGGCATTTCTTTGTGGATAAGGATACGCCGCTGTAACTTACAGCGGCGTAGAGTAAATGGGACACGCCGCGCCGGCGGGGCAGGTATGTGGATCTGGCCCAATATGTTTAGCCGTGCTGGCGTCTTCAGGAAGTGTCTTGTTTGCAGCCTGTATAAATACTCTGGGACAGAGAGCAGTGGAGTCATTTTCCTTAAAAGGAGATCACAGACTAAGGGGGGCTGCTTGCCCTTTAGTTTATCCTGACATGTGCCTACAGGGTATCGAGGCCTCAGGTGGGTTACCTGGTGGCCTGCTTTGCTGAAAGCATGCTCTGAACCAATGCTAAACATCAGACAATAGCAGAAGTTGCCCAAAGGGTGGTAGTAAAGAGCTGAAAACCACGTGATTTGGTGAATGTTGGCTGAAAAAGTTCTGCCATGTGTATGCATACCAAGTTCACGGCCAACGCCCTTTTGGACAAAAATCCACGGAAAGGTCAGATAGAAGTCCGATCATGTGTATGAGGCTTTAGACTGCCCATCACATAAAAATAACATTTTTTAATTTAATTTAATTGGCCTCAAAAAAGGGTGGGCTCTGGGCGCAGAGCACTGTGCTGTAAGGCCACCCAGTTTTGTGACAATAGCAAATTAATATTCGCTTTTGTGTTCCTGATTCTCCTCCCAGCCAATCAGGAAGCGGGTCTCGAGACCGATTGGCTAGGGAGTCCAATCGGGGTTTAGGACCCACTTCCTGTGCAACTAGGATGAGAAGCAACGGCCCTGAAGTGAGGAGTAGCTGGAGCAAGGAGCAGCAGCCCTACCCCCGATCCTTGTCATCTGCCTCCCAAGGTAAGGAGGCCTCTGATCGCAGCCTTCACATTTATCTCCTGTGATGGGGAGGGGGATCACCGCCTTTCCTCTCTGTCTCCTGCACGTTGGTTTGCCGCCCCGCAAAATATTAGGCACCAGCCACCACTGAGCCCGCCCTTTTCAACCAGGGTGCCCAGGCAGGTACCCTGGGGTGCCTTGAGGTTTCTTCAGGGGTGCCTAAAAATTGCCCAAAAATGTATACAAGCCAGCAGGTGGATTAAGCCTTCCTTTTAGCTACACAAAACCACAGTTTTTTATTGTGCACTATTTCAAACTTTCAGCCACTGGCATCCTAACTTGTCCCTCTCCTGCCCCTCTCTGTCAACACTGGGGTCACATTAGCTGAGTGATGCAGAGAAACTGAGGGAGAGGAAAAACACTGGCATACTAGTCAGTACCAGTGTGCAAAAGTGATTTGCTTTGTAAGAATAAACAATCTCTATGTACATCCATGTTGGGTGTCCTACGTGTGTCGATTCTGCCGCATTATGTAAATCTATTGTAGCACTACCCTCAAAGGAGCTGCTGGTTTGTTTTGGGTGGCTCTTCCGCCATCCTAGGGGTGTATGGTGCAAATAGCAGTAATGGAATGTCCACGACAGGTGTCTTTTTCTGTGCTCTTTATTACCCAGCCGGGTAAAAACATTAAAACTTGTGATGAAGAGTAGAGGTGAAGTAAAAGGAGAAGTAGCAGACTCAGGCGCAACAATAGGGAAACAGTCCTGCTCCCAACAATGCTTTGTATTCTTCGCCACTCCAGCCAGAGTGGGTATAGCATACCTGGACAGACCCACTCTTACTGACCTGGCAGCCAGGGTATCGCTCGAACTTGAAGGAAAAGTCTCTGCCACAGACCCTCCTGAAATGGACTCAGGGAAAAGCCTCTGCCACAGGCCCTCCCTGTGATTGTGATTACGGAGATGAAACTCCTTGGTAGAATTGCATCTGGATCTCCTTCAGATAGTTTTCTGGTACTGACTGACAGGTGACCAGCCTCTCAGTGTCCGGCTAGCCTCTCATTGGCTCTCCTCAGATGGACTACCCACCAAACAGCTATCTCGTTTGGGATCTTCAGGATTGGGAATCCAGTCAACTACTGGGCTCCCTGCCACAGCTCAAATGTTTCGAACCAACATGGTCCCAGAACCAGGAACACCATGTGGCACGTACACCCCGGCCTGGAAGGCCATTACGCCGGGGCGCCGTGATGCAGTCACCCTAAAGGTGGGTGCCACACTCCAAAGAAGAACCCAGAACAATGGTGTCTGCCCAATAAATACCCTCCCCCAGCATGCACAGCGAGGCTGAACCCTCCTGATAGGCTGCTGGGGAAGAGCACCCAAACCTTGACTCCACTGCTGCCACCCATCGCCCTGGGGATGGAACTACACCCCAGTAACAATAGACAACCCACAGCACAGCCAAGCTGAGACAGAGACCGGTTTTGAACATAATAATTGGATCAGAGTGAGTTAACACTCTGATCCCTCTCTAAGTTTAACTAGCAGCGGTACTTTTTAAGTAACCAGGCGCTACACAATTAAGATAGTTTTTTTTTACATTTTAGAATAGGGTGCCTTGAGACTGTCCATCATTTTAAAGGGTGCCTTGACTGAAAAAAAAGTTTGCGAACTACTGGTCTAACTCATAGGTCTCGAAAGCTTAATGCACAGACACAATACAGCAAAAAATTACCTCACACCCCAAAGCCCTTCAAACTCTCTCTGTGATGGCAAGCCCCCAGTTTTGTGCATCAAGTCTTTATAGTATTCTGGTCCATTACAGTAATATAATTTATAATACTATAATAATAATAATAAAAAAAAATTCCCTTGCAAAATTAACAGCCTATTTGCTTTTAGTAAATCCCCCAACTGACTTGCATTGCAAGAAAGAAAAGTAAAACGCAATCATCAGTTTTGCAATCAGATGATTGCGTTTTACTTTTCTTTCTTGCAATGCAAGTCAGTTGGGGGATTTACTAAAAGCAAATAGGCTGTTAATTTTGCAAGGGAATTTTTTTATTATTATTATTATTATTATTATAAATTATATTACTATCATTTTAAAGGGTGCCTTGACTGAAAAAAAATTGCGAACTACTGGTCTAACTCATAGGTCTCGAAAGCTTAATGCACAGACACAATACAGCAAAAAATTACCTCACACCCCAAAGCCCTTTAAACTCTCTCTGTGATGGCAAGCCCCCAGTTTTGTGCATCAAATCTTTATAGTATTCTGGTCCATTACAGTAATATAATTTATAATACTATAATAATAATAATAATAATACAAATTCCCTTGCAAAATTAACAGCCTATTTGCTTTTAGTAAATCCCCCAACTGACTTGCATTGCAAGAAAGAAAAGTAAAACGCAATCATCGTGTAGCACTAGAAATCAGTCAGTGAAACCTGCCTGTGCAATAAGCAAATATGGCTGCCCCATGTACATAACTACAAACTTTTCATACAGACCGGGCATTAAAATACTGTACTTTTAAAGTATTATTCACAGTCATCTGATTTTTTTCATATGTATATCTTAAAACTATGAAAAGGCAATGCACTCATTTTAAGAAGTAGAATAACTGCCCTCAATAAAAAGTGCTTAGCCTTCCTTTTTAAGATGGCTTGTTTGCCTGTGGAATAGTTTCAAGCGGCAGTCATTGTTGAGTAGTTCTCTTTCACCGCCTCAACAGTAAACGCTCCTGTTTATAATGTCAGAAGGATGCCAGACAGCTGCCAAGAGAAGCCCTCTTGCCAACCAGTCAGTAGGGTATCCAACCGATGTGAAAATAGATGTCTTGCAACATACACAGAATGAAGCAAAGATAAGCTAGTCCCCCCTTGCTGACGTTTTCCCCAGATGGGATTAGGCAGACTATAATGCAGCACTTGTTGATTATTCCAAATGCCAAGTAATTTGATAGTCTTACACTAGTTTTTGAAAAATTAACTCCAGTCACAAGTATAACTTACAAAGATTTCAAACCTTGACCTGAACAGAAAAAAGTGCATGAAAACACATTTTCCCACTTGGCAGCTTTATAAAACAAGCAGGTTTCTGTTGTATATGGGCATTGATCAATCCAGCTTAGACTTTAACATCAACCGCGGCTGGTTTAGCGTCTGTGCTCACAACCACTTTGTTTTTTGTGTGCCGTTGTCTTACAGTTACTGTACAGGTACAGTGTTTAAAAGTAATTACCAGAGAGGCAATTGTGTTTTCTATGGTGACTATGTGTATAAATAGATTGTGTAGTATGCTAAAACCTATTATAGATCAATTACACTGCTCTAAAAAAATTAAAGGAACACTTTTTAATCAGAGTATAGTGTCAATAAAACTCCTGGGTTATTGATTTGGTCAGTTAAAGGGGTTGTAAAGGTTCATTTTTTATTTTCTAAATTGGTTCCTTTAAGCTAGTGCATTGCTGACTCACTTATCTTTTCCGTCGATTTCCTTTCTAAATGTTTATTTTCTTTGTCACTTCCTGTATCTCCTCAGTAAACTTCACACCATCATCCGAGCGGTGTTTAGTCAGCCAGAACAGCTTACTGAACAGCTTACTGAGGAAGAACAGGAAGTGAGAAATTCAGACAAAGAGAACACAGAAAAAAAACATTTAGAAGGGAAATGGAAGGAAAAGGTAAGTGAACGAACAATGCACTAGCTTAAAGGGACCTATTTAGAAAATAAAAAACAAACCTTTACAACCCCTTTAAGTATCAGAGTAGGTTGTTTGTTGTGGTGTCCCCTCAACCTCCAGTCTCCATAAAGGTTCTAGGTTAGTTAAAGGGGTTGTAAAGGTACAAGTTTTTTTACCTTAATGCATCCTATGCATTAAGGTAAAAAAACATCTCACAGCACCGGCCCCCCCCCCGAGCCCCCGTTGTACTTACCTGACCGTTCGAATCTCCCGGGCGCGTCCACGTCGTCCTCTTCGGTTCCCAGCCTGGCCGTTGATTGGCTAGGCTGGGCGGATTGATAGCAGCGCAGCCATTGGCTAGCGCTACTGTCAATCAGAGCGGATGACGCGGCGCGCCGGGGGGCGGAGCCGAGTGATACAGTCGGCGGCTCTGGCCGCCACTGTATCACGGGAGCGCGCTCGCAAAAGCTTTCCACCGTGCGAGCGCCCTCGCATGAAGATGGAATGCTTTTGCGAGGAGGAGCCCAGACAGCCGCCGAGGGACCACAGAAGACAGGTTTCCGGGCCACTCTGTGCAAAACGAACTGCACAGTGGAGGTAAGTATCACATGTTTGTTTGTTTTTTTTTTAAAAGCCCTGACTTTAGTGTCCCTTTAACTTACAAAGTAGAAAGAAGACTAGACATATAATCACACACATAGGTTGGACTTGATGGACTGTGTCTTTTTTCAACCTCACCTACTATATGATAGCAAGGAAACTAGCAATTTCTTAAAGAAGGTGGTAATAAAATTGCAGGAATTTCTCTTAGGCCCTGTACACACGAGGAGAAATGTCAGATGAAATCGGTCCGTGGACCGTTTTCATCGGACATGTCTCCTGGGATATTTTGGTCTGATGTGTGTACACATGCTCGACATGCTCAAACAAGGAAGTTCTATGCTTCCACGCATGCGTCGAATCAATGTGACGCATGCGCGGGATTTCTGTCCGATGGTTGGGCGTACTAACCATCGGACATCTCCGACGGACAGGTTTCCAGCGGACAGGTTTCTAAGCATGCTTAGAAACTTTTGTCCACTGGAAACCTGTCCGCTAGGCCGTACACACGATTGAACATGTCCGCGGAAACTGGTCTGCGGACCAGTTTCAGCGGACATGTCTCCTCGTCTGTATGCGGCCTTATATGTGTAGTTTATTCACAACAACATGTCCTGGGCTAGTTTTTTTTTTTTTTAAATCAGCATTGCTGCACTGATACAGTGGGTAAAATATATATTGAACGTGTTACCATTTTTCTAGGTAAATATATTTCTATTTCTAAAGGTGCTATTGACATGAAATGTTCACCACATGTCAGTAACAACCCATGCAATCAATACATCTAAAGAAAGCAAAACAAATAAGTTCAGAAATTAAGTTATGTGTAATAAAATGGAATGACACAGGGGAAAAGTATTGAACATGCTACCTGGAATGTATTAAATACTTTGTATAAAATCCTTTGTTGGTATTGACAGCTTCAGAACACCTGCTGTATGGAAAAACTAGTCACATGCATTGCTCAGGTTTGATTTTGGTCCATTCTTCCATACAAAACTTTAAAGGTTTTGTGGAACTCTTCTATGAATGCTGATCTTTAGTTATTTTCATCGATTTTCTATTGGAATCGAGTCAGGTGATTGGCTGGACCATTCCAGCAGCTTTATTTTCTTTCTTTGAAACCAATTGAGAATTTCCTTGGCTTTGTGTTTGGGATTATTATTGTCTTGCTAAAATGTCCACCCTTGTTTCATCTTCATCATCCTGGTAGATGGCAGCAGATTTTTATCAAGAATGTATTGGTACATTTTTCCATTCATCCATTCATCCTTCCTTTAATGACATGAAGTTTGCCAGTACCGTATGCTGAAAAACAGCTCCACACCATGATGTTCTCACCTCCAAACTTGACTGTTGGCATGGGGGTGTTTTGGGGTGCTGTGCCATTTGACCTCCAAATATGGTGTGTATTATGGCATCAAAGAGTTCCATTTTGGTCTCATCTGACCTGACTATATTCACAGGCTTGTCTAAATGTTGTGGAGCAAAATTTAAATAAGCTTCAACATGCTTTTTCTTCAGCAATAGAGTCTTGCGTGGTGAGCGTCCATACAAGCCATGGAGGTTGATTGCACTACTTATTGTTTTGTTTTTTTAAGAATTGTACCTGATAATTCCAGGTCTTTCTTAAGGACAAGTGGTCCTTGGCTCTTGGACAACTCTTCTGAAAATTATTTTTACTCCTCTGTCAGAAATCTTGGGAGGAGCAATTGATTGTGGCCAGCATATGGTGAAATGATGTTCATTCTACTTTCAGATTATGGCCCCAACAGTGCTGGAGCATTAAGACGTTTAGAAATGCCTCTGTAAGCAATGCCATCAGTATGTTTTGCAACAATAAAGTTACAAAGATCTTTAGAGAGCTCTTTGCTTTTACCCATCATGAGATGTTTCTTGTGTGACACCTTGGTAATGAGACACCTTTTTATAGACCATCATAGGCCATACTAAAAAAAGCCAACAACTGTAAAGCAGGAAGACAAATAGGTCCTTGAGACAATATCTTGATGGTCTGGGAGAGACCATGCAGCATCTGCTAAGAGTCTACTGGTACCATATCCATCTTGGCCAATCCCGAGTTATGCAAATCACAGGAATGTCCTACAACTCGATCCTGTGGAGCAGACGAGGAAGGAGTTTAGGATGAGAAAAGGCATCGATCAGGAGGCATTACTGATCCCACAGAGCCACCAGCACATCCATTGCTTCCACCAGAGGATATTTGTAAATGGAGATAAACCTGTTTAGTATGTTTGTATGTGAAAGAAAATGTGTGCACAAAGCAAAAAGTGAGCAGCAGACACAAAATGATTGGACCACTCCAACATATATGAATATTAATGTGTTGTGCCAAAACATCCTGTCAAATATTAATTAGACGTTAATGATGTTATAGGAATATGTTGGGTGGAGCCTTATTATCTCGGAGTAGTTATTGTGTCTGTGAGCAGGAGTGGTATATTGGTTGGCTGGTGGTGTATGCCATAGATGTTATTCAGGGAACCGTGCCCAGTGGCCTCATTTCTATTCCATCATTTATGCTTACATGAAGAGTGTAAGTATTTCTGGCTGTTTTTTATATTAAACAGAGGGATCTATATTCTTTACTTTGTATTCCTGGAGCCTGATTTCCATCCTTAGAGAGGGTGCTGGATATGGAACCTGTTTACCTGGGTATTGATGTAAAGATACATGCATTTTGATTTTTGTGAAGATAGAACAGACTTAAATACCTAAGAGGAGAGGTGAAGTTTCTACACGGAGAGCACTTTTTGGATATAATTTGCACAATGAAATTGGACTTTTGTTGCATTTTTAGTACTTAAACTTTCATGTGTTTGTTTGGTTTCACACATGTTCCTATTGTTATATGGATTATTACATGTTCATGTGCTCATGTTGGGCTCACTTACTTTAACATACATTTTAGCACTATAAATCTATAGTTATGTATACAGTCACATGTTTCATGTTGTAAATTTAGTCTGTCCAGTAGGTTGTTCAACCTAGATGTCAGGAGGTCCACGCTCGGTATCCCCCAACTGTTACACAGAGCCTGGAACACCTCTGGTTTTAGGGCAAATTACCCTGGATCTAGGTGCTGCCAGTTGAGGAAGTCTGACTGTGAATTGTCCACACCTGAAAAGTTCTACCTAAAATAGAATCCTTTCTACCTCCCCTGATAAATGATGTACACCTGGTTAGCTGTCCTTCCAGCCAGCGTGTCCAAGGTTGCAGGGACAAATACATTAAACCGAGTTCCAGAATGTTGTTCGGAAGACAGTCCCCTGCACTGACAAGGTGTCTAGGACTCCTCTCGACCTCATTAGGCTGACATCGGTTGTGATCATCTTCAAAGAAACCTGGAGGAAGGATTTACCCAATCCAAGAACTGTATTTCTATGCCACTAGGCCAGAGTTAACATAGTCCTCAACGTGAGGCAACCAGTGTGTGTAGAGACTGAAATTATTTGTTTAGCCTTAACACGATTGAGTTGTAAGGGTCTGGAGTGGAACTTGTCAAACTAGACTGCATCTGCTCAAGGACTCTCATGCAGAAGCAATTAGGTAACTCCTGAACTGGAGAGTCAATGTCTGGGAGAGGAGAGTTAAATGTTTTTCTTTGGGGAATATAAACTCTGGCTTGAGCTTTATGTAGGATGAGATTAAGATGTGCCAAGCTGTAGTCTAGCTCTAATGCTGCACTGTCAACCAAAACTTGTGCTGACTTTTCCCTCAATAGGAGGTCCACCAGATATACCACAATGGGGATACCAAAGGGGTGTAATAAGATAAGCATAGGGACCAGCACCATGGTGAACACTCAAGGTGCAGAGGACAGACCAAATGGACGGGCAATGAACCAGAACTGCTAGAGACAAACTAGTGGAGATGCACTGAAAAAATTAAGAATTTTGGAGAGAGGTTATAACAGACCTGGTAGATTCCATGCAGAATCTTTGTGCCTGAATGAATACATTTAGGGCCTGGAGATCCCCATTTTCTATGGGAACTGTGAACGGTTGGAATAGAACTCCTGAAACTTCTCCACAGGGGAAACTGGGAGGCTTAACCCTTGATCCAGAAGATCTGAAAAGGTTGCACAGAGATCTGCTAATATGTGTGGTGATACGGGCAAGTTTGAAGACATGAAGCAGGGAGGGGGAATAAAGCGGAACTCCATCTTATAGCTTCTGGAAACCACCTCCCATTCTCAGGCATCCAAGATGTTGTCCAACCAAGTGTTCATAAAGTCAACAGATATCTACTCACTTTGGAAAGAGCATTTGTCAGCAGGTTTAAGGATTTGAAAACTCAAAGGTTTGCAGCTGAAATGGGCGTCTGGCTTGGGTCTGCTGAAACAAGCTCAAAATGCTCCACAAACAAGACAGTGGGCGGGAGCTGCCAAACTTTTCACGTTAACACTTGTGTGCACCCCAAAGCTCAAACACACACTACCAATCACTCATGATGTTCATTCAGAAAGGGAAGGGGCTGAATAATACATATTTACCAGTCCCTTCACTCACTCATCCTAAAAAAATCCCTGCAGCAACAGTTGGAGAATGTGATGTTAAGGGGGGAATGTGATGTACAGGGGGACTGTGAACACTGATGTATAGAGAGGTGAAATGATGTACAAAACGGGGTACTGTGATGTGCAGGGGGGACTGATGTCATTGCTGTAAAGGAGGACTGTGATGTAAAGGGAAGAGGGACGGTGATGTGAGGAAAGAGCAGGGGGCACTGATGTACAGGGAAAAATGATAGATCCCCTGTTTCTGCTATTATCCACTGTGATCTATTGTGCAGGCACCCTGAGCACTGGCACTTGTTTTTTTCATGATGTAAAGGGAGTCTGTAATGTGAAGAATCTGAGTGAAAGCACAAACATGAGATTCACACCTCTGCTGAGAGAAAATTGTACTAAACTGACCCCTGTGAAATTTAATTCAACACCCCTGGTGCAGGGAAATGTTTATTGAAAAAAAAAAGGAAACCAAAAGCATTTTCTTAAAAGAGGAAAGATGACCATTCTCCTAAAACACTATAAGGCATGCTGAGCGTGCAATGGGGGGGTTGGAGTTGTGGTTTTCACCAGGCTGGTCATAATTTTTTTTGTTTTCTAGTGTCCAACAAATCCTCCTGTAGGTGGTAGTATCATCCAACTGCTTCCAAAATCTTGTGTCCCTCATGGACAAGAAAGATACAACATTTCATTTTTGTTCTTTGGTTTAGATAAGCTCTAATCTAACAGGTTGCCACTAGCAACATACATTTCATTTATTTTTTTCTATTTTTTCTTTGTCAATTTTTTTGTAAGCTCATACATGTGCCATTTCCTTTAGACTTTAAGAAAATGTTCACACCTGACACCCAGTTAAACACAGTTTAAATTACTCTTAGGAGTTTTCATAGTACAGTAGCCCCTTCCTAAGATAAACAAAGTCTGAGAAGAGAGAGGGAGTTTTATGTGGCCTCTTGTCTCTGTGAACTTTTCTCCTGTGTGATATGATTGATGTAGTTGCCGAGTCTGGTACAAAAAACTTGGACTGAGGTGTTTTTTCGGCAGATGATGGATTAACTAGCGAGCTTGTTTTTGGCTGTATAAAGAGCGACTAATTAATATCAAGTGACAGACGTCACCTTAATTTATACTCGTTTTGCCACTGTGCAACGAGGACGTCACCAGTTCTAGAAATAATAAAAATAAATTGAGGCTATTTAGTAATTGGGTGTAATTAGTGCGTAGCTTGGAAGACAAGACAAAAATTCTTTGTAATTCTCGGTTTTGTGGCTAGTCTTCCCACTGCTGCTTCTTCACCATCTGTAGAATGGTGTACATTGAATTCGGGGGTAGCATTCATAAAATGGCCCTTTTATGTTGTGAAATCAAGCCGTTCTTTTTCCAATTACTTATTCCAATAACAACAAATTTTAACATCAAAAAGAGTGAGTAAATAATATAACGTGATCAGAAAATAAGGGAAATCTGAATTATAGTTACAAAGGAGTCTTTGAGAGGAAAAATTAATGGGTCATAGTACAGTAAAGAAGAGGCCCTTATTTAATATGGTAAGGTGCAACCAGTCAGAATTATTTTTATTGATCAGGCTGAAACTGGAAGCTGATTTACAGCTATAGGTTACTGCATATTATTGATACTTTTTATTTCCATTCTAATAAGCCTGAAGGACCCTCCATGAAATAGGCAGTGTGTCGGTGAGCCTGCAGGAGAGTGATAGGAACTCCCCTGTGTAAACTCTTAATCAGAGGTAATGGTAAATATAAATGAGAGCTGCAGAATGCGTATGTACCATATAAATGACTAAACTGTACCAATTAATAAAAGACATATGATTTTGTATGTATCGAACTTCAAAATAGGTGTAATGGACTTTGGTAAAGAGACCCTTGCCTCTCAGAGAACTTATTTAGGTGCCCCCCAACCAGCTTCCATCTCCACTTGAATCCCCTAGGTGATCCGGGCAGAAGTTTTCCTCCGCCACTCCCTCCCTGGACATGTCCCAGAAGACTGCGGGAACATGCACAATGCACAGCGCGGCTAACGCATGTGCCGTAAGCTGTCACAGCTGTGCCCACAGTTAAGATGCCAGTGCCAGGAACCGAAGATCAGTGGAAAAAATGGTTCAGGTGATCCTGGGACAGGTGAGAATCTGTTTATTAAAAGTCAGCAGCTACAGTTTTTACAAATATGACTGGAGCTCCTCTTTAAAATGCTGGTAAATGTAAAAAAAAAACAACTTTGAGGGGGGGTTAGATAACATACTTATTTTTCCTACCATGTCACCTAGGTGAGGGTGGAATCATACTTAGTGGGGGCTGGTGCTCAAAATTTTTGGGGGGACGCAAACAAACTGAAAAAAAAAACCCCATCAATTTCAGCCACTGTGCCCATAAATTGCCGCCACTGTGCAATCAATGGCAGCTACTGTGCCCATCAATTTCTGCCAAGGTCCTCCACAAATTGCTGCCACTGTGCCCCATCAATTGCCGGCTACAGTGCCCCATCAATTGCCGTGACTGTGCCCCATCAATTGTCGCTACTGTGCACCATCAATTTCCGCTACTGTGCCCCATCAATTGCCGCTACTGTGCCCCATCAATTGACGCTACTGTGCCCCATCAATTGCCATTACTGTGCCCAATCAATTGCCACTACTGTGCCCCATCAATTGCTGCTACTGTGCCCCATCAATTGCCGCTACTGTGCCCCATCAATTGCCGCTACTGTGCCCCATTAATTTTCGCTACTGTGCCCCATCAATTGCTGCTACTGTGCCCCATCAATTGACGCTACTGTGCCCCATCAATTGCCATTACTGTGCCCCATAAATTGCCGTTACTGTGCCCCATCTATTGCCATTACTGTGCCCCATCAATTGCCATTACTGTGCTCCATCAATTGCCGCTACTGTGCCCCATCAATTGCCGTTACTGTGTCCCATCAATTGCCGCTACTGTGCCCCATCAATTGCCGCTACTGTGCCCCATCAATTGCCGTTACTGTGCCCCATCAATTGCCGCTATTGTGCCCCATCAATTGCCGCTACTTTTCCCACATCAATTGCTGCCAGTGTGCCCATCAATTTCTGCTACTGTGCCCCATCAAATGCTGCCAGTGTGCATCCCCCGTCTGACATTTACCTATCTCTGCGCTGTCCTCCACGTTCTGAGTCCTTGATGTCTTCTCCCGTCCTCTGCTATGATGGACGCCTGATAGGCGTCCAATCACAGCGCCTGTCGCTTCAGCTAATTAGGTGACAGGTAATCAGACCCGAGAACCTGATTGGCTGAGAGGTGGGTCATTGTTACACAACACAACACTGAGAAAACAGCAAACGCACAGCATTGCGCCCACTGTTTACCAATTTAGAAGCCTATTAGAGACTATAACTCTGATCAGGACGCCTACTAGATCTAATGGCTATAATCAGGTGCTTCCAAAAAAAAACCTCTGCTGTAATTCAGATACCCGGCACCCGACAAGGGGCCAGACACCTGAATAGGGGCAGCAGTGGCGACCATAGATAGATTCATGCAACGCATGAATCTAACTATGGTAATAGAGGGGTGACAGGAGAGAGGGGGTGGAGCTCCTGTGCCTTTTATGGACGCACCACCACTGATCATAACTTTGTCCAAAACCTGTGTTGAGTAGCCCAAATCTCACAAGAACTCAATCCTAAACTGCTGCAGCCCCTTCTCATAAGATTTAGAGTACTCAGAATCCCCGGGGATCTTGTCGGCAGGAGGACGATGTCACCTCCTGCATTACAGAAGTCAGGAAAAGGTGAATATATTATCTATTTTTCCATTTTGCATTTTTATGCTATAACTAGATGAATTTCGTTGGAAAAGTGTACCTTGCCTAAAGTGAAAGGCCAGCTTTAAAGATAAAATGTCACTTTGGCCACTCAGGTTCTCATACTAACATAACCTAACATTTATCTTAAAAAATATAGCTTTTCATGCTTGGTTTTTTTGTAATATTTTTTTTCCATTAAATGTACACATTTGTAGATTAGTTACTATGAGGATCTCTTGAAGTCACTACACCTCCCTACTAATTTTGAGAAAATATTTCAGCCCCTGAGGTAAAGTTGTGTCCTGTAAGTCAGCTGACCCAAAAGCTGGCCATAAAATATGGCAACTTTCAACAAGTTCAATCATGTGGGAATTAAAGACACAGCAGCTGGAATACGCGATCAATATAAAGCAATCCTGTAATTTCTCTAAATAAAAATGTTTCCAGCTAGTGGTCACCTGTAATAGAAGAAGGCAAATGCTTATCTCTCTGGCAGGCTGGGAGTGAAAACTTCCCCACTGGTTTCCCACTGGGTCTGTTCACACTGGTAAGACTTGTCATGCAATTTGACAGTTCCAAACCGTATGACAAGTCGCACCCCATTGCCGGAAATGGAACCGTTCATATCGCCGTGACTCATGTTGCAGTGATTACGAAAAAGGTTCCTGCACTACTTTTTACTGATTTAATTTAGACTTTGATAGAATTCTGGTAAATAAAGTTGCAAGCCGCAATTAAATTGGCAGTGCAAATAACACTGATGTGTGGCTTTAAAATTGTGCTGAGGTAGCGTGATTTCAAAGCCACACTGGTGTGAACCAGGGCCAAGTTTTCTTTTGTTTAACCCAGCAGGCTGAACAAAAATAAAAATAGACGCTCAGGAGGAACCGCTGTACTAACTAAGCAACGTTAGATCTCCCCGCTGAGCTATTGCATTCTGCCCCTCCAGCCAGAACACACAGGTCCGCGCTCACAGCCATTGGCTGCCAGCGCTGATTAGATATTGACTGGATGCTGGTTTTCCAGCATGCCCGTTTGACAGAAGCCAGACGTTCAGCCGACTTCTATCGGACAAGCTGAAGTACACATGGGCCAAATTTTGTCTGGTTTCTATTCAACTGGCCAATACTGGCCAATATTAGACCCATGTGTACCAGGCTTAACTGTATCTGAGCACCACAAACTCTATTTAATACATTTTTAATATTCAAAGCAAACTCACATTTCTATCCATGTCTTCATGGTTTATTTGGTTAAAAAAAATATCCATAAAAAAAACACCCAATAGCATTTTTAGCTGTAGCCATTTACTTCCTGGAACTTATCTGCAATTAGGTCAGGCATGCAGTAGGGCATGCTTAGCTGAGACAACCCCTCCTCCTCCTTTCCTCCAGATGAAAGAAAAAAAGTCCATGTAGACTCCTGAGATGTGTGAAATCATTTTGGCCTAAGCCAGAAACTGACAAAACTGTAGAACTATAGACAAAAACATAATATTGGATAGTTATAACCCCTATCAGTCTTATTTTTGGTATCCGTGTCCCATTGAGAAGATCTTCCTTCACTTCCTCTTTCATAGTGAAAACAGGAAGTGAGACCAAATCTGCCCAAAGTGAGGGAATCCCTGTTTGTCACCAGGGTCTCCAGAACTAGTGTCCCATTGGAAGATTTATTCTTTATTATTATGTTGGCCAACCTGATATGAGCTTTAAACATCTAGCCTAATTACACCAATGAAAGATAATTTCTAAATAGCTGTTCTTTATGACTACACTTTTTAAATACTGCCCTGTGTGAACATTCCCAGGTTAATCACTTACTTTTACTGCTCCATTCTCATGCATTGTTATACAGTTGTTGGCATCCTCAGAAAGCTGGTATAAGGCTTGAGCCGTGGCACGGTGAACAGAAGGATCGCTGGATTTCAAGTATCGTACAAGTGGGGCTACGGCATTGGCTTCTCCAAAAGCCACCCGGTTATTCCCCCACGTGCAGCAGCGTGAAATGGCTTCAGCCAAATGGCGTCTTAGCTTATCATCCGTCTGTAAAAGGCAAAAGAGTTTATTTTTGAAATCTTGCATAGCTTGAAAACCTTTGAGACACTTTCAATTTTTTTCCTTTTAAACTTATATTTTATATTAAGAGGTCCCTTGGTGTTTGAGATAATGCTTAAAAAACATGGAGCACTTTACAGACTGTGGTAAGGAAGGTATTTATGTTATTGGCATTCCATAACCAGGAAAGAAAACGTTTGTCGGGACTGGGGTGCCATCAAACTCAGAGGAGTGAAATGTTATCTCAGGTTTTATAGCGGTTTGCAGCGCGCTGTCCGTCCATGCAGGGATGGCGAGGCTGACTTGTTAAACAATCTTTAGCAGCCAGGTGTCATGGGAGTGATAGGAGCTAGAGACGCAGTTTGAAGCTTGTGGCCGCACTATTACAAGCAGATTCTTTTTCAATTATAGACTCACATATTAACTTATGATATTACATAACCACCTAGACCTAGAACTTGATACAGTGCAGTAAAATGTTATGCCTTCATTTTATATTAAAGTGGACTTGTCACACGAATATAATGTGCATACCATTAATACTGCTGTACAGACGATCAATATTGCTGGAAAAAAAGGTGTATGAAAGCACTTTTGAAAATTTCCAAATCATTTTTGCCATTCCCAGGGGAGACTGGTGTCTAAAAGGCCGCCCATCAAAAGCACTTACTTCTGCTGTAATGCTATAATGTTTAATATAAGGGGTATTTTTTTATACAGGGCAATCAGACTTGGATATTCTTAGGATGCACTGAAAAAAATATCAGCAATATTGATACTTTGTACACTTAACATACATTTTCTCACAAAAGCGAGTACACCCCTCACATTTTTGTAAATATTTTATTCTACCTGTTCATGTGACAACACTGAAGAAATTACACTTTTCTACAATGTAAAGTAGTGAGTGTACAGCTTGCATATAAGTGTAAATTTGCTGTCCCCTCAAAATAACCCAACACACTATTGTCTAAAACACTGGCAACAAAAGTGAGTAGACCCCTTAGTGAAAATGTCCAAATTGAGCCCAATTAGCCATTTTCCCTCCCTGGTGTCATGTGACATGTTAGTGTTACAAGGTCTCAGATGTGAATGGGGAGCAGTTATCGCTCTAATGCCGCGTACACACGATCAGTCTATCCGATGAGAACGGTCTGACGGACCGTTTTCATTGGTTAACCGATGAAGCTGACTGATGGTCAGTCGTGCCTACACACCATCGGTTAAAATCGATCGTGTCAGAACGCGGTGACATAAAACACAACGACGTGCTATAAAAAAAAGGGATTTTTAATAACAGCTTACCTGTAAAATCCTTTTCTTGGAGTACATCACGGGACACAGAGCGCATAGTCATTACATATGGGTTATATGGAGTACCTTCAGGTGTGGACACTGGTGTAATCAACTTCACAGGAAGTTCCTCCCTATATAACCCCCTCCCACTGAGAGTGCTTTAGTTTTGTAGCAAGCAATTTCTCTGAGGTTACACAATGTTCCCACAAAGAGGGGTGGGAGCTCTGTGTCCCGTGATGTACTCCAAGAAAAGGATTTTACAGGTAAGCTGTTATTAAAAATCCCTTTTTCTTGATCGTACATCACGGGACACAGAGCGCATAGTCATTACATATGGGATGTCCCAAAGCAATGCTCCATGAAGGGAGGGAGACCGTAAGGCCAAAAATAGCCAAACAGAAACTATATCAGGAGGTAAAATAGCTCCACCAACAGAAAAAAGGGGGCGTGAACCGGGCCAGAGGATTCTATACTGCTGCCCGTAGGACCGCCTGCCCAAATGCTGCGTCCGCAGCCTTTGTGACGTCCAACTTATAGAATTTAGTAAACGTATGTACGGAAGACCAGGTTGCTGCTTTGCAAACCTGTGCCATAGAGATCTGATGGTGTGCCGCCCAAGAGGCACTCATGGCCCTCGTAGAATGGGCCTTAACTGATAATGGCGGTGGAACGCGCTTCAGACCATAGGCCTGAAAAATCAGCTGCTTAATCCACCTAGCCAAGGAAGACTTGGCAGCCGGCTGACCCTTCTTGGGGCCCTCCGGAAGAATGAAAAGCACATCTGTTTTCCTAATCTTTTCTGTAGCCTTGAGATAGACCCTCATGGCTCGGACCACGTCCAAAGTATGAAGCAATCTTTCCTCTCTGGACTGGGGAGTAGGAAAGAAGGATGGTAGGACTAGGTCCTGATTCAAGTGAAAACTGGATATGACCTTAGGAAGGAAAGAAGGCTGTGGCCGCAGAACCACTCTGTCCTTATGCAGAATCAGGTACGGTTCCCTGCAAGACAAGGCTGCCAGCTCGGAGACCCTTCTGGCCGAAGCCATAGCCACCAAGAAAACCAATTTTCGGGTTAGCAGCACAAGAGGGATTTCTGTCAGAGGTTCAAACGGCTGCCTTTGTAAAGCTGACAAGACCAGATTTAAATTCCAGGGGCAGAGGGGAGCTCTAATAGGGGGATTTACATGCAAGACCCCCTGCAAAAAAGTTTTCACAAGCGAATGTGTGGCCAAAGGCCTTTGAAACCATATCGCTAAGGCAGACACCTGCCCCTTTAGAGTACTAAGAGCTAACCCCTTGTCAACGCCAACCTGTAGGAATCGCAAGATCCTGTCAATAAAAAACTTGCGAGGATGCCCTCCTTGAGACTCGCACCACTCCACATAGTTCTTCCAGACTCTGTAATAGATATTTCTAGAAACTGGTTTCCTAGCTTGAATTAGCGTAGATATGACCTGGGCTGAGAGGCCTCTGCCCTTAAGAATTTGGGATTCAGCCGCCAAGCCATCAAATTTAGCTGCTGTGAAGCAGGGTGGTAGATCGGGCCCTGAGACAGCAGATCTGGGCGCAGGGGGAGTGGCCACGGTGCCCTTACTGACATCCTCACGATGAGTGCGTACCAAGCCCTTCTGGGCCAGGCTGGGGCCACCAGGATCACCGGCCTGCGCTCCACCCTGATCCTTCGTAGAAGGCGGGGAATCATCTGTAGTGGAGGGAACGCATACAGGAGAGAAAACTGGTGCCAGGGGCAAACCAACGCATCGGTCCCGTAGGCCGAGGGGTCCCTGGCTCGGGATACGAATTTGTCCAATTTCTTGTTGAATCTTGTTGCCATGATGTCCACATCGGGAACTCCGAATCTTTGGCAAATCTCTTGGAATACCTGGGGGTGAAGAGACCACTCTCCCGGGAGTAACTGTTGACGACTCAAAAAATCTGCTTGAGAATTGTCTATCCCTGGGATGAACACTGCTGAGATGCAGGGTATATGGGCTTCGGCCCATGAAAAAATCAGGTTTACTTCCCTTTGAGCCGCTAGGCTCCTTGTGCCCCCCTGGTGGTTTATGTATGCCACCGCCGTGGCATTGTCGGACTGTATCCTTACTGGCAGACCCTGCAGGGGAAGAGTCCAGGCGACCAGGGCCAACCGAGCAGCTCTGATCTCTAGGACATTGATGGGAAGCAGACTTTCTGCCTCTGACCACTGTCCCTGCTGGGTCCGTTTTCCTAAGATTGCCCCCCAACCTGTTAGGCTGGCATCTGTGGTTACTATTTTCCACGAGATGGGGCAAAAGGTTTTCCCTTTTGATAATTTTTGAGGGATCAGCCACCAGTACAGGCTGTGCCTGACTCCTGGGGAAAGAACTACTGGACGGTCTAATGCCTGTATGGACTTGTTCCAAGCAGAGAGAATAGCTGCTTGCAGAATTCTGGTATGGATCTGGGCATAGGGTGCTGCTTCGAAGGCGGCCACCATCTTTCCCAGCAGTCGCATGCATAGGCGAATAGTCGGCTTCTTTTTGCCTAAGACTATTTGAATCGTTTGAATTAATGACCTGATCTTCTTTTGAGGTAAAAATACCCTCTGGCATTCTGTATCTAACCGAAAGCCTAGATATTCCAACTGTCTTGTGGGTTGTAACCTTGATTTTTCTTGGTTCACAATCCACCCGAACTCTTCTAGATGCCGCACTGTGCGGACTACTGCATGATTGAGGTTGGAGGCTGAACTGTCGATAACCAGGAGATCGTCCAGGTATGCTAGGACCAAGATGCCTTCTGTCCTTAGGACGGCTAGTACCGGGGCTAACACCTTTGTGAATACCCGTGGAGCTGTTGCCAACCCGAAAGGGAGGGCTACGAACTGGTAATGACTTTGGTTTATCGTAAAACGAAGAAACTTTTGATGTGCTGGGTAAATCGGCACATGCAGATATGCATCCTTTATGTCTATAGATGCTAGGAAGTCGCCCTGATGCAGGCTGGTTGTCACTGAACGTATGGAGTCCATACGGAAGGTCTGAATCCTTAGAAAGCGATTTAGGCGTTTGAGGTCTAATATAGGCCTGACGTCGCCATTGGGTTTTGGTATAACAAAAAGGTTGGAGTAGAATCCCAGACCCCTTTCTTGGGTTGGTACCTCTACAATTACTCCTTGGAGCAAGAGGCGATCCAACGCCTTTACGAGAGAGGCCCTCTTTAATGGGTCGCTTGGAAGACTTGACCCCTGAAAATGAGGAGGGGGGATTTCTCGAAACTCTAGTTTGTAGCCTGAGGCTACTACGGACCGAACCCAAGAGTCGGGAATTCTGGCCTTCCAGACTTCGGAGAAAAACTGAAGTCTTCCCCCCACCCAAGAGAGTGGGGGCGCCCCTTCATGAATCTGATTTGATGACTGATTTAGCCGGCTTGCGAGACCAGGGCCTCTTGTTTGCCGCAGCTTGTCCCTGTGGGCGGCTATTAGCTGTTGACCGCCCGGGAGGCCGTCGATACTGACGGGAAGTCGGAGGGGCCGAGCCTACCATGGCCTGTCGTTTAAACGTGGGCCCACGCGGTCTTTTCTTGACCGGTAAGGAAGTACTTTTTCCACTTGATATGGTGTGGATATATTTATCTAGGTCTTCCCCGAATAGTCTTCCCCCATGAAAGGGAAACCCTGCTAGAAGCTTTTTGCAGGGTGCCTCTGCTGACCAGTTCTTTAGCCACAAAAGACGACGCATGTGAACCACCAGTAGAGATGAACGGGATGCCTGTTGGATGGAGTCCTTAATAGCATCTACTGCAAAGCAGAGAGCCCTAGGGAATTCTGCTAATTCATGAGTATGCTGAGCCGGCATGTCCTTCAATATATGTTTTGCCTGATCCTTCAAGGCCTGACAAACACCAATGGCTGCTACTGCTGGCTGAACCATGGCACCTACTGAGGTGAAAGTTGCTTTCAGTAGGGTCTCGAATTTCTTGTCGACCGGATCCTTGAACATATGGACATTTTCAACCGGACAAGTCAGGGATTTATTCACGCAGGAAATGGCTGCGTCCACTGTAGGAAGAGCCCATTTCTTTACATATTCCTCTTCCATAGGGTAGAGAATAGAGAATCTTTTAGGAGGGACAAAGATTCTATCAGGTCGAGCCCAATCTTGGTAAATCACGTTCCGCAGAAGGGGGTGCATTGGAAAAGATGCACCAGTTAATGGGGCCTTTAAAGAACCCAATGAGGATACCTCCGGGGCTACTAGTTCTGGCACTGGAAGTTTAAAGGCAGTGCGAACCATATCTGTCAAAGACTGGATCCACAGGCCCTCCGCTTGAGAGGCCGAAAAGTATTCATCTATAGTGGAATTTTCCCTGTCTGAACCGTCGGGACTTGGGTCTGCGTGATCCCCTTGTGGGTCCCGTTCCTCTGAAGAGGAGACCTCCGCATCTGAAAACCCCACACTGGGTGAGGGGGATCTAGCCCGCTTGCTACTTGGGCAAGGACGGGAAAGTAACGCAGTTAACCTTTTCTCTAGCCCACTCATGGTGGCTGCTAGCATTTCTTCCGTCACGTAAACGGGAATGGGTGAATCGGGGGCCGCCTCTGCCCCCAGCACCCCCAATGGCTCTTGTACTATGCCACTCGGTGTCCTAACTGGCGAGGGTGGGGCCGTAGAAGCCTGGCCCAAATCCTCTGACCCCGATGGAGACCCCTTTTGCTTTTTGGCACCTTTAGCAGCCTTGGCTGGTCCAGATCCCTTTGGAGCCATTGTACAACCTTGGGTCACCCCTATAGCCAACACCTGACTGTTGCAGCTAGGAATAACCAATGTGAGGGCAGGTATGAGAAAAATGAAAAATAACTAATTTCTCTCTTTTTCCTTTTTTTTTTTTTTTTTTTCAAAAATTTTTTTTTTTTTTACCCGCCTGGGAGGTGGCAATACCGAGGAAGCCTGTGAGTATTGACACACCAATGCCCGTTAGCCGGAGTCCAAGGTAGACTCAGATACTGATGGATCTAAGGCTGAGTCCCTTTAAGCAAAAAAACTTTTTTTTTTTTTTTTTTTTCTGGTCAATAGTGGACCTAAGTCCTAGACCTGAAGATCCACAAAACCGCCACTAGGTGTCCCTGTGTGGCCAAAAGACCCAGCTGCATGCTCTGTATCCTTTCTTCCTCTGCCTCCAGGAGGTAAAGACCAGCCAGAGAAAAGTTTTTTCCTTTATACAGACCCTGACGCTGCTGGCCCGCCCCCCCGACGCACGCCGACGCTATAAACGGCGGCGTGCACACGCGCGCACGTATGCGCGCGCACACACGCGCGTACACACGCGCGCACGATCGCGCGCACCACGCTGAACCCACATGGAGGAAGCAGAGCAGAGGAACAACATGGACCAGCGTTATGCAGCACCAACAGACACCAGGTAAGCACTAATCTTATTGTAGTGCACACACAGCGAGGAAGCTGTCCCCATGGGCTTCCTAAGAAACAGGAGTTTTAACCAGCAATTTCCTCTTTAAAACATGTGGGGTTGCAGTATCAGTGTTAACAGGCAGACCTGGGGTGAGTAGCAAATATATAACTTACACAAGTATACATATATCTACATGTTATCTGGGTAAACATTAGAATCCCATCCTGCCTCAACAGACATAGTGGAGATAGTGGCTGATGCACCAGCATACTGTTAGCCAACCCAGAACCCCCAGGGGGATACCTACTGTCGAACCAAGTCCCGCAGGTTCCCTCTTACCTGCTCCACGCCGCAGGGTATTGCAAAATGCAAGAGGCCCAGCCTTCCCCCATCTCCGTGGGTATTGTCTTGGACCTTCAGGGACCGGGGTCCTGTGTTAAGGAACCCACACCCCTGGACCTATATAGCATCCTGGCATCAGTAGCTTTTAGTTCTTGGAAGAGACTAAGGCACTGGAGCCCAGAATCCAGCCCTCCAAGGAGAGGCATTATAGGCAAAACCCCACTCCAGCAGGGCCCGGGTACCGTACATCTTGGCTCTGAAGCACTTCGGACGGATCCGGCTAGCTATCCTGGGTCCCGAGACCTCCGAGGGACAGCTAGACGTGACCAACACCTAAGACACTGGCGGAAAAACTAAAGCACTCTCAGTGGGAGGGGGTTATATAGGGAGGAACTTCCTGTGAAGTTGATTACACCAGTGTCCACACCTGAAGGTACTCCATATAACCCATATGTAATGACTATGCGCTCTGTGTCCCGTGATGTACGATCAAGAAATGAAGTTTAATGCTTCCAAGAATGCGTCGACTTGATTCTGAGTATGCATTGATTTTTAACCGATGGTCGTGCCTACTAACGATCGGTTTTGTTCTATCGGTTAGGAATCCATCGGTTAAATTTAAAACAAGTTGGCTTTTTTTTAACCGATGGTTAAATAGCCCATGGAGCCCACACACAATCGTTTTTTTACCGATGAAAACGGTCCATCAGACCATTATCATCGGTTTGACCGATCGTGTGTACACGGCATAACTCTCTTATACTGGTTCAACGTGGCACCTCATGGCAAAGAACTCTCTGAGGATCTGCATAAAAAATGTTGCTCAAGCTAAAGATGGCCTGCCAGGGGTCACCAAATCCTGGGCTGTTCCTGAAGCCTGCACTGTTCTCCCAGGAAGGGAGATAAGAGGGGGAGGAACAAAGAAAAAAAAGGGAGAGAAAGGAAAAAAAGAGAGCAAGAAAGACAGTTAAAAGGAGGGAAGGGGGGGGGGGACAAGGAATTAGGATAGAGAGAGATGAAAGGGAAAGTAAGGGGTTTTAATACTGTACGAGTGGAAGGTAAATGTCCGCAGGTTAGGGGCGCAAAATTACTTGTCTTGCCTTGGGTGCTTTCAACCCACGCTATGAAAATAATTTTACTGTTAGGGGTCCCCACAACTTGGGAAATTTTTATCAAGGGGTCACGGCACTAGGTGGTTGAGAAACACTGGCCTAGGCTATAAGAAGATTGACAAGACCCTGAAACTGAGCTGCAGCACGGTGGCCAAGACCATACAGCGGTTTAACAGAACAGGTTCCACTCAGAACATGTCTCATCATGGTCGACCAAAGAAGTTGAGTGCACGTGCTAAGAGTCATATCCAGAGGTTGTCTTTGGAAAATGGACGTAAGAGTGCTGCCAACATTGCTGCATAGGTTGAAGGGGTGGGGGGGTCAGCCTGTCAGTGCTCAGACCATACGCTGCACACTGCATCAAATTGGTCTGCATGGCTGTCAGCCTCTTTTAAAGATGATGCACAAAAACAAACAGTTTGCGAAAGGCGAGCAGACTAAGGACATGAATTACTGGAACCATGTCCTGTGATCTGATGAGACCAAGAAAAACGTATTTGGTTCAGATGGTGTCAAGCGTGTGTGGCGGCAACTAGGTGAGGAGTACAAAGACAAGTTTGTCTGGCCTACAGTCAAGCATGGTGGTGGGAGTTTCAAGGTCTGGGGCTGCATGAATGTTGCCCACAATTGGGAGCTACAGTTCATTGAGGGAACCATGAACGCCAACATGTACTGTGACATACTGAAGCAGAGCATGATCCCCTCCCTTCAGAGACTGGGCTGCAGGGCAGTATTCCAACATGATAACGACCCCAAACACACCTTCAAGGTGACCACTGCCTTGCTAAAGAAGCTGTGGGTAAAAGTGATGGACTGGCCAGGCATGTCTCGAATGAATGAATGAATGAATGAATGATTAGGTCTCCAGACCTAAACCCGAATGAACATCTGTGGGGCATTCTCAAACGGAAGGTGGAGGAGCGCAAGGTCTCTAACATCCACCAGCTACGTGATGTCATCATGGAGGAGTGGAAGAGGACTACAGTGGCAACCTGTGAACTCCATGCCCAAGAGGGTTAAGGCAGTGCTGGAAAATAATGGTGGCCACACAAAATATTGACACTTTGGGCCCAATTTGGACATTTTCACTAAGGGGCGTACTCACTTTTGTTGCCAGCGATTTAGACCTTAATGGCTGTGTTGAGTTATTTTGAGGGGACAGCAAATTTAGCAAATTTATACAAGCTGTACATTCACTACTTTACATTGTAGCAAAGTGTCATTTCTTCAGTGTTGGCACATGAAAAGATAGAATAATTTTTTTACAAAAATGTGAGGGGTGTACTCACTTTTGTGAGATACTGTATGAGACACATTGACTTAAATATAGATAGGGTTTTCTTTTTGCTTTACCTGTATATTTATTTCATCCTGTCATGATGAAGACACAAATTAATTTTTTGCATACACACAGTAACTCAAAAAAAAAACAGTGCAATTTAAGAAAATGTTTAAAGTCATAAATGTGGCAGAATCATAAAAGTTAGGAAATATTTAGCCTAGTTGAGATTTTGGGATTGATTAGCTAAAACTGGAGAGTGCAAAATCTGGTGCAAAGTAATGAAAAGGTATTCCCGCACTGGCCAAGTCTAATGCCGCGTACACACGGTCGTTTTTTTGCGATGAAAAAAAAACGACGTTTTCTGTGAAGTAAAAAACGACGTTTTTGAAACGTCACTTTTCAAAGACAATTTTGCATACACACCATCGTTTTTTCACAAAAAGCGAGGTTACGTTCACCACTCTTTTCCATTGAAGCTCGCTTCATAACTATCTTCTGGGCATGCGCGGGTTGAAAAACGTCGTTTTGAACGACGTTTTTGCTACACACGGTGACTTTTTGTGAAACAAAAAACGACGTTTTGAAAAACGACACAAAAAATTCAAGCATGTTGGAATTTTTTTTTGGTCGTTTTTTTTAAGACAAAAAACGACGTTTTGCCCACACACGATCAATTTAAATGACGTTTTAAAAAACGTCGTTTTTTTTCATCGCAAAAAACGACCGTGTGTACGCGGCATAAAAGGTGCAGCAAGCACTGAAGGTAGTATCAAGACCCAGGTGAGTATACATGTAGAAGTAGTGCTGCGCTGTGCATAAATATTTATGCACAGCGCAGCACTACTTCTACATTTAAAATCTGGTGCAGCTCTGCATGGTAGCCAATCAGCTTCTCACTTCAGCTTGTTCAGTTAGGAATCGGATTTGACAAAAAACAAACAACCTGGAAGCTGATTGGTTTCTATGCAGACCTGTACCAGATTTTGTACTCTCCAGTTTAAGTAAATCAAGCCCTATGTGTCCCATCCTCCTTTCTTGCTGTGGACAACTTGAACAAACATTTTTGAAGAGAAAAAGGAACTGCAGCATGACATTTCTCTTCTTCTTTAGCATGTCACAGTTGTCAATGTTGGGTTGGGCACAAACACAGCATGGCTTCCACTTAGGCCGGCCATAGACTGTTTGAATCTCGGCTGGTTCAGAAAGAACTGGCCGAGATTCGATCCAAGTGGGGGCAGGCTGAATGTATTGAGTTGATCGATCAACTTGGGTACAACCAGCCTGCTGGATTCCCTTTTGATTATTGCTAGCGACTGCTATAGCTCCTAGCAATAATCACTGTCTTCTGTCGGCGGGGATGGCTTCCCCTGCTCACTCCAGCCCCCGCTGGGAGCAGACAATTGCTCAGCTGGAGAGATTCCCCTGCAGGAAAGAAATTTGCAGTCTATGGCTGTCATTACTCTCATATCAGGGCAATTCTGTGCGTTTTGTATAGAAGATCGAGTGATCTGCATATTAGACACCCTTCAAGCCTACATTCCATACTGAACAAGTGCTAAAATGAAATCAATATAGGATAAGCCACTTAACATGGCAAGAAAGCTTTCACTGATGCAGACTCAATCTTACAAACCTCAGGGCACACCCACAACCGAGTGTTCTATTAATCTGCTGGGTTGGCTTGTCCATTCTTACAAGTATTATTATTTGACAAGTCTTTATTTTCATGCACCTACAAATCTGTATGTAAAATATGGTCATTTGAATATGAAACACATACAAGTGCAAAATAAAAAAGTGATATTAAAAATAGATACCAAAATTTAATTACAACCTAAACTGCGCACTAACTAAAACCACCCATCAGTATTGCATTAAGGAAAGTCAATAGCCTTACATGAAATACATTCAGTATCCTGTACAGACTTACCGTATTTGCCAGTGCGGACAACATGGGGACAACACCATGATCTGTTATAACGGCCAGATTTTCTTCATCTTTGGCTATATTGGTGATAGCTGCACAGACGCTTGCTAGAACATTCTTATTTTCGGATTTCAACAAATTTACAATCAGTTCTAGACCACCAACAAACGATCGGACCATTTCTCCAGCATCCTAGACAAGGAAAATAAATAATCATTTTAAGCTTCCAGGACTGAGACTCTAGGAATGTTATACAATAAGTGGTTAAAGCTCTCTGAACACTAGTCAAAGCCCCTATCACTAAATAAAATGGTTAGCTTACAGTCCTGTTTACACCTGGTCTGATCCCCCCTTCTTCCACAGTCCCCAATCTATCTGCTGATAGAACAGAGCCTTGAGGGCACTCTGCACATGCTCAGTTTGGTGTATATTGCTAGTTTTTCATTTTTTGGAGGGTGCACGTGATCAGCACAGAGTCAAACAGCACTGCAGGCAGAGGGTCAGGCAGTGGGTCAGGGGTTATGCAGCCTCATAGGAAAGTCAGGGAAGAATGGAAACTCCTCCTACAAGCTTTAACCCTTGCTCAGCCGGAAACTGATAGAAGTCACAAGACTGCTATATACTGCTGATGAAAAAAGGTATTTAGCAATTTTTATTTACTAAAATAATCAGGCGTTTTACAGGCGCTATTTTTAGCACCAAAACGCCTGAAAAGTGCCCCAGTGTGAAAGGGGTTTTAGTGAATTCCGCTCAAAAGAGTTTTTATGATGCAGAAACAAGATATGGAAAGAGCATCAGGAATTTAAAGCAGTAATTATCAGTAAGGATTACATAGGATACTTCTGACTATTAAACTTAGAAATTGCAAATTCAGACAAATATCAGCAGTGATTTCAATAAAGTATTCAGAAGACACATACTAGACATTAAAAGCAAAGCATGCAAGCCGTTGTGCAGCACCAAGTTACAGGCTCTCACCTCATCCTCATCTTCATCCTTTGTAAGCAGGGGGAAAGGAAAGTCAAAATGAAGCAGTTTTTTTGTATGTTCTAGTGCTGCTTGTGGATCATTGTTGTTCTTTAGTACATGCTATGTGTATGTGTACCTATAGAGATATTTTTCTAAAGCAGCTTTCTTGATGATACTGTAGTTTTTTTTTGCCGGTGACATCTATTTAATGTGCTTTACTGAATCTATACCATTTAGGGATCCTCTTTTCAAACGTTGATCATTACTTTTGTCAACCAGTGTTTTATCTAGGTACTTCGACCCACTAGGAAGCCAGGTTGGTGACCTTACTCTGTTTATATTCAGTTCAGGATCATAGACCTGTCCCCAGCCCATTATTCTTTCCTCCTGTCACCAAGCTCAAGTGTAGGACTTTCAGTACTGTACAGTGTAGCAGAGACTCACAGTATTGGCCTTTACTTTCTTGTATTACAAAAACCAATATGAAGGCAAACTCTGTTATTTATATTCGACTGGTCTACTTCTATGCTCCTGATGAAGCGTTTTTACGCAAAACATGTCGAGTAAAAGCAAGATCTACTACCTTGCATATTATACCCAGTTTCAAGAATACAAACTCTATTTTTACCCTTTGATGTCTGTGTCCTCA
Organism: Rana kukunoris; assembly: GCA_029574335.1. Lineage (NCBI taxonomy): Eukaryota > Metazoa > Chordata > Amphibia > Anura > Ranidae > Rana > Rana kukunoris. The sequence continues at coordinate 55,027,634 of CM056053.1, forward strand.
TGTTATGAGTATACTTGTATCATTATAAGATTTTTAGAAATACTTCTCTAATACCTACTGGGGTTATATGCTGACACTATACTGTCTTACAAGTTTGTGAGTATAGATTGTTCCATATGTATGTTTTACAAATAAATATTTATAGATTTTTACATTGATTACTTGTATCGTCAAAAGTCCACCTCATTAGCTTAGATTAATTTCCATGTCCCTGTTATTTATATTATCTGTATTTAAGAATGCATGTAATGAATATATTACATAATAAATACTGCACTTTTTATGCCAGCCTGGAGTTCATCATTCAGCAAAGATTGATAGAAATAAAAATATGCACAGGCCACCCAACACAAAAATGCAACCATTTTAGGTATCATTTCCAAATAAATGGGGCATGTAAGACCATAGCAATGTCTTTAGTATCATGTCTGAAGTTATGAAACACTTGATTTTGTAGCTTGTTGGATAATCTCTGCAAAGATTGTCTTTTTTTTATGGAAAAGAGGAAACAAGTTTCTTGGCACAGGTAGGAAACAATGTAATATTCCACACTACATAGGAATATACACTCACCGGCCACTTTATTGGGTAAACCTGGCTAGTACTTTCGCTTTCAGAACTGCCTTAATTTTTCATGGCATAGATTCAACAAGGTGTTGGAGACATTCCTCAGTGATTTTGCTCCATATTACATAGTTACATAGTCATGTTGAAAATAAATAAATAAATATTGACATTATAGCATTACACAGATGATGCAGATTTGTCGGCTGCAAATCCATTATGCAAATCTCCAGTTGCACCACATCCTAAAGTTGCTCTATTGGATTGAGATCTGGTGACTGTGGAGGTCATTTGAGTACAGTGACCTCGTTGTCATGTTCAAAAAAACTGTGGTGAGATGATTTAAGCTTTGTGACATGGTGCATTATCTTGCTGGAAGGAGCCATCAGAAGATGGGTACACTGTAGTCATAAAGGGATGGACATGGTCATCAACAATGCTCAGGTAGGCCATGGCATTTAAACGATGCTCAATTGTTACAAAGGGGCCCAAAGTGTGCCAAGAAAATACCCCACGCCATTACACCACCACTACCAGCCTGAACTGTTGATACAAGGCAGGATGAATCTGTTGAACATTAAGTTATGTGGCACGTGCACTTTCCAGTAGATTAGTGACTCATCTGATTTGGACTTCCTCTTCTGTCATATCTACCATACTGTCAGGAAAACCAAGTTCATGTCCATAACCAAAGCACTGTGCATATCCACAACCTGTGCACAGAATCATGGCCATGTGCGCAGTTGCGTGTTTGCATGTGAGCATGAGAGTTCACATGAGCATGAACATTTATGTGTGAATAGACTTTGGCGCCCAATGGTCTATTTAAGGCCCTGCAAGACTCAAGATCAATGCCGAGTGGACATCAGTTCCTGTGATCCATGAGCAGACTGTGTTTTGTTCTGTGTTTTATCGGTTATCTCCTGACATTGCCTGATCGTGACTCCTTTGGTACCGGACCCCTAACTTAAACTAACTGTACATCTTGCTTACTGCTCTGGCTTGTTCTTGCTTGTTTAATATTTACCTCAGCCAGGCTCTGGTTTACACTCTTGTTTCCTGAATCCATACCTCCACTGCCGGACTGTTTCCAAATCTTGATCACCTGGCCATGTTACTGTCACCTGCTCTCAAGTTATGTGACATCTGACACAAGTTTCCTGTTTTTCAGCTATTTTGTTGGCCAGAACTTTCTACAGTACCCATGCCTCTCTGTGTCCCATCTCACCCTGTCATCAGTCTCAGGGGTAAAACAGGACAGGAGGTGTAAGGGACAGCCCGCTCATGGGTATGACCTCTGCTAGGTAGACCACACGCACATTAGGTTGGTGGGTGTGTGCTATGTAAAGCGGTTCTTCAGTCTCTAGAAAAATTTAAAGTCAGCACCTACAAATACTGTAGCTGCTGATTTTTTACATTAAGAAACGTACCTGTCCCGGGATCCAGTGTCATCCTCACCCAAGTGTGGGAAGCTGGCTGTGATTCCTTGCGACATTGCAGCGCGCTTCCCACTGCACATGAGCGAGTTGGGCTGTCCTTTGTCCATGGTCCCGCAGCCTCTTGGAACTTGGGATGTCTCCTAAGTGGTTGAGGGCAGGGAGGTGGGAGTGACAATGTTTGGTGGAAATGCCTAGGTAAATACAGCAGAAGTGGGAATGGGTATCTGCCAAAACTAAGTACCCTCTCTTGTTAGAGGAGGAGGGAGGATTCTTAAAAGTGGAACTTCGTCTTTAGGGTAAAGTTCCACTTTAAGGAAGATGGGAAGAACATTGTGGGCTGCCTGACTTCCAATCCACCATATATTGGATTACTGACCATGAGCCCAAACTCTAAATGCTGATTTGTAGATCACTGACTTAAAGTGAATCAGGTTACTAGCCATATGTACATTCATGTGGACTGGCAAATTCTGATTCACCATTGCACGTTCAAATACAATCTTCCCAATTGTTAATTGTCCTACTCATTCTGTAGACATACTTTCCAATTTTATTAGAGGAAAAACAGGAATACCTTTTAGCATAAAATATATAGAGATAGGACACATCCCTGTCACGACCCCAATTAAATGACCCAAGAAAAATGAATGCCCAAAAAAGATTTGTTAAACCAGATGCACTTTTCACCAAACTTTCCATGTTTCATTACTGTTTTTTCCAAATAACCAAGGCATTAAAGTAAAGGAACTGTTTTTTATTTGTTTTACATAGAATGGGAAAGGGTCAAACCCTCTGCTAAGATTTTATCACGGTCTGTGTCCCAGCTAGGGAGATTCATCTTCTGTTTGTCCTGGTGATCACCGCCACTGACACAGAAAGTACGTTGAAATCTTGTATTTTAGAATTGTCATGGGAGCAAGAAGTCAGGATGAATCCTGCAATGGGGACAAATGTTTCGGTGGCAACTGTCTAAGATAGATATTCCCCTCACTTTGGAAATTTAAAATTATAGAGGTCTATCCATTAGACCAAATAAAGGGTCAACTGTAGAGGAAAAAGGATATTTGGTTCAAAAAGTGAGACAGTCCATCCAAATGATAGCCAGATGAGAGTTATGAGCAACTCCTTCCTTTAGTCCAGGCATGACCTGTAGGCAAACTTATCTAACTCACTAGAGGATTTATGTACAATATTGATTTATGTACAATAAATGGTCAAAGCGGATGGACCATCAGTCTCAGTCTACCATAACTACCATCCACGATTCTACAATCGTGTTATGCTAACTGTTTAAATGCAGATCAAGTAAAATGGGGTATGAACACATCAAAAGCATTTTATATAACCAGCCTTACCATAGTTATAAGATGAATAACTGGCGGTAATATCAAATCATATTAAGAGCTCCCTTTAAAGAAACGCCTTGTTTTCAGTTCCAACAGACATAACAAAGGACATTACAGTATTTCTGCCGAGGGAACTCATTTATTACTGTAAACTAGCATGTTACATTTCTAAATGGCAATAATCTAACGCAGGTCCTCCAATGTCTTAAACAGATTAGACTGTTTACATTTTCCAAATAAGATTTTGTTTGTAATGGCTAATTCTGCCGCAGACTTACAGCACAAATCTACTTAGGAACTTGTCCTAATTGGGTTATTATCAGAGTATTTTTTCCACTAAACTTGCAGGCAGAATCCATAAACACTGTTTGATTTAAAATGTTATCGCCACCATCTTCAATTACATTTTTTGGGTCTGGATCTAAGTAACGTTTCAGAGTGAATCATGTTCTCCTGGGTGTTATGTTCCAGAATGTTGATGTTTGTAAGTTAAAGCTCCCGATTGCTGGTTTCAGTTTTAACAATTGGCACCACTAAGAATCGCAATATTGTGTAATTGATAATGTGCCCTGTGGGTTTTTTATTTACAACTCTACATTATGTTAGGGCTTGTACTGGATTCAGTTACTTATGTCTAGTTTTGTGCCTATTGTTTTTTTTTTTTTGTCCTACAATTTGGAAGAGTGCTTTCTGGCACACATGATGCAGCTTTGTTGTCAATGTGTCTGCTTTATGGCCATGGAAACCAACTTTCCAAATCATTATGGGGTTCTGACTCCCTGTAGGGGTTGTATAATATATACTAGCTGGATGTATGAACTTTATACCCGGTAGAAGTTAAAACTTCCAGAAAAAATGGCGCGCATGAGTTTTTAACTTAACAGGAGAACGGAATACCGATTTCTACACTTATCCCATATTTATTGTTATAGCAGGGTGCAAAATGTTGACACATTAAAGCTTAACTCCAGGCATACAGCTAAACAGAGATAGAATAAATACAAAGGAACAGCTTTATCAACCAAAGAATTTGTAATTCTGTCTAGCTGGTTTTGAGATTTTCATTGCTTAGCCACACAGCATAGTCATGCCTGGTAAGAGTGGGAGTTAGATCTTTCTCTGCTGCAGTTACACTTTAACTGATAGACCACTTCCCCACCTGCAACCTCAAACTTGCAGAACTCCAAAGTTGTGCAACTTTGATGCAACTTTGGATGGGTGCAATGTGTTGTCCCTCTGCAAAGTTGGATCCACTGTTACATTGAAGGGTTAACATTGAAGTCTATGACCGTCATGTTGCATGAAATAGAGACCAAAATAGTGCAGGAAATACTCTGAAGTCTCTACGATTTTAAGTTGCACATATATGAATGGTTATCAATGGAAAACATGGGGTACGAGTCCCGACTTGAGGTCCAAAGTCACATGACAAGTATCACAAGTGTGAATAGGGTCTTAACCTCCCTGGCGGTATTCCCAAATCTGGCTCGGGGTGGAAATCCAGTACCATAAGCGTTATCTACCTACCTTGTTCCCTGGATCCTGCGATGTCTCCCCGCTGTGTGTTCGAGCTGTCTCCTCGCTCGATTCACACAGTGCCCGTGTGCCGCAGAGCTCCGTTCCCTGCAACGTTATAACACACGGGGGCGGAGATCGGCGCAAAATTCAAAAAATAAAAACACAGTACATATACGGTATACTGTAATCTTACAGATTACAGTACTATATAAAATAAATTCACACCCCTTTGTCCCTAGTGGTCTGCCCAGTGCCCTACATGCACTTTTATATAATAAAAACTGTTGTTTCTGCCTGGAAACTGGAGATTGTCCATAGCAACCAAAAAGTGTCCCCGTATGTCAAAAGTGGTTTTAGACCAGCTAAAAAACAGCGATAATAAATTAGAATCACTTGTAGGATTAAGCGATAGTGATTTGTGGGGAAATTCGTCATCAAACACTGAAAGTAATAATTTTTATTATTATTATATTGTTATTTGTTATAATTATTTATAGTTATTTATTATATTATAATTTATGATTTTGTGTTTCAAACTTTATCATACCCGGGATGTCTACTAGACTCTGGTTTGAACAGATTTAAGTGAGTTATTTATTAAGAATTACAGGCCTACAATATAAAACGCCAAATTTTAATGCAAAACAATTGTACCGCTTTCAGCACCTAAAATCTGAAAGAATCTTACCGCCAGGGAGGTTAATGGAGAGGCAAAAGACTGATGTGTTCACCTTTATGTCACCCTGCTGTCTCTCCCCTTGGCCAGTCATATAGCCAGCACCAGCACTGTCTAAACTTGGTAGTTATAGCCTGTCCCTAGCCAAGAAGCATATTCCCTTTGATGGGAGCAGTTGCCATTTGCAAAAAAAATGTAGTCTTTTTTTTAATTTTTTAATTTTTTTTATATTTTGATTGCAGCTGTTCATGGGAAGGGGGCATATGGTGTGAAAAAAATATATTAAAATTCAGCTTTAACCACTTAACCCCCGGACCATATTGCTGCCCAATGACCACAGCACTTTTTGTGATTCGGCACTGCGTTGCTTTAACTGACAATTGCGCGGTCGTGCGACGTGGCTCCCAAACAAAATTGGCGTCCTTTTTTTCCCACAAATAAAGCTTTCTTTTGGTGGTATTTGATCATCTCTGCGGTTTTAATTTTTTGCGCTATAAACAAAAATATTTATTTAAAAAAAATGCAATATGTTTTACTTTTTGCTATAATAAATATCCCCCAAAAATACATAAAAACATTTTTTTTCCCCAGGTTAGGCCGATACGTATTCTTCTACATATTGGTTTGCGCAAAAGTTATAGCGTTTACAAAATAGGGGGTAGTTTTATGGCATTTTTATAAAAAACATTTTTTTACTAGTAATGGCGGCGATCAGCGTTTTTTTTCAGTACTGCGACATTATGGCGGACACTTTGGACACTTTTGACACATTTTTGGGACCATTGGCATTTTTTTAGCGATCTGTGCTATAAAAATGCATTGGATTACTATAAAAATGCCATTGGCAGTGAAGGGGTTAACATTAGGGGGCAGGGAAGGGGTTAAGTATGTTCCTGGGTGTGTGCTAACTGTATGGGGGGGTGGACTCACTAGGGGAAATCACTGATCTTCCGTTCATACATTGTATGAACAGAAGATCAGCATATCCCCCCTGACAGGACCGGAAGCTGTGTGTTTACACACATAGCTCCCGGTCCTCGCTCTGTACCGAGCAATCGCGTGTGCCCAGCGGCGATCGTGCCCGCCGGGCAGGCGGACGGGACTCGGGGGCGAGCGGGGGGGCGCGCACACCGGCCTCCAGTGGCGCGAATGCGCCCCCTAGTGCCCACTAAACTGCCGACGTAGAGCTACAGGCTCTCGCCCAGGAGAGCCGACCTGCCGCTGTAAAACGACGGCGCGCAGTCGGCAAGCAGTTAAATAACAATTGTTTTTTTAGTACTGTGTTCGTTAAAAGCTGCCCCCCTATACCGGTACATTTTTATGTTCCACCAAGGTCTTCACTGGCTACTGGCAGATCCACAGCATTTCTGTGCATCTTTGCATATTTTAAAGGATAGCTGTACTAAAAGTACATTTATCCTTTAAAGTTCAACATTCTTTTAAAATCTATTATAGAGTTGGGAAGCGTTAGAACCCCTGAAAGGTTTAAATTAAGGCTGTTACTGATGAAAATTTTTGTGTTCGATCAATAGTTTTTTTTAAATTGATTAATCGACTAATTTCGATTAATTATAACGCACATACAGATCCAACTACTTTTAGCTGATCTCCTTGCAGCTCTGCATTAGTCAGTGGTAAATGTGGTATACAATATATACAATCACCCAACACTAGTTAGTTTCCACAATCCAGGACTTAACTTCACAGTTCACACAAATATGTTTTAAATTCAAATTGTAGAACTGACGTAAGTCATTTTTTCTTATTAAACTTTAAGAAAAACTTAGTTAAAGTTAGTTTAACTTTAATTATAAAACCTATCTAGTATATTGACTATCAGTCACTTTATAGTAGGCAAGTAGGCATCACTTTAGCCAGTCACACAGACATACCAGAGTGTTTACATTTTCTGGAAGCAGACATGATCGCATTTTATTGACAATATACCCTGAGAACCTGGCCACATCTTGGCCCAAACAGATGATCACAAGTCTCTCTCCATACATATCCTCTTTTTTATAAACAGAATTGGACATTGTTCACTTTGGACAGGTAGATTTCATTCATTCATTTTGGATTAGAACTAATTAGTTAGTACGACCATTAGTCCATTTGTTTGTATTGTTTAGCCCCGTAATAACTGCATCTCCCTAGGGGGTCCCCCCGTTATTATTCCCTCATACCTTTTAGATATTGCCCCACACTTTCACCGCAATATCCTCATTTGGGAATATAAACGGGGTTGCTCCATACCAGCGTCCGGACAGCTGTTCATTTCTGTTGTCCCTGTCTGTCCCTGTTTTGTCTTGTGCGTTTTTTTGTCAGCACCAACCAGTGAAAAATATTTCTCTTTTTTCACGGGTGCAGCTTTGGCCGGCCACTACTAGTTGATAATTTTAGTAGACTTTGGTTCAACATATTTGAACTTTTTAATGTTAGAAACTGTTTATAAAATTGATATACATTTTCTTATTGACTCTTTAATAAAACGTATCTTTGTATTCAGTTATTGTCCGTCACTACCTTGATAACCGCTTGGTCCGTAGAGGCACCTTGTTTTGGTGTTCTCTATAGGACTTGAACATTTTCTTATGCGTATGTTTTGGTTATGGTGGTGACCTCCCCTTAGGAGGAGTGACTATCTGAATCACTATGTTTTATTAACTGCTTTTGAGGTGATGTTCATTTTTGTTACATATATTGGAAGGATTGGAGCAGCATTCGGAACACTGGGCAACAGGGAAGGTAGGTATATATACGGCTTCTTTTATAGGTATTACTTCATCTAACTAGATGAGGTACAACAAGGACAAATAGACAGTCAGATATTCTGCAGGGCAAACATGCTAACAACGGACATGTTCACAGAGCAGAGTGACAGGGAGAGGAACTCATCAGTCTGCTGCTTCTCTTTCATTGCCAAATTACAGGTCAGGGAAGGACCAAGGCCTGCAAGTGTTAGTAAAAGAGCTCCTATATATGTTTTTCATTTATTATTTAGCCGTTTCACTGGAGTTCAGTTTTAACAAATCTTCCAGACAGTAAAGTTGCAGTGTTTGCACAAACAGCAATACTAGAACAGGTTAAAGCGGAGGTCCCCCTTTCAAGGGGGAGGGGGTGCAGATACCTGTATAATACAGGTATTTGCACCCACTTCTGGAAATAAACTCCTGCGGGAGTCATGCCCCTTCCCGTCACCACCCACTGTCTTTTGGGAAACATACTAGTCCCTGGAGAAAGCGGGGACCAGTAAGGACACATGCACAGTAGGGAAAGCTTCACTTCCTTATCCCCTCACCGAGGATGGCATATTTGTAGCTGTTGGCTTTTAATATTTTTTATTTTTTTGTGGGACCTGCGCTTTAAGTGATTTTTGAAACAGTTAAAGGAGTTGTAAAGGAAAATATTTTTTGGGCTGAAATGACTGTTTACAGGGTATAGAGACATAATAGTTAACTGATTCCTTTTAAAAATGATTAAAAATAGATAAAAATCAACCATATAATGTACCTACAGTTTAGTTTTGTTTTTGCTGTTGTTTCCTATCTGTCTGATGTACAGAGCCAGAGAGCCAATAGAGGGCAGTGATGGTTTGTAAAACGATACTGGATTGGTTTAGACACACAGTAATCACACCTCCTTGATTAGTGACCACAGTGAGAAAGCTCCCAGCACTGTGGTTATAAGGAAACAGACAACCAGGAAGTGTCCAGAACAGAGCAGAATTACAGCAACAGCAAAGCAAAAATGAACAATGAGGAAAAGAAACCATTACTGCAGTAAGGTAAAGGAAGCTATTTAGCTAAAAAAAATCCCTTTAGTGACCCTTTAAGTTATTAATTCAAAAAGTATGATCATATTATTTATGGTCGTGGCCCTCTGACTGAGAGTGATGTGGATCACATAAACACGCGACAAGACTTACAACATAAATAGACCTGAAGTGTGCCTTGGTGGTCTGGTCAGTATGCCAAGAAAAGGGGGCATACCCAAAGTAAGTAATGGGTAGTTGTTGAAGAAGGATATGCTGAGAAGTGCCCTGAAAAAGGGAAGGGCGGGAGGGTGTCGAATGCGATTGAATGCGCAGACTCACGGACATGAGGTGAGCTGGGAAGAGTCGGCCCAGTGACATGTAGTACTGCACACTGAACTGACAAAAGAGCATGTGTGAGTGGGCTGCTTAAATACCCTCTGGGCTCCTCCCATAAACTCAGGCCACCATACTGGCCTTATTTGTTCAAAAATAGCATTAATTGCAGTTTAGAAGCTATGTTTATGCCTTTAATTTAAGGATCCAGCACACCTTTCCCATGTCAAGACAGCACTGCTCAAAACGTGTCAAAAAAGTTTTTTTTTTATACAAAAACAGATTTAGATGAATATAATCACTGCTGACATACAGAATTGCATCTTTGGAGACAAAATGGTTTAAAACCCCAAACCAGGCTGAACAAACTAGAAAGTAAAAATGTCTTTCCTGCAGATCCAAAAATGCATGAACACAAAATCATGATTATGTTTGATCAAGCTATCAAAGGTGTTTCTCTTTTGCAAGGATCAGTCTGGTTTAGGTTTGTGGAATTGTCTACTGACCACATTAGTCTCCTGCTATTGAAATGAACCTAATCTTTCTCTGTCTAAAGCTACCCATAGACATAAGACTAAATAGATTTTATTTGACATAGACAGTAAAGCTCGCCATGCGCTATTAGGTTTTTCGTTCAGCCACAAAAAGCCCTGTACACACGATCGGATATCTGATGGAATCTAATCCGATGGATTTTTCCGTCGGATATCCGATGAAGCTGACTTTCATCAGTCTTGCCTACACACCATCGGTCAAAAATCCGACCGTGTCCAAGCGCGATGACGTAAAACACTACGACGTGCTGAGAAAAATTAAGTTCAATGCTTCCGAGCATGCATCGACTTGATTCTGAGCATGCATGGATTTTTAACCGATGGGCTTCCCCACAGGCGATCGTTTTTTTTTCTATTGTTTTTTTATCCATAGGAAAAACGTAAAACAGGTTCTATTTTTTTTCACCGATGGAAAAAAAAAAACGATGGGGCCCACACACGATCGGTTAGACCGATGAAAACAGTCCATTGGTCTGTTTTCATCGGACGAACCGATCGTGTGTGTACAGGGCTTAACAGGTTCTTTCATTCACACAAATTTGGTGGATGGAGGAGTCCCCAATTTGGGACATTTTGTACTGACAATCGTGTGTGTACAGGGCTTAACAGGTTCTTTCATTCACACAAATTTGGTGGATGGAGGAGTCCCCAATTTGGGACATTTTGTACTGACAGCTGTACCCGTCACTATCAGAATACACTGATCAGCAGCTATAGTCGCTGATCAAAAACTGTTTTTCAGCATGTCCCTTTGACAAAAGTCACTTAAATGATTAACTTCTGTTGAGTGGGGATGACCACACACTGTTTGAAATTTGGCTGGTCCCTATTAAATCGGACAGCAAACTCAGTTAAGATTTTAGAAAATTTACAATTTCAATCATCTTAGAAAGATTTTGTAGAAAAAAAAAATAGGTGAGTTTTGTCTTAATCTTGGAGCAGATTATATAAAGTATAACAGTCTTTGTGATATATGGGTAATGACAATTGGATCAAGACATGGTTTGTCTATGCATCCTCTGAAGACACCCTTCTGGTTGACCAATGCCAATGGAAAAAAACAATCATTTGAAAAGGATTTCCTAAACCAATTTCTAAGGCTGGCGCCGAGGATGTCTACTCACTCCATAATCATGCATGTTTAGCCACAATTTCATGTCTAGAGCCTACTGGGTAGATGAGACATTGTTTGATTTCTGGAGGCTTTCCAAATATTCGACCACCATCTGACCATCTGATGTCTTAGGTCAGCTGCAGATGTATTCATCTCTGACAGGTCAGTAACATTATAAACATCTTATGCAGTATTATTTAGCAAGGCTGATCCTTGTCTAACTGGAACTGAGCCAGATCTAGTATAGATATTTAAACGATGATCTGGTTATGTCCACTTTAAATGCAAGCAGACATCTAGCATATAATGAATCTGTCACAAAAGTTTGGAAACTCATGCAATCTCCCGTAGTAGTTAGAATCATTCCTCTCATAGCTCCTAAGCAACAATATTGGCAAAACTAGTAAGTAGTAACCCCTTCTTCCTCTGGGCCAATAAGGTGATAGGCTACAAGACAATTAAGGGTATGAAATCTTCATTTAGATCAGTGTTACTCAACTCCAGTCCCCGAGGTGCCCCAACAGGTCACGTTTTCATGATTTCCCCCAGATGGAACAGCTGTGGTAATTACTAAGGCAGTTAAATCACCTGTGCAAAATAATGGAAAGCCTGAAAACATGAACTGTTGGGGCGCCTTGAGGACTGGAGTTGAGAAACACTGATTTAGATGAATGATTTAATATACACCAACACCTTTGCAGCCAATGTGTTTGGTGTGCTCCTGTACCTTTAAGAAGGAGTGGGCTGCCCTTCAGTCCACATGCCCTCATCTATCCATCAGAAAGCATGTACCTCCATTGTGGGGACACTCATAGTTTAGTGTTAGGACAACAGATTCCAGGGTTCCATGACATGGCTCTGTGGCTCACGCATGCGTTTTTAACGCATACTGTTAGACAGGTTAATTGGTTGTCTGCGAACTGGTCGGTAAGTAGGCTTGGTTTTTCCAGGGCATTCCCCAGGCCTTTGTTGTTTAACCACTTAAAGACCCTGCACTGTATATATACGTCCTCTTTTTAAAGATGGATATCTCGGTAACGGCAGCAGCTGCTGCCACAACCGAGATATCCATCTCTTCAGTGCAGGGTCCTGTGTACAATAACGGCGGTCTCCGCGGCGGATTCGCCGCGAGATCGCCGTTATCGGTGACCGGAGAGGTGCCCCCCCTCCCACCGCTTTCCCGTGCTCTCCGCCGCTTACCGTTGCCGTCGGTAGCGGCGGAGGCGATCGGGTCTGTGCGGCTCCTCTGCTGGGATACGAGTGAGGGAAAAATCGCCCCCACCCGTTCCCCATAGCAGCGCTGGGCGGAAGTGACGTCAAAGCGTCATTTCCGCCCACTGTCTTAAAGAGACATTTTCTTTTTAAGGCTATTTAAAAAATGACATTTTCCTTTTTTTTTTTTTTTTCTTTTTAAGCCTAAATATGAGATCTGAGGTCTTTTTGACCCCAGATCTCATATTTAAGAGGACCTGTCATGCTTTTTTCTATTACAAGGGATGTTTACATTTCTTGTAATAGGAATAAAAGTGATCAATTATTATATATTTTTTTTTCAGTGTAAAAAATGTTAAAATAAATACAAATAAATAGGAAAACAAAAAAAAAATTTTTTAAAGCGCCCCGTCCCGACGAGCTCGCGCGCAGAAGCGAATGCATACGCGAGTAGCGCCCGCATATGAAAACGGTGTTCAAACCACACAAGTGAGGTATCGCCGCGATCGTTAGAGTGAGAGCAATAATTCTAGCCCTAGACCTCCTCTGTATCTAAAAAAATGCAACCGCCGGGAGCTGTGGTGGCTCAACGTGATTGGCACTGCGCTGACAAGCCATTCACCTCTGCAGCCAAGGGTTCGGATCCCGGTCTCGGCTACATGTGAATTGAGTTTGGTGGTCTCAGCCCGGCTCCCGGTGGGTGTGCTATGCAAGGTACGCCTGTGCTTAGTACGCCCACCCCCCCCCCCCCACAAAAACCACCACACTTGCACGCACACGAAATTGGTTTAAAACACATGCACTTTGGCCATGCGGTCTCTTAAAATAAAGAGAGGCGAAGGACCTACGGGGCTGGCTGGGTGGGCTAGGCCCCCTCACTCCCTCATAGGGGGAGTCCCTCTGCCCCATTGGGGTCCCGTTGGGCCCCAGTTGGGCTCCCAAGAGGAGCAGGTAGGGCGGGGTGAGTGGGAGGCCCCCCTTCACACCCGCCATTGCCACCAGGGGCATGGAGAAGGATGGCGATTGCCTCCGGGGGGAGGGTCTGCCTACTCCCAACTCCTGCAGTCCGGCTCCTCTCTCTCGAGTTCACGCACAAAAAATACACTTAAAAAAAAGAAAAAAAAAAAAAAATGCAACCTATAGAATTTTTTAAACGTCGCCTATGGAGATTTTTAAGGGTAAAAGTTTGACGCCATGCTACGAGCGGGCGCAATTTCTAAACGTGACATGTTGGGTGTCATTTTACTCGGCGTAACATTATCTTTCACAATATATAAAAAAATTGGACCAAATTTATTGTTGTCTTATTTTTTTATTCAAAAAAGTGTATTTTTTCCAAAAAAAGTGCGCTTGTAAGACCGCTGCGCAAATACGGTGTGACAAAAAGTATTGCAATGACCACTATTTTATTCTCTAGGGTGTTAGAAAAAATATATATAATGTTTGGGGGTTTTAAGTGATTTTCTAGCAGAAAAAACTGTTTCAGTCTTGCAAACACCAAAACTGAAAATCACCCAAGGTCCTTAAGTGGTTAATATACACTAGACATGTGCATTTGTTTTCATTAGAATGCATTTTAGTCCGAAAATCATTTTTTTTCGTTATCGTTTTAACAAACGATAACGAAAGCGCAAGAAACGAAAACCGAAAGATCCGACATAAAAAATGCTTTATTTTCGTTTTCGTTGCGGTAAAAAATCGATATAGAGAGATTCGACATTATAGGGAAAAGATTCGACATTATAGAGAAAAGATTCGACACTATAGAAATAATAGATTCAACATTACAGAGAATAGATTTCGATCTATGAGAAAATAGATTCGACATTATTACTAGTCATACAACATTAGAATTCTTGTAGGCGGAATATTCGAACGGAAATGTACGATTCGACGTAAAGATTCGACGTCCCGTCGAATATTCTTTTGACCATTCGACAGAAACCAAGTATTATTGGATTTTCGGACGAAAGCTATTCCCCAACGAAAAACGAAATAAATCAAAACGATTTTCGGGAGTAACTAAATACATTTATTTTCCAAACGAAAACGAAAAAACAAAACGAAATATTGCAATCTGCACATGTCTAATATACACTAGCCTTCAGCAATGTATTTGCCTTACACCAGTGGCAGACAGAATCTCCAAAGGGCTCCTGTATACAACTAAGTTTTGGTTGTCCATTGCCCTTAATTCCAAGTACAAACACGTTTCCAATCTGTATCAAGTGACAACTAGAAAGATGTTAGCAGTGATTAGTGTTTAGGTCTACATGACAGTGGTTGGGGTTGCAGCACCAATCTAGTATAAATAGGGCACTAAGTTCCAGTAGGCCTTTGTGCAGCTGATTCATGCTTCACCTCTAATATATGTCAGCCACCTAGTAAAGCCAGGCAATGGTTTATAGTGGCAGGCAGATGCTGCCAGCTGCAAGTTCTCAGGAAAACATCCATTAAGCAGCTTACAAAACCTGTTCCTGTCACTACTGTTCTTCCACTGACATGTAGAACCATTGGTGCATCACTCTCTTTCTTACCTTCCCCTTTGCATTCACACAAACTTGCCAGGCTGTGAGAGGCAACATTGCATATTTATTCAGTGATATGCAGTGCTAGGATGATTTGCTGCCAATGGAGGGTGAGGTTATCACTGTGCATTCAATGGCCATATAATGTCAATGGACTGGCTTAATCATGTTATAATAAACTTAAACTGAGCTACTCTCCACCACCACCAACTACAAGTGTCATGATCTGGGGACAAGATAGTTTACATAAAAGTTTACATAGTAGGTGAGGTTGAAAAAAGACACAAGTCCATCAAGTTCAACCTATGTGTGTGATTATATGTCAGTATTACATTGTATATCTCTGTATGTTGCGGTCGTTCAGGTGCTTATCTAATATTTTTTTGAAACTATCTATGCTCCCCGCTGAAACCACCACCTGTGGAAGCGAATTCCACATCCTTGTCGCACTTACAGTAAAGAATCCTGTACACAGTATAAGGTTAAACCTCTTTTCTTCTAATTTTAGTGAGTGGCCACGTGTCCTATTAAACTCCCTTCAGCGAAAAAGTTTTGTCCCTATTGTGGGGTCAATAGTATAGTATTTGTAAATAGAAATCATATCCCCCCTAAAGCGTCTCTTCTCCTGAGAGAATGAGTTCAGTGCTCGCAAACTTTCTTCATAACTAATAACCTCCAGACCCTTTATTAGCTTTGTTGCCATTCTTTGCAATCGCTCCATTCGCAGTACATCCTTCCTGAGGACTGGTGCCCAGAACTGGACAGCATACTCCAGGTGAGGCCAGACCAGAGTCTTGTAGAGCGGGAGAATTATCGCTTTAGCTCTGGAGTTAATTTTAATGCATGCCAATATTCTGTTTGCTTTGTTAGAAGCAGCTTGGACCCCCAAGGCTTTTTCCATCCTAGATTCCCCCAGAGGTTCACCCCCTATTGAGCAGACTGCATTCATATTTTTGCCACCCAAATGCATTATTTTAATTTTTTTTACATTAAACCTCATTTGCCATCTAGTTGCCCATCCCATTAATCTGTTTAGATCTTCTTGCAAGGTTTCCACATCCTGCAGAGATGTTATTGCCCTGCTTAGTATAGTGTCGTCTGCAAATACAGAGATTGAGCTGTTTACCCCATCCTCCAGGTTTTTTATGAACACGTTAAACAGGATTGGTCCAAGCACAGAACCCTGGCAGACTCAGCTTTCCACCCCTGACCATTCAGAGTGTTCCCCATTTATCACCATCCTCTAAATTCGCCCTTGTAGCCAGTTTTTATTCCATGTACTCACACTATGGTCCATGCCAACGGACCTTACTTTGTACAGTAAACGTTTATGGGGAACTGTGTCAAATGCTTTTGCAAAATCCAGATATACCACGTCTACGGGCCTATCTTTATCTCACCTACTCATAGAAGGGTAATAGATTGGTTTGGCAAGAACTATTCTTCATGAATCCAAGCTGATTACTGCTAATGATACAGTTTTCATTACTAAAATCTTGTAAATAGTCCCTTATCATCCCCAAGAGCTTGCATACTATTTATGTTAGGCTAACTGGTCTGTAATTCCCAGGGATGAATTTTGTCCCTTGGTGCTACATTAGCTTTTCTCCAACCAGCTGGTACCATTCCAGTATGGTATTCGGGCCCTTTACTTACTAGATTGCCCAGAGCTGCGGCCATTTCCACCCCCGCCCATGAGGGTGTAACATTTTGAAGGAAAGATAATGGTCAGTGTAATTTCTACATAGATGTTGGTTGTATGTTTACATCTAGTACCTGATAGTAAATGTCTCAAAACCAAAACCAAACACTGCATCTATTTTACTGGGTCGGACTGAGCAAGATTTTTAACATATTCCTGCTATTAGCGATACTAATATTAATTTACAACACTAACATACTTTTATTACCCCCATGCTACCCTCTAGATAACAATATTCAAACCCAGGATCGTATCTACTGGGAAAACTTCAGAGGCATGCCATCTCTGGGTTATGGTGATCTGTAGAGCGCTTTAGTTTTCATGTTCGTAAATTTCCAAAAGGTTCTATGTGTATCATTCTTTTCTTCCCTTTGTAATGTGCTCATCTTCATCATATTTTTCATCCCAGACATGAACAATGGATCTGCATGGCATGATTTTAATACTCCAAAAGAACACGCAAGGGATTAGTGTTTTATTGGAGATCATCATAAATTCCTCCACGAATGCTTACAAGGTGTTCATAGTCCTAGTGTTACTTTTGGTCTGACTTCTCAGATTTCTCTAGGCTTATTAGTTCACCCACATCAAGGTACATTTCTCTTTTATTGAACTCTGTGGCGTTACATGGCTATTCTATACTTATTAATTTTGCTGGCACATTATTTTCAGTTGCTTGAGTTACACACAATAAGCTTCTAATATACATCACAAGCTATGTGCCTGTAATTCTTTATTCTACACCCTGTTACAAATACAGAGACATTTTATTTCACAGCAGATGATTCCTAAAATAATTGGCCAAAGCTTCATAAAATGCTTATATAAATGTAATGTGTACATGCTCACGTACGTTCTCTCATGATATGCAGCCTGCATCTGGATATAAAGATTTCTCACCGAACAGCTGTCATTACAGTAAATCTGCCATGGCAGTTTCGACATACATGAATACAGTAAAAACCCTGGTAATATGATCAATCCAAAGATAAAGTTAGGTGAAGATTTAAACAAATTTTACTTACTACAAAATGTCCTCCATTAACCTCCCTATTTTTCATGGAAATTTGGCCTTTTATATTGTAGGCCTGTAATTCTTAGGAATAACTCACTTAAATCTGTCCAAACAAGAGTCTAGTAGACATCCCGGGTATGATAAAGTTTGAAGCACAAAATCATAAATTATAATATAATAAATAAATATAATTATAACAAATAATAATATAATAATAATAAAAATGTATCAATAATTTAATCACAAACACTGAAATGTGCTCAGTTACTGAATTGTCGCTGTCATTACTTTCAGTGTTTGATGATGAATTTCCTCAAAAATCGCTATAGCTCAATTCTGCAAGTGATTCTAATTTATTATCGCTGTTTTCTAGCTGGTCTAAAACCACTTTTGACATAAACTGACACTTTTTGGTTGCTATGGACAATCTCCAGTTCCCAGACAGAAAGAACAGTTTTTATAATATAAAACTGCATGCAGGGCATGCAGGGCACTGGACAGACCGCTAGGGACAAAGGGGATGTGTAATCATTTTATACAGTAATTTGTAAGATTATAGTATACTGTATGTGTATTGTGTTTTTACTTTTTTGAATTTGGCGCCGATCTCCGCCCATGTTCGTCGTAACGTCGCAGGGAACGGAGTTCGGAGGCACTTGGGCACTGTAAATCGAGCAAGGAGGACGCAGGGCGCTCACACAGCGGGGACACATCGCAGGATCCAGGGGACAAGGTAAGTAGGGATCCAGGGGACAAGGTAAGTAACCATGCCTGGATACTGCGATGCGATTGTGAGTCTGGCTTGGGGATACCGCTAATGGTACTGGATTTCCACCCCGAGCCCGACTCGGGAATACCGCCAGGGAGGTTAAACTGCCACCACAACAACAACACTCCATATTCTCCTGAGATTTCAGGATCTGCTCCTCTTCTAGATAGAATAGCTGGTATCATTCAGACAGCTTCATGTGAGCCTTCCCATATAACAAGCAATTGTGCTGCAAGTTTGAAAATGACTTGCTAAGCTATTGCTAGACTTACCAGGCTTCATACGTTTGTTGCACAATTGCAGCAAGTCTGCACTGCATGACTCCAGATCAACTTTCTTTGCAAACATTCTGTAAGAGTGCTGGTTCTGGTTCAGTTATGTTGTACAATAGTTATTCCCTAGGTCTGTGGCAAATTAAGGTAAGAGCAATTTAATTCACATTTACTTATACCGTAATATTTCACGGTAATAATAGCCTTCAGCTTTTATTTTTGGTGCAAGGGACTTTGGTGCCACAGATTTCAAAACATGTTTTTTTAAGCACAAATATATTTTAGCATTTGGTTTTTTAACTTAAATGCTACGCCTAAATCGAACCTGTAAATCTAAACCTTACACTCAGCCTAACACATCACCATCTTGCTGCACAAAAACTATCACTATGTTTATTGCTTAATATTTTTTTTATAATTTCTTTTTGTTTTCAATAACAGGGGGAAAATGAACAATCCTATTGTATACATAACATTCAATTTCTGTACATACAGCCAGCCAAAAAGAAAACATATTAATAACTCATTACATTTTTCCACTTTTTGGAAGGATATATTTGTTTTTTTCGCTGACAAGCTCCATTTACAGGTGCCTCATACTCCGGAAGTTGGACTGTTGGGGATGCTGAATGACCACGTTCACCGTTCTTACCCCAGGACTTTGTTATGAATTTTGCTGTACTATGCAAGGAAAACCATACTGCTCCACTGGAAGGATGTGGGCCCCCTCTCAATCAATGTCTTTTATAATATTGTTCATGGTCTCCTTCCCAAATATAAACTAGTGTATGTCAGCAGGGCATGCCCCAAAAAATTCTATAAGGTGTGGCAGCCGTGGCTGGATGTCTCTAAGGACTTTTGGGGGGGTGTTCTCTCCTCCCAACCCGCCAACTAATTTGCTACTGTTGAGACAAACTAGATCCTAACTGCATTGTATGCCTATTTTGGTATTTTTGTCGTGCTACTGTCTTACGGTCGCTGTCGCTGTATGTGTGGTTGCATGCGTGTGGTTGAGTGCTGTGGTGTGTTTGTATGTCCGGGGGTTTTCTTTTGTAATGGTTGGACTGCTGTTGGTCCGGCTATTTAAGGTTTTCTAATATAGCTGTCTGTACTATTGTGTTATATTGGCTGCCTTGGCCGCCTTTTGTTTGTTTGTATCCTTTTTATATAAAAAAAGCAAAAATACCTAAAAAACACCTTTAAAAAAAAATAACTCATTACATTCAATTCCCTCTACTCCTGTCTGATCTTCCTATACTCTCAAATAAGGATGCATAGGAGAATAACCAGGGATGGAGGCAGGGAAGTCGAAAAAAAAAAAGGAAAGGTAGAGTAATCTGTACAGTGACCTTCCCCTCTAATTTCCATCCTCCCTATTGTTGCTCCGTGCCGCGCTTCCCCCGGACCCGGCCTGGATACTGCCACTACCTCTCAATATTCCGGCTGCAGCTTCTGTTTATGATCCATTTGGCCCGCTTTTCCTTACCACCCTCCCCTCCACGAAAAAAAAGAAAAAAAGAGGGGGGGGGGGACAGTCCGAAACCCCTCTCCATATTAAACCATAAGCAATATTCTCCTCTCCCCCATTAGACCCCTCTTTTTAATTTATATCAATTTGTTTTTTTCCCTTCCTTTTTTCCATGGTGACTACGTTTTTAAGTAAATTTCTCTTTTTTTCCTTGTTGTCCAGCCTAAGTCTTCCATCATATTTACAAAAAAAAAAGAGAAGAGAAACTCCCAAGGGCTTTTGCACAGCTATAAAGATTGTGTACTCTTGAATAAGGTTTTAAATAAGTTTTATTATGAAGTATCAAAAAGGATTTTGCATAAAAAAGAGGGATAAGGTTGAAAGGATGGATCCATTTACATTCAGGGGCAACATTAAGAGCTCTGGTGTACATAATTGTATTATATGATGTTCCCATATATACATATCACAATGACCATATATAGTTAACCATTTGGCTGCCATATACGGATCCCCCAAAGCGTTTCAATCTATACAATTGTAACAATCTTCTTCCTGAGGTTATGTAGATATCTATGGTGTATTTAAGACTCATGTAAAACACCATATATTCTAGACCAGAGTGTATTTTAAAAGCATAGTGGTAGACATCTCTATGATGACCATGCAACCGAATGCCAAAGGGGAGCCCAGGTCTGCCTTAAAGCGGGGGTTCCGCGGGATATCTTTTTTTTTTTTTGCATTCCTTCTCTAGTCTTACCTGTACTACAGCACTACCAGGGTGTCCCACTCCTTTAGCCGGCGTCATCGCTGTATTGGAGCAAAGGATATTTTAGATAATCATCCCAGGGACGTTTCCATGTTACCTGTGGGCACTGTGAAGCTGACAGGGTATTCTTCCGGGATGCGGCGAATGCTGGCCTCCCAGCATTCACCGCTCTATCCCGCGCATGTGCAGTGTTGACGGCGAGCGTCGCCGTCAACACTACACGCTTGCCGAGTCACATGACACGCTTGCCGAGTCACGTGACCGGCGAGATGTCGCGCGATTAGAGCACATCGTGTCTCCTGGGATTGTCAGGACTGACTCCCAGGAGACATATCGCTTGTCGGGGGAGAATGCAGATACACGCCCACTCCCCGCGGTGGATTGTGAGTGACAGGGCAGAAAGGCCAGCTGAAAAGGGGTAAGGATCATGAAAAAAAACAAAAAAAAAACCGGATAATTTACTGTCACTGCCTAGCAGTTTTATGGAGATAAAGTCAACATTTAGGGTGAACCTCCGCTTTAACTTGGCCATTTGACAAAAAAGTTGTCATATATAATTCCCTTTCTTATTCATTAATTGGAGTATTATCCTATCTTGGTATATACCATCAGTAGTTCCAAGCTTTAAAGTCCAAGTGCTTGTTCCTTCATTAAGGATTACTGATGAATTAGAGTTAAGCCATGCAATTCCTGCCTTCCCTTCGGTCTGCCTGTTCATATGTTCCATCCTATTTACTTACTCTACTTTCTAATGCCACATACTCACTGCTGGTGGTTGTTTCTGTTTCCACTTAAAAGGGATGCATGCTTTAGCTGCATTCACCAAGTGACAGATGATAGAATTCCTATATATTCACCCTTGGATCTCTGACAGATGCCTGCATTTCCACGTCACTGAATTTTTTAATTATCTCCCAGACCTCCCTCCAGAATGGCCTTATTCTGATACAAGACCAAAAAACATGTAATAATTTCCCCCGTTCTGTCTGGCATCGCCAGCAGCTATCGGATACATTTGGGAAACATTTTGCAGTTTATCTGGGGTTCTATACCATTGTGAAGTGATCTTATGATTAGTTTCCTGTATTTGAGTGCATATGGCTGTATTAAATATTGATGGGTACAAAATTGTTTTTTTGATCCTCCGCAAAGGTCCTTCCCAGGTCTATCTCCCATTTCCGGAGAAAAGAAATGCATAATTGCATAATTATTAAAACAAAATAGAATTCAACGAAAGATCTTAAAAGTTTCTAAATAGAATATAAATATAAAAAGAATCTAACTGTGTATTATTATTTTTCTTTGGTGATGGGAGATCTGATATGATACAAGTTAGGGGCTCTTTGACTCTTAACACCCTGAGACATTATGGGCCCCATTGATAAATAAGCAGTATGGCTTAAAAAGAACACACCACATTTATAAAGCACAGTGCTAAGCTTTACAAATGAGTATTTTGTTCAGCTTGATTCAGGACTCCATCCAATCGAAGATAGAAAAAAACTTCTAAAGAGGGAAAGCCTGGTCACAGGAACTGTCAAATAATGGGACACAGCAGGCTCTACACCACAGCCTGGATTTTATAAAGAACTTGCAGGTGCAGTGTCAAGTAAACATTGAGATGTTTGGTGGATAGCATTATTGGCCGTCTTCCATAAATAGGTCCCACAGTGTCCATGCTTTCTACTGCATTTTTTTGGATGACTGACAGCAGTTCAGTAAATCACGGCTGAGCACAGGTAAGCCTAGGTTTTGTGAAGTTTGGCATTACCAGCATCCCTGTTACATATAAAGCACCTGCCAATATCACAAGTAATTTTTTGCTGTCGGTGCTGAAAACAGTCACTGGCAGTACTAACTCAAGGAGTCCTATGTTTGTATTTTAAATTCATATTTAGTTGTTTGTCTGGAGCTCAGTTTCTCCCTAAGACACACATCTAGAATTTGATAGAAGGAGAATGCAGAATACAAATGACACGTATGTGTGCTCAGTATGTTGAAAATATAATAATACTAGGGCTGTTACTGATTAACATTTTTGTGTTCGATTAATCTTTTATTTTTTTTTATCGATTAATCGACTAATTTCGATTAATTATAACGCACATACATTTTTTTGGATAACCACCATATATAGTCCCCACTGTAATATCCACAGACATCTCCACCACTGTAATATCCACAATCACCCCCACTGTAATATCCACAGAAATTTCCCCCACTGTAATATCCACAGAAATTTCCCCCACTGTAATATCCACAATCTCCCCCACTGTAATATCCACAGACATCTCCCCACTGTAATGTCCACAATCTTCCCCACTGTAATATCCACAGACATCTCCCCCACTGTAATATCCACAATCAACCCCACTGTAATATCCACAATGACCCCCACTGTAATATCCACAATCTCCCCCACTGTAATATTCACAGAAATTCCCCCCACTGTAATGTCCACAATCTCCCCCACTGTAATATCTACAGACATCTCCCCACTGTAATGTCCACAATCTCCCCCACTGTAATATCCACAGACATCTCCCCCACTGTAATATCCACAATCACCCCCACTGTAATATCCACAGACATCTCCACCACTGTAATATCCACAATCACCCCCACTGTAATATCCACAATCTCCCCCACTGTAATATCCACAGACATCTCCCCCACTGTATTATCCACAATCACCCCCACTGTAATGACCACAGACATCTCCCCCACTGTAATATCAACAGACATCTCCCCCACTGTAATCCACAGACATCTCTCCACTGTAATATGGTCCACATCTCCCCCACTGTATAGGAAGATTAGTGCTTGCATAGTCTTACCAGAGAAGCCAGCCCAACATGAGCAGTTGAAGCCGCTGCTCCGGGAGCTAGGCCAAAGCCGCAGCCTTTCCTATGGCCGGGGCAGCAACGGAGCTCCGTGGATTACATGGTGTGCCGATCTGCATACGGTGACCCGTTCGGATCACAAATCATTTACGATCCGTTGCACCACTAGTACCGGTCAAAAGAATTTTGATTGATCAAAAAAATTAACGATTAATCTAGGAATTAATCATTAATTCTTGCAGCCCTAAATAATACATAAAATAATGTAGTTTATCCTCTCTTCTCTATAAGAAAACGTTTTCAGTAAGAATCATGAAATAATAATAATGGCCAGAAAATAAACACTAAAGGTGAAAATTCTAATGTCCCTGATGGTCAGGGGCTGGACTGACCCATTGATGGTCAGTGGAAAAGTGCAGTATTAAGCCTGGTACACATTATGGCCCAGATTCACAGAGCAATTACGCCTGTCTAACTGGTGTTAGACAGGAGTAATTTCAAATTTTGCGCGCCGTATCACTAGTTTGAATCCTCAAACCATGATACGGCGGCTTCGATCCGAGAGGCTTACGTCTTCGCAAGCCTTCGGATCTACGCTGCGATATTTTTGCGGCCGCTGGGAGGAGTTTGCGTCGTTTTCATGCGTCGGGATATGCAAATGAGTTTTTACGTCGATCCACGAAGATATGAGCGGTCTTCGCAATCGCTTTCGTCTATTTTTTTATACGTACTGTTAGACCAGCTTTTTGCTGGTCTAACGGTGCGTAGCCCATGTTAAGTATGGCCGTCATTCCCGCGTCGAATTTAAAAATGTTTTATTTTATTTTATGTAACTCGTTCGGGAATAGGAATCTCCGTAAACGACGCTACTCAAGAAAAAATGACGTAACGACGTGATTTTGCACAATGCACGGCGGGAAATTTGCGAACGGAGCATGCGCAGTTCGATCGCCGCGGGAACGCGCCTATTTTAAATGCTTCACGCCCCCTACTCGCGTAGATGGATTGCGACGGGAGAAATACACTACGCCGCCGTCGTTTACTGGACAAAATCTACCTGGATTCCACGTAGAGCCAGGTAAAAAACGGCGGCGTAGTGTATTTCTGATACTCTACGATAATCTAATTCTATCTGAATCTGGGCCTATGAGTTTAGGTCAGAGCCACTGTATTAATGATCCAATGTTAGTACATCCATTTCCCCCGCGGACCCCCCCCCCTCGCGCCAGAACGCTCCGTTTGGCGCTCTCAACCATTGTTTTTTTCAGCATGCTCGTCTGACTGACACCAGCCGGCCGTCGGACCAGCTGCCATACACATGGGCCAAATGTCAGCCAATTTTTACTGAACCGACCAATGTCGCCTGACATTTGGCCCATGTGTAATAGGCTTAATATTGGTTAACACTAGTAGTCAGTGTAGTGGTCGTATACATTTGGGGCCAATGGGTATTAACGGTTAGTGGGAGAAAGACAAGCTTACAATTATTGACCAGTGGGAAAACTGCCCTTCTTAAGCCCTGTACACACAGGCCAGAATCTTGTCAGGAAAAAAACCTTGTTTTTCCTGACGAGATTCTTGGCAAGAATCTCTTGCCGCCCGAGTGTACACACACTCCTTTCAAAAAAAACGCTGTTCTTTTAAAAAGGCAAGAACGCGGTGATGTTATCGCGTATGATGAGCATGCGCTCATCACATTCTATGCTGTTGCCGCCATCTTGCTGCACCCTACCTATGCCTAGGAAGCTACCGTGCATGCGTCAAAGCCTTTTCGAGCATGCACAGGTTTCCACGGCGACAGGTAAGTATACACACTCTCTTGTTTCTCGGCAGGAGAATCACAACGAGAAAATAGAGAGTGGGTTCTCTATTTTTCTCATTGAGATTTTAGGCAGTTTTCTTGACGAGAAACCTGAAAGCCTCGTACACACGCTCGGTATACTCGCCAAGAAAGCTCTGCCAGCAGTTTTCTTGCTGGTTCTTGTCGAGTAAACCGAGCATGTGTACGAGGCTTCACACACAGCTAAAAGATAATTCATATCAGTGGTTGCTAGGAGTTAGAAACTCTTCATTGCTAAAGGAACCCCTATCAACATCTGAAGGAAACCCATGGTTCCAACGAACCCTAGTATAAAGGCAATAGTTTTAGTCTTATAGTTTATAGAAGGCTTAGAAGTCTTGACAAGTAAAGAGTTCATACCAATATTCAATGAAAAAATAGAACAGCCTGAATATACCGTAATTGTTTACTGAGTTTGTATGCACCATCAGCCTTTCATGCATAGAGGAATGATAGCTAATCAAATTGATTTCCTTGTAAGGTACAAAAAGCACTTTGTTTCTGATCTCTAGTAAAAAAAAATTGAAAGCACCACATGGAAATAGTTTATAGAAACATATTTTGACTTGTGTTACGTACAATATCAAATCTTTAATATTTTATATGGTCATGTATTACTTTTTATGATTTGTCCAATGTTCTTTAATGTTTCTTGCATGTCTCAGTTCCTGTGATGTTTGGACATATGGAACAGGTTGAAAATTGACCGTATGTGGCATATGGGTAATCAGAGAGACTTTATTCTGCATTTAAAAGTAAATTAAATTTAGAGAGATCTATTTTCCAGAAAGCAAACCCCTCTAGCTCTCTTGAGAAAGTAGAGTTCATCAACTTAAAAAAAAAAATAGTAGCAAACAGAATTCAGCCAGGAAAAAATAATCCCAAAGCTAAATCAGGTTCTCGTTTGTTTCCAAAGCTTAGTATTTTTCTTATTTCGTAGATTACAACTGAATAAACAGAGCAACAGGCAGCATTGATAAACGGTTTTCAGACATCTATCGGCGGTGTTTTTTGGATTTTGTAGAAAGCTTGTAATGTCAGAAGTAATTTATCAATAGGGTTTGCTTGTGCCCAAAAATGTGATGGTATGAAAAGTGCGATTATCAACAAAAATCATCTTGGGGCTACTGCTTAAAGACTGAAACAATAGAATGTCTAGGAATTCTGTCATCTATAAAATAAAAAAATTATTTGTCTTCTGAACAGAAGTAATTCTTCTAACAGGAACCTGAAAAAGTAAACCTAAAATGTTTTCCACCTTCTCTTTACAGGTGCCCAGTCATGCGAACATTCTTCATAAGTCAAACATCGGCCAATGCTAAGAAGCACAAGATAAACAGTAGCAGTACCAAAGTACAACATTTACATAGTAAATCTAGCTAATAAAGTGTGTCACAAAGACACAAGACGAGGGCAGAGACAGCAACACTAGAAAATGTATTTAGTAGGAATGGAAGGGGTAACACATTTTTCAGGTTTTAAATTTTCTCTGGTGACACATGCAACCTCTTATTTTTTGTCTTGGTGTCAACAGAATATTTGTCACCATCGGCCATAATGTTATGGCTGCTCGGTGCATATTAAACCTCTTCCTGCCCAGCCTCCTTGTTCTGGGAGGACATATGGTTACGTCCTCCCAGAAGCATGCCTTAGGTGTACCCTCTGGGGGGTGCAGTGCACACCGCGATTAAAAGTTTTTTCCGATCACTGTAACCAATCACAGAGATCACAGTTACAGTATTAAATAAGGCTGTTACTCATAAATCCTTGTTTACTACTGCATGTCCATGATCTCTGTGATTGGCCATAGCGTTCACATGGTACCAGGGCCCAACACAGCAGCCCTGTACCATGTGATAGCTGTGACTAATCACAGCATCACAGTAGTAAACAAAGGCCTTATGAACTAAACTTTTAAACAGTGTTACTGATTGATTGCTTTTTACAGTTATCATCACTGTAATAAGCAATCGGTATAAAAATAAATCCCTGATCACCTTTCCCAGTAAGGAAACACTGCACTGCTCTTGTTACAATATGTAAAAAATAAATAAAATGAAAAACAAATGTGAACCAATATATATATTCAGTATATAATGTTATTTTTTTTTTACATACTGTTTCCAGAGCAAGTGCAGTGTCGCTGGTGATATTGTACCTTGGTGGCAGTGATAATGTACAAGCCGCTGCATCCTTAACAACCGCTGACAGATGAATGTAAACCAAAAAATGCCGTCAATGGAAAAAAAAAAAAAAACCAGCGTGAGGTCCCCTCCAATCCATACCAGGCGCTTAAGGTTACACTTTTTTGGTAGGCCTTCTTATTCACATGGGGGGGGGGGGGGTGGGAATTGGCGGCAGGGGGCTTTCAGATTCTGATAGGTCCCCCGCCTGTAGACCCCCACAACCACCTCCCAGGGTTGTGGGGAACCGGCTCTTGTCCCCATGATTTGAGGAAGGGGCGCTCACTCGGCCTCTCCCTTTCCTGGCCTGCTGGGCTGCATGCTCTGATAAGGGTCTGGATTTTGGGGGGACCCCACATTGCTTTTTTCTTTTAATTTTGTCGTTTGGCGGAAGCCCGCTGACAGCTGATGAGTCATTGGTTGCTAGGGATGCGGCCCACTCCCTAACAACCAACTATTCTCACACAGAATTTTAATCTGTCGATCATTTTTCAACCAATCCAAATGAATCGTTCCGAAAATTTGGAATACGTTAGGAAATTTATAAACAAAATGAAACGAGAACAAAACTAAACTAAACTAAACTTATTCTGAAACAAATCAAATAAACTAAATTAGTAACATAACGAATCTATCTGAAACTAAACACATTTTTCCGTTCTGCCCATGTCTAGGTACCAATGAATGTCAGTGTTCTCACTAGACCAGTGCTGCCAGTAGTATATTTGGGGCCCATGGGTATTAACAGTTATTGGGAGAAGGACAAGCTTACAATTGTTGACCAGTGGGAAAACTGCCCTTCTGACACACAGCTAAAAAGATAATTGATATCAGTGGTTGCTAGGAGTTAGAAACTCTTCATTGCTAAAGGAACCCCTATCAACATCTGAAGGAAATGCATGGTACCACGAACCCTTGTATAGAGGCAACAGTTTTAGTCCTATAGTTTATAGAAGGCTTGGAAGTCTTGACAAGTAAAGAGTTCATACCAATATTCAATGAAAAAATACAACAGCCTGAATATACCGTAATTGTTTACTGAGTTTGTATGCACCATCAGCCTTTCATGCATAGAGGAATGATAGCTAATTAAAGTGATTTCCTTGTAAGGTACAAAAGGTACTTTGATATTATTGCGGGGGACAGTGCCGCAAGTTGAGTATTGCAAACAGGGCTGCATTGTTTAGAATGCATGCTGTGAAACAAATCTTTCTTAATTTGCTCTGAGTTGTGATTTCAATATATTATAATATAATTCGAAACCAGTGTTTGCGCTGCCACAAATGTTCTATTTTTGTTTAGTGCTATAGCCAAACTGCAGGTATATGGCATAGTGTAAAGAAAGAAAGGTGCCTTTAGGTGCAGTGTAAAAAATTGAATTAAGTGCACAAGGGTTTCAATATAGTTGAGTATTAAAAGCATGTCAGCATGGAGTCCTCATCTGTTATCTGGGTCCGTCCTCAGTCCACGGAAGAAGAAACCTGACAGCTGCTGGACGGCTCCACCGTGCTCTCCATCCGTGGACTGAGGACGGATCCAGATAACAGATGAGGACTCCATGTTGTCATGCTTTTAATACTATTAAACTATTTTGTAACCCTTGTGCACTTAATTCAATGTTTAATACTGCACTCAGAGGTGCCTTTCTTCGTTTATATGTCTTCAGAATTGCTTCTCCTCAATCAAACTACTGCCTGAAGTGCCATCCACCATCATCTCCCTAGACCAGCCATCTACCTCCACCAGAGCACTCTCATCTCCTGTTCCATATGTCATAGGCCTCGTACACACGACCGAGAATCTCGTCATAAATGAAAGATTGTTTTGCTCAACGAGTTTCTTGTCGAGAATCTTGTCAAGGCTTGTCGAGAATCTTGTCAAGCTTTCTTTGCATATATACTGTCAAAACAAAATCTCGTCGTTCTCAAACGTGGTGATGTACAACACGTACGATGGCACTATAAAGGGGAAGTTCGATTCCACTGGCACAACTCTTGGGTCTGCTTTTGCTAATCTCATGTTACTGCGTGTTAAGTAAAAGTTTGGTGAGAGACGATTCGCGCTTTTCAGTCTGTTACAGCGTGACAAATGTGCTCTCTCCATTACAAACGCTACTTTTACCGAAGGTGCGCTCCCGTCTCATACTTTATTCTGAGCATGCGCGGGTTTCTAAGCATACACACAAACGTGTTTCTCGTCGTAAACCAGCCCGACGAGAAACACAACAAGGAAATTGAGACTCCCAACAAGAAAAAAGAGAACATGCTCTCTTTTTTTCTCGTCGAGATCCACAACAGAACAGTTTTTGACGAAAAACATACACACGATGGCTTTACTCGGCAAAAAAGCTCTGCCAACAAGAATCTTGATGGATTTTGTCGAGGAAAACGGTCGTGTGTACGAGGCCATATGTCTGTGATAACATTTCCTATTGTGTAGTATATTTGGTACAGGGCATAACTGTAGACAGTTTCTCAGAGCAACCAAGAAAGTCTGCAAATTTCCTTCCGGACATGTTTTTAAAAACGTGTGCAGAAATAAAGGAATTATTCATAACTGATAGGAATAAATGACTAATGATTACTATTTACAACATTTATTTAACTTCTCTGCCTTAGAATATGGCACTTGACAATGAGGGGCAATTTTAAAACAAAAAAATAGCTAATTTTGGCAGCAACGCTTTTATAAAATAACACAATAAATAGCAGCGACATTTTTCAAATCACTTATTAATTTGGCCTGATAAATGGCCATAGATGTGATCTTCTTTGCAAATGAGAAAATGTTTTTCTTCTTTACAGCAATTTGTGGAAGAAAGTACCGTTGAAATTTGAGCACAATGAACAGTACTGGTGTATAAAAGTTATTATGTCTAGATATGTGTCTACCAGCTGTTTCATGTTAAATCTGTTTTCTAAATGCTTAGAACATTTGAACCATTAAATTAGGCTGTTTTGGTAAAAGGCTGAATTTTTTTTTTCAATTTTATAAATTTCAAAAGAGGAAAAAAAATAGAAGATGATGTACACTTTTTTGTTCTAGGCTTGTGTAAGGGTAAAAGGTTATATAAAACATAACACTATACCGGTTTATTTAATAAAATAAAGAGCAAAGTGAAAACTTTAGACGCTTATAGAATCCAATTAGAATTCTTCACTTGATGATATGACTACTGTAAACTGAAATTAGACTGTTTCTGTTGTTTAAGGCACTCTGAATATCACCACTGCTGTTTGTACTGCCGGCAGAGGAAGGAGGAGGGGGCTGAACTTCCGGCTGAGGTCATCACAGCAAAGTCAACCGGAAGTGGGAACAGGTACCTGACAAAACCTCCCCTCCCCCTGTAGGGGGAAAATGTGACAGGGGAGGAGAAGGCAAACAAGCAGAGCTCCCCATTTTTTGCTAAATAATGTTTTCTATAGACCAAGATATATTGAAAATTTAGAAAAAAAATAAAAATTCTTGTTTATGTTATAAACTATTTCAAATAAAATAATCATTCTTCATAAATTTAGCCCAAAATATATTCTGCTACATTTCGTTTTTATAAAATAACCCAAATAAGTACTGCATATACTCGAGTATAAACCGACCCGAGTATAAGCTGAGGTACCTAATTTTACCGCAAAAAAAAAATGGAAAAACGTATTGACTCGAGTATAAGCCTAGGGTGAGAATGCAGCAGCTACTGTAAGCGGAAAAGAGCATCAACAATGCCCATTTGCACGCCACACTGTGCCCATTGCAACCTCACTGTGCCCATTGTAGCCTCACTGTGCCCAACCTCACTGTGCCCATTGCAACCTCAGTGTGCCAACCTCACTGTGCCCATGCTCCTGTGCCCATTGCAGCCTCACTGTGCCCGAGTCAGTGTTACTGAAATGGCGCAGCTCTCCCCTTTATTTCTCTTTTTTTTTTCAGTTACCTGAAATTATTGACAGGCTGCAGCCGTCAAATCATTGTTTAAAAGTCGCGGTCTCCCCCTGGTCCCTTCCGTGATAGGCATTTCTCAGCAGACACAGTTCCGCCTAACACAGAATTCTCTCATCCTTGGATGCAGTTTCCCAGCAGGCACTGTGTTTAGTGTTCCACCAATCACGGACGTCTTCTTGTCCGAGGAGGAGCCCGGACGTCCTCTTGTCCAGGAGGAGACCGCGGCTTTTAAACAATAGACGCCCATAGCCTGTCAATAATTTCAGGTACACTGACTCGTGTATTAGCCGAGGGGGGTATTTTCAACCTTAAAAAAGGGCTGAAAAACTCGGCTTATACACGAGTATATACGGTATATTATTTAGTCTGTGTGAACGTTATAGAGTCTACATTCTATTGTAAATATATATATATTTTCAAAAATTCATCAATCCTGAAACTAAATATCATTTTATTTCACAAAGTTGTAATTTTAAACAATGTATGTCTCACACACAGCATAGGCATACTTAAAATGACACCCCAAAACACATTCTGCTTCTCCTTTCAAGTATTGAGATACCACAGCTGTGAGGTTTTCACAGCCTACATGCATTGAAGGGCCCAAAACCCTAGGAGCAACTTTTGGATTTCAAGGAGCAAAAAATGTGAAATTCTGTTCAGCCACTTTAAAGATTTACTCACCCCACCTGACAGCACAGCCATGTCCCTGACCTTGCTTTTTCACCATTAAAACAAAATGCAACTTGGTCACAGAAGTTGTGACAGGAGTGTTATGTGTCATAATGAACTCTGTGATTTATTTCTGTTTAAAGTTAGATTATTGTTATGGTCAGGGACTCGAAGGCTCAAGATTAGGATTCAGGGATGGGGTAAGTGTTAAGTCTTAATGCCGCATACACACAACCGTTTTTCGTGTTGTAAAAAATGACATTTTTAATGGTCTAGAAAAAACAACGTTTTTTTCATCCCGATCGTTAAAACGCCCTTGCCTACACACGTGCTATGCATACTAGCTCATTATGCCTTTGTCTTTCAGGTTGAATTTTTGAAGTAGGTTGAAGTAGGCTCAGGATAACCTCACTGGAGACTTGATTTTGACATTATTTATTACAAAGATTAAATGGAATACTCATTACTGCCATAATGAGCCAAATCATATTTACTACCCATCTTTTTCCTTTTGCTTCTGTGAAGATATTTTCAAAACATCGCTAGTCCAGTACTGTCACTTTACAGCAATCAACTACTGTCAATCTATTTTATTCATGACTATTGAGATGGTTTTTGCTATTTTCATATAAAACTATCAATAATAAATATACATTTAAATTAAAACATTTTTTAATAATTTTAATTAAGGTCTTTTGCATCTCCTTTGGAACTTAGCTTTAAGGATTAGGTTTATGGGTAAGTATAGGCGATATGTAAAGATTAAACGATAATTCTTCCGCTCTACAAGACTCTGGTCCGGCCACACCTGGAGTATGCTGTTCAGTTCAGTCCTCAGGAAGGATACATTGAAAATGAAGCTAGTACAAAGAAAGGCAACAAAGCTAATAAAGGGCCTGGAGGATATTAGTTATGAGGAAAGGTTGCGAGCACTGAACTTATTCTCTGTGGAGAAGAGATGCTTGAGAGGGGATATAACTTCAATTTACAAATACCATACTGGTGACTCTACAATAGGGACAAAACTTTTTTGTGGAAGGGAGTTTAACCACTTAAGACCCAGACCTTTAGGCAGGTAAAGGACCTGGCCAGTTTCTGCGATTCGGCACTGCGTCGCTTTAACTGACAATTGCGCAGTTGTGCGACGTGGCTCCCAAACAAAATTGGCGTCCTTTTTTTCCGCAAATAGAGCATTCTTTTGGTGGTATTTGATCACCTCTGCGGTTTTTATTTTTTGCGCTATAAACAAAAATACAGTGACAATTTTGAAAAAAATTCAATATTTTTTACTTTTTGCTATAATAAATATCCCCCAAAAACATATATATAAAGAATTCCTCAGTTTAGGCCGATACGTATTCTTCTACCTATTTTTGGTAAAAAAAAATCGCAGTAAGCGGTGATCGATTGGTTTGCGCAAAATTTATAGCGTTTACAAAATAGGGGATAGTTTTATTGCATTTTTATTAATTTTTTTTTACTACTAACGGCGGCGATCAGCAATTTTTTTCATGACTGCGACATTATGGCAGACACTTCAGACAATTTTGACACATTTTTGAGACCAATAAAAATGCATTGTTTACTGTGAAAATTACAATTGCAGTTTGGGAGTTAACCACAAGGGGGCGCTTAAGGGGTTAAGTGTGACCTCATCTGTGTTTCTAACTGTAGGGGGGTGTGGCTGTAGGTGTGACGTCATTGATTGTGGTTCCCTATATTAGGGAACACGCGATCGATGACGGCGCCACAGTGAAGAACGGGGAAGCTGTGTTTACACACAGCTCTCCCCGTTCTTCAGCTCCGGGAACCGATTGCGGGACTTCATCGGCGATCGGGTCTGCGGGTACCGCGGCTCCGGTCACGGAGCTTCGGACCGGGTCGCGGGCCCGTGCCACGGGCGCACGCCCGCGACCCACGGCTGGGCACTTAAAGAGGACATACCTGTACGTGCTTGTGCCCAGCCGTGCCATTCTGCCAACGTATATGTGCAGGAGGCGGTCCTTAAGTGGTTAACAAGACTCATGGCCACTTATTAAAATTTGAAGAAAAGAGGTTTAACCTTAAACTACGTAAAGGGTTCTACGTAGCGGTGGTTTCAGTGGGGGGCATCAATAGTTTAAAAAAACAATTAGATAAGCACCTGAACAACCATAACATACAGGGATATACAATGTAATACAGGCATACCCCACTTTTAAGTACACAATGGGGTTTATTTACTAAAGCTGGAAAGCGCAAAATCAGGCTCATATAATCACACACATAGGTTGGATTTGATTGACTTGTGTCTTTTAAACCTCACCTACTATGTAACTATGTAAACATTAAAGGTTGCTAAGAGTTCATCACACCAGCTGTGTATACCACATGGCAATTTGCATTATGTCCTATGGTTTCAAGTCACACCAAGTTACTGCCTTGCTGTGTGCTGAAAAAGAGTAGAACGTGTTTCATTGTTGCGCATCGCTTTTTGACAAGACACCCTGTATAGAACATAGGATTAATACTAAATGCTTGATTTTCTAAAGAAAAAATACTGTCCCACGCAACATTTTTATTTACTTCAAATATCCAATCAAACGCATGGAAATCAGAAAAAGAAAACATTGAATGTTGGAATGCTCCTTCACAGGTTCTATGGGTCAGTCTATAGATCTTTGTCATTGTCCATACAACCCCAGAAGTTGAGGTTTGGCAAAGCAAAGCAGCCTTGGATACGGGCACCAATGTGGCACATGTATTTAATCTATTAGTGTAGATATATATTTTACACGTGTGGTCTATTAGTTTAAATGAATTTGTACAAATGACCAGTTTTCCATCATTATTGTAGATTTTATATGTCTTTAGGCAGATTTATAATAATAAACACAATATGTTGGCTACAGAAAAAGAAAGAATAATTAACATGCCTAACAATGTTATATATATATATTTAAAAAATCTGATGGCTTCATTTTTAAAAATAGGGTTGTCATGCTTGTATTTCTTTAATTATAGCAATCTGTAAAATATTGTCTTCCTCAAGCATTGCAATTAAATGTAAAGTAAACTGTGGGCATATTATAGCTAATAATATAAAACAGCACTGAAGTTAAATTTCACTTATTTACAGATGTTAGGGTGTAAATGCCACCCAAACACAATCTCTATATAGCTAGTAGTAGTCACATTCAGATTGACTTGTTCTGTAATGTTAAAGATGTTTCATTGTTTATCCAAGCCACTTCTTGAGTTCCAATTAATGTCAGGAAGATAAGTGTTATATCTATTAGGGTTGTCCCGATACCAGTATCGGTATCGGGACCGATTCCGAGTATTTGCGGGAGTACTTGTACTCCCGCAAATACCCCCGATACCCAAATAGAATACTTCGCCCAACCCCCCCTCCCCCGGCCGCCGTCGCCCCCGCCGCCGACCCCGCCGCCGTATATACAAAGCCGCCGCCGCGAAGATTACATGACGATTTCGTTTTTTAATAGTTGTTTTCCCTATCGCCCGCCCTGTGTAAAGGACAATCCCCCTTGCTAGCGATTGGACGAATCTGTCCAATCACGAGCAAGAGGGAGTGTCCTTTACACAGGGCGCGCAATAGGGAAAACAACTATTGAAAAACGAAAGCTGCATGTAATGTTCACGGCGGCAGCTTTGTATCCACGGCGGCGGCATCATAATCATCATCATCAGGTAGGGGGACATCATGGCAGCAATATGTGGGGGACACATGGCAGCAATATGTGGGGGACACATGGCAGCAATATGTGGGGGACATCATGGCAGCAATATGTGGGGGACATCATGGCAGCAATATGTGGGGGACATCATGGCAGCAATATGTGGGGGACATCATGGCAGCAATATGTGGGGGACATCATGGCAGCAATATGTGGGGGGACACATGGCAGCAATATGTGGGGGGACACATGGCAGCAATATGTGGGGGGACATGGCAGCAATTTGTGGGGGGACATGGCAGAAATATGTGGGGGGACATGGCAGCAATATGTGGGGGGACATGGCTGCAATATATGGGGGGACATGGCTGCAATATGTGGGGGGACATGGCTGCAATATGTGGGGGGACATGGCTGCATATGGGGACACGTTTAAAAAAAGTATCGGTATTCGGTATCGGTGACTACTTGTACTCGGTCCTAAAAAAGTGGTATCGGGACAACCCTAATATCTATAAGTATACTGTAGTTCTATATATATTTATATTTATATATTTATATATATTTATAAGTGTTAGTTCCTTGATTGGCATGGCTACAGATATGAATTGTCAAATTACCAGGGTAGAAATGTTAAGACAGATGATGTTTGAGGCCCTCACCCCTATTCAGGGATTGTTGTTGCATTTCGATGTAGATGGCCTCTTTCACATCTCCTATGAATCATTTGTCGTCTTTGTTCCCTTCTTCAAATGCAATGTGTCATAAAGACATTGAGGTATCTTCAGTCATTGGAACTGAAAAAGTGACTTGGATAAGCTACCAAAACACCTTCAATAATACAGAATAAGTCCAGATGAATGTGACCGACTACTACTAGATATATACCACGAACTGGATAAATGAAAATGTTCACAGACACAATGGGGTGGATTTACTAAAGGCAAATAAACTGTTCAGTTTGTAAGAGCAGCTGCACTTAGCAAAGCAATTAGCCCCAGAGCTTGGTAAATGTGGTACATTTTTATTATACAAAGAATACCCAATTACGTGCAAGGAAAATAAAAAAACAGCATTTTTGCTTGCATGTGATTGGATGAAGAAAGTCAACAGAGATTCACCTCATTCACTAAGTCGGGGGTTGGCAAGTGGTCAATCCCAACTGACCCATCGACTGTGGGGAGCACCCGGGTCGATCAGGAACACAGCCCCGCACACAGCCTATCCTCCAGCCTCCCCCACGCTCATCTTCACTGTAAAACGGAGAGGGGAAGAGTCACAGTACTGGATAGAGGGCTGGGGCGGGAGCTGACCGAATTAACTTTTCACATTAATCAGCAGGTGGCTGGTTCCCAGGCGGTCCTAGCGACCAATCACTAGCTGGTTAATATAAATAGTTTGCCATACTTCCTGCTCTCCGCTCTGCTATACACCAGTGTAAGGTAGGAGAGTGCTACCTACACCCTGGTGTGAAGGGAACAGAAAACACTACAGTAGGGGGAGGGGCATGTGTGGGGGACAGAGAACATTGCATTGGGGGGGCGGGGGCACTAAAGTGGGGGTAGAGGGATGTAAAGGAGACATAGGACACTGCACTGGGGGATGGGGTGTGAAGGGGACAGAGGACATCCCATTTGGGGCGGGCAGAGGACACTACAGTGGGTGGGAAGGGTGAGTGTATGGGAAAGAGGACATTGCATGGGGGAAGGTAGAGGACACTACAGTGGAGGATGAAGGGGACAGAGGACACTGTTGGGGGGGGGCACAAAGAACACTTCAGTGGAGGTGTGAAGGGGACAAAGGACATTGCTTTGGAGGCAGAGGACAATACATTTGGGGGGTAATGTGAAAGGGGGACATAAGACACTGCTTTGGGGGAGCACAGGGCACTGAAATAGCAGAGTGGGGGCACAGAGAACACTGTGGGGGGGGTAATGTGAAGGAGAGTGGAGGACACTAAAGGGGGTTAGGGGGTGGGGGGGGTCACAGGACACTATGCTTTGTTTTTATTGGGCGCTTGATAGTTTATTTTTTAAAGGGCACCCATTTTGATTTCCTCCATATTTTCCAGGTAGATCTCAACCTCTGAAAGGTTGCCTACCCCTGCACTAAGCTTTGGGGCAATTTCCCTTGCAAAGTGAGTAGTCTATTTGTGTATACAGTATATATAGAGTGATTCTGTTCATAAAATCATATTTAGATAACCCTCCTAATTTAATCAAGTTCCGTGAGGTTGCCCTGTCAATCTCCCCCTTAACCACTTCAGGTCCGCGCTATTGACAAAATACGTGAACAGCGCGGACCTGAGGCGCCGGGGTCACGTCTTTGGAAGTGATTTGCTTGTAATTCCCCGCGCGCGCCACAGGGTGGCGCGCGGCGGGGGAAAACAGTCCCGACGCATCACCGAGGATCCGATGCGTGTACCCGGCGGCCGCGATGTCCGTCAGGTACACGCGATCGTCGGTGAGAGAGCAGGGACGTGGAGCTCTGAGTGTAAACACAGAGCTTCACGTCCTGTCAGTGAGGTGACAGATGCTGTTTCTCTTGTACATAGGGAGACAGCATCGATCACCTCCCCCAGTCACCCCCCTCCCCCCACA
This sequence comes from Rana kukunoris, assembly GCA_029574335.1. NCBI lineage: Eukaryota > Metazoa > Chordata > Amphibia > Anura > Ranidae > Rana > Rana kukunoris. Next base: position 55,066,418 of record CM056053.1, read on the forward strand.
CAGTCAGAACACACCCAGTCAATACATTTAACCCCTTCCTCACCCCCTAGTGTTAACCCCTTCAATGCCAGTCACATTTATACAGTAATTAGTGCATTTTTATAGCACTGGTCGCTGTATAAATGTGAATGGCGCCAAAAATGTGTCAAAAGTGTCCGATGTGTCCGTCGCAATATCGCAGTCCCAATAAAAATCGCAGATCGCCGCCATTACTAGTAAAAAAAAAATAAAAAAATAAAAATCATAATTATGTCCCCTATTTTGTAGGTGCTATAACTTTTGCGCAAAGCAGTCACTTATTGTGATTTTTTTTTTTTTTTTTTACAAAAATACGTAGAAGAATACGTATCGGCCTTAACTGAGAAAAAAATATATAAAAAATAAAAAAAAAATGGGATATTTATTATAGCAACAAGTAAAAAATATATATATATTTTTAAATTGTCGCTCTTTTTTTCATTATAACGCAAAAAATAAAAACCGCACGGGCGATCAAATACCACCAAAAGAAAGCTCTATTTGTGGGGAAAAAAAGGACGCCAATTTTGTTTGGGAGCCACATCGCACGACCGCGCAATTGTCAGTTAAAGCGACGCAGTGACGGAAGCTGAAATTTCGCCTGGGCACGAAGGGGGTTTATGTGCCCAGTAAGCAAGTGGTTAATGTTGTTCATGACAGCAAGGTAGACAGATAGCCAAAGTCAAATTAGACAAATATCAAATAATTAACGCAAATGTGAAGGCATCAAACAGGATATTGTAATAGGAAGTTCAGTGAGTTTAAAGGATAAGTGCACCTTTTGGTGCATGTTACTCCCATATTTAGCGCGTAACACGCTTCAGCACATGTTCTCACCCCCCAATCTTGTGACAGCATCTGGGAATTCCTCTCCCTGCTCCCACTGTCACATTTTAAAACAGCATATCTGTGAATGAGAGACCTAAAGGACCCATAATCCACCGTGGCAGGAGGCTTGTAGTTCTCAACTGCGAGGGCCCTGATAAATGCCCTTGCTGTATTCACAACTTTGCAGTTTCAAACTAACAGCATGTACAGTGGTGTGAGCTGAAAGCTGTAGGGCTTGTCTGCAGGAGCTTGATATTACACCCGCAGTCCACTGATCACGGGTGCAATGCTTTGTAGGCTCCTGCGGGAAAAATAAATAAATGCATGTGAACTTAGCCTTTATTCTTCACATTAAAACTACAGAGTTAATGATAAGTATGCATGGCTACAATAGTTACCTAATGTATTGCCAGACTGTAAACATAAAGATGTATCTTTTCATACTATATAACCTTCTTTACGTTGCTATGCCTGTACTAGGATGATTTGGATCACCAGCACCCATAAAGCTAACATTAGAGGCAAGCATTATATTCCAGAAGAAGACAGAATTATGGGTGGGTTTTTTGTCCGGCTGGTTCGTAGTGAAAAATGTTGAACCTGATAGAGAATCCATAGTCCATCCTGTAAAGAACAATGTCTGACCATTCTGTTTTAGTGTTCGGAAAATCAGAAAAGTAAATACAGCATTGGCTCCAAACCAGCTAGACAGTTGTAAACCAACTCTTAGTTTTTATAGAGTACTAGGGATAAGTGAAAATGAGTTTTTGCTTTGCTGAAAGTTTGACTAAAATCAGGACATTCTGGTGGAATGTCACAATTTTTATGAAATACGTTGGAGACAATAATGGGTTTTAAAGGGTGCAATGTGCTTTAAATGGCTACTGAGGGTTGGAAAGGCTCCTTTCATCTATCCTGGAATTTGTTCTTGTGTAAAAAACAGCCCATTGTTAGCTGGAAAATTATGACTGCTGAAAATTGTTTCTTTTTTTAGGTTCACATTAAGTGCACTTAGAAAGAAATACAGTGACAGCTGTAAGTGACATAGCTTTATAAACAAATCCAGTTAATTGGCATTAAAGATGAGTTGGGTTTGATCCGAACTCAGTCCAAACCCAGTTCAGCAAAATCTGTAGGAAGTTGTGACATGATTGCATCCCCATTGGCCCAATTAGCTGCAGCTTGGGTATTCCCTGCCCCACAGCTGCACATAAGCAAAGGAGCGGGGATGTCCATGACATTATTGGCCTAATATTGCAACATGGCCATATTAGGTCAAAAATATTGACCGAATCATTCCACTTATCTCTACAGAGAACATTTATGCATTAAGGCTGAACTCCAGGCATAAATAAAAGACACAAAGCAGTGCTGTAATCATTAATCCATCTTTCAATGTATGGTGTATGTACATTTTGTAGTCTTTTGCAGCCCCTGTACAGCAAAGCTCAGAGAGGGGGAAAGAGAAGCAGCACACGAGCTTATCAGTGGTGCTGCCAGTTCACTTTCTTGATGCAGAGTGGGGGTAGGAGTAGAACGTAAAAGTGAAAGGTATAAAATCTCTGGGAGGATTGTACTCTACCCCAGGCTGTCCCCTTCACTCCTATTATTGCTATCTATTAAATTACTTGTTCCCAGAGAACACCTTAATGCTAATAAAAATGCCATTACTATTCAGGACTTGCAGTATTAAATTTCTCTTTTTGTGGTTGATGTTCTATTATATGTCAACACCAACTTAAATGGTTAAATATCTTGAGATAATTATCATGTCTTATCGTACTTTATATCAACATAATTTTTCTCTTTTGTTTGCTAGATTCCGCCAGAATCTTTTAAAATGGGATTCCTATACCAAATTTTTAGGTAGGGAGAATGATCTCTTTTAAAATAATTATTTTGTTGAAATTGCTATATCATTGCTACTCTACAACGATGTATAAGTTCATTTGGCACCATAAGAGATCTAGGATAGGTCGCAAAATCTTTCAAGCTCATGCTACTCAAGGAGGTTTCCCAGTCCCCAATTATCTTGGGTATTATTATGCAGCTTACCTTCATCAACAAATTGTTTGGCCCGACATATCACCTTGGGCTTGTTGGATTCAAATTGAATTTGTACTTTTTTCTCGCTGCCCACCTAAGTTATTTATTGCGGTCTCCTAGGTCACCTTCTCCACTTGTACAGAAAACTGTACAGTTCTCACATAACATATGGTCCTATGCCTATGGTGTTAAGAAATTGCATTTTCAAACCACCCTTTCAGTTTGCACCCCAGTAGCAGGTGACTCAGATGTTCCAAGTACTGTAGTATGGGTTCTACCTATTGCCTACACTGGGTATTTCATTGGTGTTCCCCTTAACTGTACACTGAAATATTTGATATATATTATATATTTGATCTTTATAGACCCTATAACTAAGCCCCTGGTAAACGGGGCAAAATGCATTAGGGTATGTGGTTTGGTGGACACATGTAGGATGAGGTCCTTCCTTATTGTTTATGCACCTGGGTGGAGTAGTGGCGATCCTTTCCCATTTACTAGCCCTCTGGATTGGTATCAGGACAGGCCTGCACACCATTCTCTGGGACACAGAGATATGCTTTTTACCTCTACTTTGAGCGGCGCCAGAAGCAATATAACAGGTTGCAGTGAAATATTTTATTTGTCTGCTTATAGCAAATATAAGCAATAGGCTAACGGAAAAACAAGTAAAAAGCATTTGTAATGCCACGTACACACGATCGGTCAAACCGATGAGAACGGTCTGATGGACCATTTTCATCAGACCAAACCGATCGTGTGTGGGCCCCATCGGTTATTCATCCATCGGTTAAAAGAATTCAAACTTGTTTTAAAATTAACCGCATCCACGCATGCTCAGAATCAAGTCGACGCATGCTTGGAAGCATTGAACTTCATTTTTTTCAGCACGTCGTTGTGTTTTACGTCACCGCGTTCTGACGCGATTGTTTTTTTAACTGATGGTGTGTAGGCACGACTGACCATCAGTCAGCTTCATCGGTTAACTGATGGAAAAATCCATCAGACCGTTCTCATCGGTTCGACCGATTGTGTGTACAGGGCTTAAGAGTTTACGAGTAGCTTGTATATTTGTAATAATGTGCAAGTGGATTCCTTTATATGGTAGTACGTATTAAATGGTGTATAAATATAGCGTTGCACACATTTTGCCTTGTCACCCTCTATCCAATATAAGTAAAAACAAATTTGGTTAAGGTCTTTTTTGCTTTTTGACCAAAACAAATTGCATAATTCAGTACCAGTGAAGTGCACATAGGGGTTATAGCTGTAACATCATTTCTGTGCGTTCTTTTTTTCTAGATAATATGTATTGATATTTATCCTTTTTTACATTAATTCACTTTGCTTTGTTCTGCTGATCCTTCCTACTTATTTAAACAGTACCAAATAACATATATTGGCTACCAGACACCCTAATGTGTAACTAAAGACAAAACTTTTTGGGGATTTTCTCCCCGCTCGGTGAGCAGAGAGGGACCTGTTATTCGCTGGCTCAGCGGAGATCAGTGGAGAGATTTCCCACTGAGCTGGCGGACTGCTGAAAGGGATCCTCTCTATTTGTCCTGTTTACTATCATCATTGAAAGCGAAAGTAAAAGAAAATCGAAAATGTTGGGTTGTCCTCAAAAAAATAATAGAGGGTAGATCCTCCAATGGTGATTTCAGAGATTTCTTATCACTTCCTGTCTTGGCTATGGGACAGGAAGTAAAGAGAAATCTCCCCAATAGGACACAGATTCCAAAAAATAATAATCTGACAAGGGTTATAACCCTCCCTTACTCTATCCACTGTTATGCATAGTGCACTGACAGCAGTTCAAATCCTGATGCCGCGTACACACGGTCGTTTTTTGCGATGAAAAAAAAACGACGTTTTCTGTGAAGTAAAAAACGTCGTTTTTGAAACGTCACTTTTCAAAGACAATTTTGCATACACACCATCGTTTTTTCACAAAAAGCGAGGTTACGTTCACCACTCTTTTCCATTGAAGCTCGCTTCATAACTAGCTTCTGGGCATGCGCGGGTTGAAAAACGTCGTTTTGAAAGACGTTTTTGCTACACACGGTGACTTTTTGTGAAACAAAAAACGACGTTTTGAAAAACGACACAAAAAATTCAAGCATGTTGGAATTTTTTTTTGGTCGTTTTTTTGAAGACAAAAAACGACGTTTTGCCCACACACGATCAATTTAAATGACGTTTTAAAAAACGTCGTTTTTTTTTCATCGCAAAAAACGACCGTGTGTACGCGGCATTAGTATATGCAGGGAGGTCTGAATAGTGATCATTTTGTATGCTGCATTAAGCTAACATAATACTGGAATGAGAGAAACATATAAAACATGTTAATTTATAATTTATAAGAGGGAATCAATGTTATAACAGCCTGCATAGATTTAATATAAAATACAAATAAAATAAATAAAAACACTTTTAAATTATTTCATAGGTAGTTAATGCATTTTGCACTACTTTACTGAACAAGCTATAACTATCGTATTAGTTGGAAAGAGGATATTGATTTTTATTTTTCTCTGTTGAGTTCTCTATAGCACATAAAATATTTATGATTGTGCATTTCATATCAGATATAAGAAAAATGCAGCCTGGCAAAAAGTATCTTAAAATAGTTTAAGGACTGTAGTGTTATATGAATCATACTTATTTTCCACTAGTAAGCAAGCAATCTGAGAAGCAGGAAAGTGAAAAAGGCCGTCTGGATTATAACGTGTTCTCACCTTTGCGTTCTCGATACATGGACAGATGGCCCATGCTGCGCTTGCCTGAACATCTGGATGAGGGTTTTTCAGCAGCGACCACAGCAAACGTACTCCATCTAAGCGGTCAATTACCCTGCCGCACAGTCAGGCATTGAAGAAATAAACATTAATTAGAGAAGTAGAAACATAGACCCCAACCTTAAAGAATCACGCATATGTGACTACGAAATATTATAGAATTGGTATGTATCTGCTAATTTAATAATGAGTATTCACTAAAAATATCCAATGTTAGAAAGTAATACTTGTTACATGGCAAATACGGTATGTGTAATTTAAAGTTATCTACGCTGTAATTTTGCGGGGCAGGGCTCTCTTATCAATAATTATAACATTTGTATTATTTATGCTTATTTGCAATACTTTGAACAGCACTATGGGATATGATGGTGCTATAAAAATCACTAACACTAATATTATTTAGGTTGTAAGTTTGTATGAGCTGGGGTCCTTTTGTTATCAATGTTAGTACTATTTGTATTATTTATGCTTATTTGTATTACATTGTACAGCACAATGGGATATGATGGTGTTATAAGAGCCACTAACACCAATACTACTACTACTGTTAACAATAATAATTTTTATTATAGACTGACTAACTTTGATTTCCCACAGGGCAATACAGTATATAAATTACTTTATTACATAATGCATTTTTTTTGTTTTTTAGTAACAGTTTTCAGTAGCATAAATCCAAAACATTACAATTTTATTACTTATAATAGTATTTTTTTTTATTGATATAGGGCCATTAGCTCATCACCTTATTTGTAATACAAAAGCTTATTTAATAGGACAAATGAGCAACATGTAAAGTGCAATTTACGACCAGCAATTATCTATTTCTTTAAACCATTAATTTTATGCCAGTCCTCAAGTACCCCCAGCTTCATTTGATCATGTTTTTAGATGTTCCCTAAAGAGAATGTTTGGTGCATTTTTTCGATAAATATGTAAAAGAGATTAGTTTGATGTACAGTAGGTAATCTTATCAACATGCGCTAATGTTGAAGTCTTGTATCCAGTGTTGCTCATCATACTTTAAAAAAGTAATTAGTTACAGTTACAAATTACTACTCCGAAAAAGTAATTGCGTTAATGACTCAGTTACTACATTGAAAAAGTAATTAGTTACTCAGCAAAGTAACTGAATTTTTTTTAATATTCTACAATGCTTTGTTGAGAAGCAGATGATGGGCGCTTGCCAAGGAGCAGTGAGTTAATACTCCAAGACAAAAGAATGTCAGATCCTTGAGAGAAGAAAATCGGAAACAAATGGTGATCTCGTGTATATCCCAGCCTAGGTGCATCCGTCCCACCATGTATGTGCAGCTAATAGGACTTAAAACCCTTATCCATCTGCTATATATTACATCCAAATTATAAGCTGGATTAAAATGTATGTGTATAATATACATTCCCTTGACGTTTACAGAGTCTGTACTTTAAAATCTTATATTAGGCTTTATTAGAATTTTCTATAGTTTATTGTTTATTATTTTATTTATCTTATATAAGCTTTATTAGATGCAAGGGATCTGAAATGGTGATGTCAGATTTTTCTTGGGGATGAAGAGATGAAATCACTGACCAAAAATAACCTGCTGATCATTGGTCTGTATAGGTGTCCTGCACTTACCATGTTGACCACTAGATGTTGCTGTGTACACTGTGTTGTATAGGGAACGTTTGTTCTGTGGAACATTTGGTTCCAGCCATGTGTTCCCCGCATCATTGATCAGGTTGCGCACACACTGTGTGTGATCGATGCAAGTTGTTCCCCGGTGATAGGTCAGTGTGAGACGGGTGGGGCTCATTGTATCTAGGGCTCCTTGCGATTGGGAGTTTTCAGACCGCTGTGACAGGCCATCACAGCGGTCACATGATTCTAAAGCAGAGTTCCACCCATATTTATGTTCACAGCGCCGGCAGAAGCAATTACTCTGCTGCCATCTATTATCGGTAGATGTAATTGCGGTAATCCCACCCAAGTAATGGTAACTGCGTTACCGTGAGGGGAAGAGTAATCAGGTAGATTACTCGTTACCCTCAAAAGGGGCTGCGTTAGGTAACTGCGTTTATTGTAACTCCGTTACTTACAACACTGCTTGTATCTATGCATAGCCTGTAATGATATTGCTTCATTTTACGATAAAAATGTAGGAATTGATTGACAAATAATGCACTCCTTGTGTGGCTATCTATAACTGCTCTTCAAGTAACCTGTCACTATTAAAAATATTTTCAAGCAAACCATAGACAGTACATATTGCCCCACCTGCTGCCCAAAACTCTGCTCTGACGCTGAGCAATCTTATGCTGAAGTCCACTAGGTAACCAACACTTCCAACAGTGTCAATCTCCTGGGTCCCCTACAGCTTTCACTGGTTCCTCCTTGCTGAAATTAAATGGGTCTGGCAATGGGCCGAAGTCAGAGGGCGCAACCAGTGAGAGCTGTGGGGGACCTAGGACATTGACATTGCTGGAAGTTTTGGTTTCTTAGAAGATTTCAGCAGATTTCTCAGTATTGGAGGTAAGTTTGGTGGCTTTTTTTAAAGTTATAACTTCCTTGAAAATATTTTATATAGTAGACGGATACCTTTAAACAAGAGTGATCAGAACTGCTATTTCCTCTAGTGGTTAATATATAAATCTCTACATTTAACACAATAACAAAAATAATAAAGAACAAGTATATAAAAGTGTAAGAGTCGGTTCACACTGGGGCGACACGACTTCCAGCACGACTTTCAGAAGCAACTTCAAAACGACATGAGCATGAACCACAGGGCGATCTGGGGAGATTTACAACAAGAATTGAAGTCCTTTTCAGGTCAGGAGACATTCCAGTGGCCAATAAAACAACAATCAGCTCTGGGAGAGAGAGGGGGAGGGAGAGGTTTGCCTGAGAAATGTATGTTATCTTGCTGAAAGGTCGCTTCAATTAAAACAGTGATCAGACTTGGAAGCGACTTCCATTGAAATCAATGGGTACAAATCGCCTAGAAGTCTGATTGAAGTAGTACAGGAACCTCTTCTGAAGTCGGAGCGACATGAGTAGTGTGTATTAACACCGCTCCCATTCACTTACATTGCTTTTCTGGACAGCACGACTTGGGACGACTTGAGACGACTTCAAGTCGGATCCCAAGTCGCCCCAGTGTGTACCGACTCTAAAAGTCACATGAAAATGTATTTATGATAGAAAAACCCAAATATTTGTTTTCTTGAACTAAATTATACTTTCCTTATCTTTAAGACTCGAGGCTGCTACTCTTCTAAAACTACACTGGTATTAGGTTGTATGATTAAAATACTGCTTACTGGAATTCTTAAAAAAAAATCAAGGCACTGTTTTTAATTTTTACAGAGGAATTGAAAAAGCTCTACATGTGGCCCTTCTGCTACTGAATGGCTGGGGTGTGGCACTTAGTAACTGATTAGGTTTCTCTAGCTGCCTTCAGAATCTCACTTTTTAATGTGTTTCAGATGCCAACTGCCTAGAAAACATAGCCTACTTTGAAAACCAAATTTTTCATGGGTGCAAGGTGCCTACGGGTGCAATTAAAAATAATTCCATCCATTACTGTGCTGTAATGCTGCTGTGATTGGGTGGTGAGCTAGCAAGGATGGGGCTTAACTTTGAAGCTGAATCTCAAGTTGAAACTTCATTGTACATTGGTGTTTCCTTTGGTGCACAGTAAAGAAATGGTGCACAGTAAAGAAATGAGAAAAACAGCACTTGTAGATATTTTATGGTGGCTGCACTTCAACAGTGTTATCTAGAAAAATGCTAAAATGAAGGACACAAATTGTAGAAAAATAGCAATTTTTAGGTTGGTCAGCACTGAAAACTAAGAGCATATCCAGTCACAAAATATTCCAAGGACAGAACTTTACAACCATAGGCAGTCCTTGGAAATCAGAAACACGTTGCAGCAACACCTTTACATTCGTATCTGTAAATACTATTATTAGCTGTCTTACATAATGGTAACTTATATTTTGGGCATACTGGTCCTATTCAAATCTAAATCAACTTATCCTTTCCAGAGAGATTTTTAATGAAATCCAAACATACGCCAGCATAAGGGCTCAGTCACGGTGTAACAAGCAAGCAACTTTCCAACACAAATATTTATTGCAGGACATTATTACTAGAAAAGGATGTGTGTGTTTTCTAAATAACATTTTTGAATGCAGTTTTCTCGTGGACTGTCAGTGATGTCCACGGCGCATTGCGGGGAAGGAAAAGCATCTGCGATACTGATACAGCTTTAAACGTCTGTAGCACAGTGCATTCTTTGTTGGGAACATATAATGTTTAACTTGTTTTCCATGTGCCGCCTGCTAACACGACGGCTTTAAATACTGCTTTATAATTACTTAAACACACTCTAATCAAACTATCTTCAGGAGGAGCTGAAGAATGAATTATCATCAGAGTGATCACGCCACCATCTGTCTTGTGTTTATACATCAATCAGAAAGAGGATCATAACTTTACTTCAGGCTCCGCAGAGATCTTTACACTGAGCAATGGGCCAGACTAAACCTAATATCCCCTTACAAGCCTATCTTTGTGTGGGGACACTATAAGCTAAATCCTATGAAGATATGAAGTCAGCTTAAAAGACTTCAGTGCAAAATGAACAAGAGGATTTTATCTGCTACTGAGAACATACAGACTTAACCTTTGCAAATTTTCAATGGATTTTTATTATGTTTTTTTGTCTTTCTCTGGATCAGCTGTGGGTTTAGGGTTCTGGGGTTGCATTTATTTATTTTTGACATTTGATTACACTCAATGGACAACCTGATTAAAGTAGGACTCAATGGTTTTAACTTGATTAAAGTAGGACTATAGGCAAAAAAAAAAATTCATTTTGGATAAAATAAGGGAGGGTCATAATCCCTGTAAGCTTTATTTGTGCCATCTTTGTCCCATTGGGGAGATTTATCTTCACTTCCTGTCCCATAGCCAAAACAAAAACTGAGAGGAAATCCCTGCAAATTAAGAGAATCTCTTGGGGACCCTCAGGTTACCAGAACTAGTGTCACCATTGGAAGATTTCCCTTCTATTACTTTTCTGGCGACAGCCCAAAATGTGTGATTTTCTTTTACTTTCACTGCTAATGGTAAACAGGACAAATAGAGAGGATGACTCTCCCTAACAGGAGTACAGGCAGCCATTAAAAGTGACAGTACTCTTTCCGAAACTAAGAAAAACATTTTGCCTTTAGTTATACTTTAACTATGCAACTATGTAAATATTAACCACTTAAGGACTCCCGCACGCACATATACGGCCACAGAATGGCACGTACAGGCACAAGGGCGTAAATTTACGTCCCCACCTAAGTGCGGTTCGGGGGTCCCATCGGGACCCCCTCCGCGGCGTGCGGGGGTCCCCCTGGCTCCGGGAGCGATCCGGGATCTGGGGGCGGATGTCGGCGAATACCCGCCCCCCCGCGATCGCTCCCAGCCAATGGGAGCGCGCTCCCAACCTGTCACTTCCTCCTCCTGTGTTTACACAGGAAGGAGGAAATGATGTATTCTCTCATCGCAGCGCTGTTTTCCAGCGCTGCTGATGAGAGAAGACATCACAAGTAAGTGTGCACCAACACAACACTGACACACACTCACATAGGCATATTAACCCCTTGTGATCGCCCCCCCCACCCCCCTGTCACAGTGTCACTGAATGCAGTGATCTAATCACTGCATTTAGTGTCAGTGTGACAGGCAGTGTAAAAAACAGTTAGTGTTAGGTTCAGGATAGCCTCCCCACCCCCCCTAATAAAGTTTTAACCCCCTGATCACCGCCCTAGTTAACCCTTTCACTCCCTATTGCCAGCGTCACTAAGCGATCATTTTTCTGATCGCTGTATTAGTGTCGCTGTTCCCGCTAGGTAGCTATTTTTTTTTCTTGAGATTTTTTTTTTTACTAAAGACATGTGGCTAAATAAATTTTGGCCTAAATGTTTGACTAAAATTTAGTTTATTTGATTTTTTTTTTAACAAAAAGTAAAAAATAGTGTTTTTTTTTCAAAAATGTCGCTCTATTTTTGTATATAGCGCAAAAAATAAAAATCGCAGAGGTGATCAAATACCACCAAAAGAAATCTCTATTTGTGGGAAGAAAAGGACGCAAATTTTGTTTGGGAGCCACGTCGCACGACCGCGCAATTGTCTGTTAAAGCGACGCAGTGCCGAATCGCAAAAACACCTTGGGTCATTTACCAGCGTATTGGTCCGGGTCTTAAGTGGTTAAAAGGCCATTAAGTGTTAATCACAGATTGAATTTAAGTAGTTATTATGGGGTTGATTTACTAAAGGCAAATAGACTGCTCACTTTGCAAGAGCTTAGTACATGAAGTGAAGCTTCACTTTGCAAAAAATACCAAATCACAGGCAAGAAAAAAAAAACAGCATTTTTTAATGCATGTGAGTGGTTGATGGAAGTCAGCAGAGCTTCCCTTCATTTTCTAAGCTCTGGAGTAATTGCATTTTTAGAGTTATTTTTTGTAAATCAAACCCATTGAGTAAGAAGATCCAAAGCAAAGTTAATGTTGAACTTTTGCAAATGTTTTATAGCTGTCTGTATCCCCATTGGGAAGATTTCCTCCTACTGGCAGTACTGCTTATAGAGTAAGGAATATGAAGTGATGAGAAATTTCTTCAAACAAAATTAAGCCCTCCTGTACCTTCATTATTGAACTGTACTGTAATTGTGCTGTCCCCCTATACATCGTAAAGCGATGTGTAAAGTGTTAGCACTATATAAAGTTAGAATGTATATTTTGCTCTCTTTAAAGCTAAATTCAAGGCAGATATAAAATACACACTTGACTTAAACTCTGTATTTTTGAATACATTGTTAAATGTATTACAGTAATTAAGTAAGTACCTGAATTAGACTTGGCATCTGCCTCCTGCAATCCCCTTTCACAGCAATATTCAGACTAAGGGAGCGAGAAGCACCAAAAGGCAGAAATTAGCTGGACTTTAGTGCGCTTGTGCTAACAAAGAACATGCCACAAAAAGGAGAGAGCAGATAGATAAGCGCATCAGTGTGCTGCTTATTCTTTTACTGTCCAGTCACAGGTTGTGGGAAGGACAAGACCTGGAAGTGTAACTTAAAGTTAGAGGAGAAAAATTAGGTCCTTTGCCCTGCCAAATACTGTGTGCCAAATATTTAATAAAAACAAGATTGGATGGACAGAAATACAAACCCTCAGGCAGGTAAACAGCTCCCATATATGTAGTTTGTGTGCATTTAGATATTTGCATTAAAGTTAAAGCTTACACCGTGTCTTGATACTCACGCCATATTATCTGGCTCTGATGCACATGCTCCTACAGCTTTGGTGACATTCACCAGCAATGCTTGGTTAGTGCTGGTAAGTAAGTTGACCAGTGGATTGATGCCCCCACATTTACGGATAATAGCCCGGTTAGTCGGCTCCTGGGCACATTCTCCCAATGCACCCACAACATTAATAAGGACTTCTTCTGGCTGATCTGTCAGAAGGGTGACCAGGGTTTCAATGACTTTGAATTCTTGAAACCTTTGAAATAAATTCACAAAAAAAAAATAATGTCAATGTTATATTTTCCCCCTGTAAGAACAGCTAAAGTCTTTGAACAGTAACAATTTGAAATGCAGGCGAAAAAATAGGACAAAGGGGGGTGCACTCACATTTGCCACATCCGTAAATTTGGAAAACAGAAAAAATTGCTCATAGGACAGTAATTAATGGTCGGACTTTAGATGCAAGGCGGGAATATCAAAAAATAAATACATTTATTACAAAAAATACAAAATGTATACAAAGCAGATCAATAAAAAGAAAACCATATAGGATATATGATATGGAAAATATCCTCTGTGCATCGTCTACGCGTTTTTGCCTTTGGGCTTCCATAGGACAAGCAGAAGAAATTTAGCAGTAGAAAAATATATATTTCATTATCAAAATGGGTGCCAGCCATCCAAATTGCCATGAAATACTTCAAATCGCAAATACATATGCCGAAGGGGTAATGAGACAGGGGTTCCAACTATAGTAGAAAACGTCTCCAAAATCCACAGAAGAGAATTCCCTCTGTCTGTACTGGCGATTACACCATACATATAGAGATTAAATCTAATAAAAGGCAAATATGTGTTAATTCCGGGGCGGAGAGGAGGGGATGTAGTCAAGACAATCATATACCCAATATACTACAACCAGGTGTATCAAACCTGGATCAAAAAAAATAGCCCTCAACGAACCGAAAGCCAGCGGAGTTTAAATGGGGTAAATTCCCAGAGATGTGCAGAGTGTCGTGTGCCTTGGGGGTTAGCCTGTGCTATATTGAAATGCAGGCATTTTAATGTAAAATTGTTTTGTGCTCAGCAACCAGTTCAGCTGTCATGTTAGATGTCTCATGTTAAATTTCCCATTGGTGGTTGTGCGTTACTGTACTTTGCAGATTGCTCTTTTCTTTTCTAAAACCTCAGGATACAAATCCCTAATGTCAATTAAATCAGTAATGTCAAGGTATAGGCTATGTATACGTTACAGGAGCCGGAATTAAATGTAGGATATATTGTCACAGCAGCTCAAAGCAACTTCATCTAATGAATGTAAAGGTAATGGGGAGAGGACTGAAGGCTTGAACATCCTGCATTGCAGGGTTTAATTTCCTTCTACATAGCCAAAATTGAGTGAAATACTTTTTAATTTTACTTCTAAACATCACATTCAAAAAGATATACATATGTCTTCATTGCTGAATTTTGTTGTTTTCTAGAGTCCCCTTTAAAATAAGTTCTTTATCAGGGGAACCCTGTAGAGCTCCTATCTGAGCAAGGACAAGTGCAGTCGGGTGATTCAGGTCTATCTATGCTCCTCAGACATAAAACATTAAAATATTGGCTCTTCAGGGAATGGACTCCTGTGAATATAGACTTCCAACACCCAGAATAAAGAGCCATAAAAATAAGCACAGTATGATGCTGTAAATCTTCAGGGCGTAAACTGATTTGTCTAAGTACGGATTACCTTTTTATCTGTAATATACCACGCCATCCATCAGCAGCGGCAGGCCAATTAGATGACATCTCTGCTAAGCTTTACAGCAGATGAAGTAGCAGACCATATATTTTCCTCAGCTAATGTGTAGGCTAGCAATAAGTTATGTGAAGATTTGACGACTGGAGATATTCAGTTGTCCAGGCTCTTTCGCCAACAGCTGCTTATCACCGAGACTGATCTTTAAATGATTCCCTCTGAGACGGTTTGATGTATAAAAGTGCTCCTGAAAGGTGCTTATTGTGTCAATCAGATCTTTGCCGTCTAGGCACTTGTTCCTCAAGCCAAAGACCTCATTTCGGCTCCCTGCTACTTTCATTACTTACCGATCTTGTCCTCTTCTTCTGAACGAAATCCCTCACCCTGTCCCTGACCTTCTTTCAACTCCACCAGCTGGCCAGCAACGGCCCAAAACGGCTTTTAAATTGAACATTATCACTGTCTGGGATTTAGATAATGCAAAACACACATAGACTATGTTAGAAAAAAGACAAAATCAAAATGTTACTCATACTTTGTCACATTATCCCGGCTGATGGAACACTTCCAGATGGCACCAGTCACTGCCGCTAATAGCTCCTTATTGTCAAACTTGTTAAGCAGCATGGCTAAGGGCTGCAGCCCTCCATATTGTCTCACCAGATCCCGAGTCTCCTCATCCTCCGCACACTGTACATCAAAAACAAAGAGAAATTTGAGAAAGATTTCCCATCTCATACACAGCATTCATTTTCCAGAAAACATTATCAGTTTTAGTGTTTGCGAATCAACTGCCTAAGTAATAAGATTCGCAGGCTTCGGTAATATGAATTGCCTTATGGAGTGGGAATTGGTGATTATGGCTGCCTGTGGCTTCTGTAGTGCTGCCAATGCATCTCTGTTCATGTTATCCATTTCATAATACTTGGACATTTAATATGACATCAATTACAAAATTTTTTTTTAGCTGCTGCCACTTGAATTATAAGAGACAAAGTGGATGACTTACACAAAGAAGAATGCTGGCAGGAATCATAATCATAAAAACTGATGTCATAAACAATACCCAGGCAGTAAGGAGGGTAAAGACGAAGGAAGCAGAGCAATAAAATAAATAGAGAGACCCAGACAAACACCGGGTACGCTGAAACGCCTTGGAAAAAAAATAAGAGTGAATTTTTTGTCGTCACTTAAACCACAACATATGTAAGTTGCAAAAATCAAATAAAACATAATGTGCGGACATCATTATGGGGATCGTTGGAGGAGACAAAATGAAAGAGTGGCATGCCAAATGAGGTGAAGAAAAAAAAAGTTTGATTTCAAGAAACATTTTGGCTTGGACCTGAATTGCTGGTATAACTAAAATGCCATTATATTTCACTGTGCTGCCTTTATCCTGCTTGTACATATGGACAGACAATCTCAAGTGTATTACAGTGCTATGCAACGCTCTCTTTAGGGCACTAATATTAGCCATGGGTAGGCTTATCTATTACGTTAGACAGTTACAGATGTTTTCCTTTAATCAAATAAAGACTGAATAAAGCAATATATTCTACTGCAGTTATAATTCTTATTTTTTGAGACTTTAAAATATAAATCTACCTTTAAAGGCACTCTGTCAGGGATTCAATAACAATACACAGATGCTACACTGAAAATAAAGCAGATTTATATATTCTTTTTTGTTGACCCATTTGTTCATACTATAGCAGAGCTCCTGGCACTGAATCAACTCCACACTTCTAAATGCATGCCCCTATTTGCCTCTAGGTTTCTCCCACTTCATTATTGTGTCCTGCAGTGAGTAGGGCTCAGCTAATGTAACCACAGGAGCCAGAGAGGGAATAGTTGTTTGAAAGAGGTGACCTGACAATGCTGTTTTCCCTCCTGCCCACCTATTAACATTATTTATCATACTAGAGCAAGAGTATCCTCACCGTTCCAGTTGCAGTCTCCATAACAGGAAGTAACTGAAAATCTAGAAGCGAAAGTGGCAGACCCTTGTAATGCCAAAGACAGATGTGCAGAGACCACCAGAGAAACTGTTTGTGGTTCTAGAACCACTAACATACCAGTTACTGTTCAATGTAACTTTTTTTAGATCAAAGGACAAGACTTTGATCTGCATGAAAACACTAAACAAAATATATTATATAAACAGTGAATTTATGAATAAACCCTGGCAACGCTCTTTTGGAATTCATTCACAAGGGAACCACTGTCAATATTCCTGAAACAAATTGTGGCCTGGTATATAGCTGGGTCCTGCCAATTACACTGGCAGAGTGTACGCAAGGATACTGACAGGTTAAAGTGGTTGTAAAGTTTTTTTTTTATCTCAATGCATAAAAGCCTTCTGTGTGCAGCAGCCCCCCTAACACTTACCTGAGGTTCCTCTCTGTCCAGCGATGTCCACAAATGTCTCAGACATCCAGATTGTCCTTGCTGATTGGCTGAGACACAGCAGAGGTGCCATTGGCTCCCACTGCGGTCAATCAAAGTCAGCTAGCCAGCCAAGTTATTGTATTGAGGTAAGGTTCTACTGAATGTTTGCACCTGCTACTGCGATAATCAAAATCACGAGCTGTTTGTGTATGTTTATGTACTTTTTCTTTTGTTTACAATAAACTTTTTTCTGATTTAAAAAAAAAAAAGTCAGCTAGCCAGACAGGGGAGAGAGGGGATGGGCTGTGCCTCAATGGACACAGGGGAGCTGTGACTCAGCTTGGGTGCCCCCATAGCAAGCTGCTTGCTGTGGGGGCACTGAACAGGAGGAAGGGGCAAGGCTCACAGAAGAGGGACCCGAGAAAAGAAGGATCTGGGTTGCTCTGTGCAAATCCACTTCAACAGAGCAGGTAAGTATACCATGTTTGTTATTTTTATAGGAAAAATAACAAGCCTTTACAATCACTTTAAGTAGTAAATATGCTAATAATTAAAAAACAAATTGTTTCACCTTAAGTGTTACTAAACTCACAACAGTAAAATCAGTCTGCACATACCCGCTGTGGAACCCAAGGTGTTAATCCTCTGCATTGTGTAAAAAGGCTGTTTAATCCTGTCTTTTCTAATCTTCCCATTTTTTTACTGTCCCCCCAATCCATCTCTTAATAGTACAGAGCCTTGGGGCACTCTGCACATGCTCAGTTTGGTGTGTATCCGTAGAGAGTTTTTTTTCTAGGGAGAGTGCATGTGATTAGCACAGGGCCAATCAGCACTGTCTAGACAGAGGATCAGGGGTCCTGCCACTTCACAGGACAGTCAGACTAGAATGAAAACCCCTCCTACAAGCTTTAACTAGACACTGATAGAAGTCAAAAGACTGCAAAATATTGCTGACGAGGAAAGGTATTTAGCAGTTTTTAGCAGAATAATTGCATTTCCATGTACTGTGTACTGTGGGAGACCAGATATCGTGAATGCAGGGTCCTGTGATTAGAAACTTTTTAAATATAATAATTGTAATACATTATAAGAATTGGTACAATAAAACACAATAATGTTCTTTTCTTCGTCAAACATGGTTTTTGTACAGTGACAGATAGCATTTTAACTGCAGAATTATAAACAGCAGAAAATAATGTAATAAAGAAGATGTACCTTAAAGATAGCACTAGCACAATGCATCTGTAGCTCTTGGTTTTCACTGTTCAAGTTTTTTACTAAATCTTCAATCATTTTCTCTGTCTTAATTGCAAGCCTGTAACTTGGCTGAAAAATAGGTAGAGCATGTGTAATAAGTACATTGATTAATAAATAATTAAATATCCCTTCTTAACACATATATGCAATTTATAAAGAATAGTGTACAGTGATCTTCTCACCAAGCACAGGACATGCTATCTCATTGTTCACTTAACCACTTTCTTACTGGGCACTTAAACCCCCCTCCTGCCCACACAAATTTTCAGCTTTCAGCCCTCTCACTATTTGAATGACAATTGCGCGGTCACACAACACTGTACCCAAATGAAATTTTTATAATTTTTTCCCCACAAATAATGCTTTCTTTTGATGGTATTTGATCACCTCTGTGTTTTTTTTTTTTTTTGTTAAAAAAGTGACACTGAGAGGTGACACTAAAGGGCATTGATAGGTGGCTCTGGAGGGCACCGAGAATTGGCACTAATAGGTGGCACTGATGGGTGGCAATGATGGGAACTGATCCGGACTGGTACGTGAGACTGATAGGCAGCACTGCTAGGTGGCACTGATGAGACACTCATTGGCACCACTGGTGGACATTGATAGGTGCCACTCATGGGCATTGATAGGTGGCACTTTATTGCACTGGTGTGCACTGTGGGCACTGGCAGGGGGCACTGGCAGGCAGTACAGGTGGGCACTGATGAGGTGGATGTGCCTCTTCCACTGGGGACTAATGTCCCTTACATAAAAGCCGGTGATTGGCTTTTTTTTCAGGGGATACAAAAAATCTGACTTGTATCTTAGGCCCTTTTCAGACGTTTGCCTCTGTTCGTCTGTTTTTACAAGTCCGTAAACGGACTTGTAATGGGCCCCTATGGGATTGCATCCGCTAACGTCCGCAAAGATCCGCGTCCGTCTGGATCCGTTTTTTCGGACGGAAGAAACCCCATTTTTCTTCCGTCCGGCGGATCGGATCGGATGAATACGGACACACGGTCTGTATTCATCCGATTCCCCATAGGGGAGAGCGGAGGAGAGACAGGGCGGTCCTTGCACAGTGTGCGGGGACCGCCCTGTCCGCCGACAGCTGAGCGGAAATCCCAGCTGAGCCGTCCGACACACACGGAGCGGACCGAAAAACAGTCCGCTCCGTGTGAAAGGACCCTTAGTGTAGACTTCTGGGAAAATCAGTAAACCAATCACACAAGCAGGAAATTATTTTTCTGGGGGGCGTTCTGTACACATTCTGTATACAGAACACATCCAGGTAGCCATATTGCATTGCATTTTACAGAAAATTACAGCGGCTGCAGATTGAAAAGGAAAGGTAATTTTTAATAACAATTAATTACAATATGATGTGTGTCGCATTTCTATATGCTATGGGCCAGATTCACGAACACTTGCGCTGGAGTATTTGGATATGCGCCGCGTAACTGTGATGATGCGCCGTCGTTTCTATGTGCCCGTACCCACCAAACTAGATGCGCCCAATAACGGGTCATTTGCGACCGGCGGAACGTTCCGACGCCAGAGTATCGTCAGCGCTTATTTTCGCTGGGCGCATCAGTCGCGCCCATTGATTTCCCCTGCAAATATGCAAATGAGGGAGATTTCCCAATTCGCGAACGGATTAGCACCATACGCTGGCTACATGCGCCGCGCGTATCTGGTCCGTCCGGCGCAAAGTTATTTCTACAAAAGGCTGCTTTATCTTTACTCCAGACGGTCACAGGTCAGCAGGAGAGCAGCTACAGCAGCGTTACCGACGATAGGAGCTTGCTGAACAACAACACTTGCAAGGACAACACCTCTGTGTGCCAACATGCCAGGGGCAATTGTGGTCCTAGAACTACTGATGGGTCCCCTGGAACCAAGAAGGCGGCCACGTGAGAGGATATACCGCACTCGTATGAACCTCTTTGGCATGGGGGATGAGGAGGTGTATCGCCTCTTCAGATTCAGCCCAGATGCAATACTTGAACTAACCACAACCCTGCAGGATGACATCACCAGCCCAACACACCGCTCACAAGCAGTGCAGCCACTGGTGAAGGTCCTGGCAACACTCCATTTCCTTGCAAGTGGATCATTCCAGCGTACAAGTGGAGTGATGGCTGGGATGTCACAGTCCTCCATAAGCAGATGTGTGCACCAGGTTGTCCCTGCAATCCTCAGACGCATGTCCAACCAGTTCATCAGACCCACCACTGAGGAGCTGCGGCAGAAGGCAATGACAGATTTCTACAACATTGCCAGATTCCCTCGCACTGTGGGGGCCATTGATTGCACACATGTGGCCCTACAGCCCCCC
Source organism: Rana kukunoris (assembly GCA_029574335.1). Taxonomy (NCBI): domain Eukaryota; kingdom Metazoa; phylum Chordata; class Amphibia; order Anura; family Ranidae; genus Rana; species Rana kukunoris. The sequence continues at coordinate 55,087,124 of CM056053.1, forward strand.
AGTGCCACAGAGCACATATACCGCAATCGGAAGCATTGGCATTCCATCAACGTACAGGTGATAGCTGATGCCCAACGCCTCATATGGCACGTCCGTGCCAAACACCCCGGGTCCAGCCATGACAGCTTCATATACAATCAGAGCCCCATCCCAGCAGAATTTAACCAGAACATGTATGGGGACAGCTGGCTGGTTGGTGAGTGACAAGGGAGTCAGGCATGACTATCCCCTCCCGTGATGCACAACAGAAGTCGCACATGCATGACTAACATTCTCCTGTCTTTTCCCTTCCAGGTGACTCTGCATATGCACTGGGACCCCATCTAATGACTCCTTTCCGGAACCCCCAAACCAGAGGAGAGAGAAAATACAATGAAGCACACATCAAAACCCGTGCAGTGGTGGAGCAAACATTCGGGCTCCTGAAGTCCCGTTTCCGATGCCTGGATAAGTCTGGGGGGGCCCTATTGTATTCACCTACCTTTGTGTGTCAGATCATCGGTGCATGTTGCATACTACATAACTTTGCTATGAAAAAAGGCCTGCAGATTGACATACGTGATGACCTGACCCCCGACCCACACAGTCCCCACCTGCCAGAGGAGAACCAGTCTGCTGATGGAAGAGCAGTCAGGAGGGTCCTCGCCGTAGGCATCTTTGGACACTAAACCAAAACATTAATAACACAGACAGTGCACGCATGTACACCACTGATGTCCCAAGATCACACACACCACATCCACATCACATTGGATTAGCCCAAGTCCAGCATGTAGGAGTTGGGAGCAGTAACGCCGCGTCAAGGCCCCAATGATGTCACTGTCCATTCACACACCTTTCACACGTCATTCATACAGCCGTGGGGTTAACTTCACCACCACGGCCGAGGGTGACACCCCTTACTGTCAGGAGTGCCACCCCCTCACATTCACACACCATTCACACTGTCCCCTGCACTCCTGACCGTGTGCAGTACAAAAAGAAATTAAAAATATCATATCCTGATAAATAAAATAAACAAAATCTCATAACCTGAGAAAAAGAAAAAAAAAACTCATGACCTGAGTATGTCCAAACCAAAAATATAAAACAAGAAAAAAAAAAAGCCCTCATCGGGGATGCCGGGGGCTTCTTCTGGGGGCCCCTCTCTGGCTCCTCAGCTGCCTGGATGGAGTGGGTGGGGGTGGGGGGGCATCTGGAGGTGGCTGATCCCCAGGTGGGCCACTCCTGGCAGGTGTGGCCTGCATGCCCTCCAAGGCCCTGGCTATCCGTCCAAGGTAGGAGTTCGTCTGGGCCTGCATCCGGAGCTGACGGGTGACCTGATAATGCTGGGCCCGCCGACTCAGCCTCCCCTGGTCCCGGATGGCAGCAGTGTTGGCCTGGACGGCTGCAGTAAGGTGCCGAATATCCCCCTGCACCTCCCCCAAAGTGGTGACCACTGCAGCGCAGTTGCAGCTTACATCCTGCACTGCGTTGCTGAGGTTGGCAACGGAGCCCAGGCTGTCAGACACTTTCTGTAAGTGCCCAACTATGGCCCCCATCTGTTCCGTCTGCCTGGCGTGATCCCTCGCCAACTGGTCCTGGACACCATCAGACACCCCCCTGGTCTTCTGGGTCGCCTTCCTGGGGCCAGAAGATGGTTGTCCTCGGGGGGAGGGAGTCGCCCTTGAGGGGCTTCCAAGGATGGGGGAGGGGACGACAGACGGCCCAGGAGAAGGGGAGGAGACAGGCAAAACTAAGGTAAAGTCCTGCTCTGCCACAGCAGGATCCTCTACAACCACCTCGGCAGGTGTGGTGTGGCCACTCTCCTCCACAACCTCTTCACCACCCAGTGGCTCGGGCACACGATGGCGTGGGGGGGATGGGGTGGAATGCACGCTGACAGATGATGGCCCAGCTCCGTCATCTGTGGATGACACAAAGCAGACACATGTTGGTGGTCCCACACACTTGGCACATGTACCCTCCCCCCCCCAAATGCAAAACAACAAATAGGGGATTATAAAACACTTACCTGTCCTTGTGCCTTCCTCCACGGAGTCATAGCCTGCGACCCCCTCCACCTGCTCCCTCTCCAGGCAGCGTGCGACCACCTCCTCCTCTGCGGTCAGGGTGACAGGACATGGGGGACCACCACCTGTGCCCCTCTCATACCTCCTGATGGAGGCCACCTTGTCCCTCACCTTGCGCCGCAGATCATTAATTTTTTTTTGTATGTCCCCAGCAGTCCGGGTGGAGTAGCCCAAGACATTGACCCTGGCAGCAATGGACTCCAGGATGCCCTGCTTCCTCTCCCGGCTGGTCTTCCGGCTTTTTTTGCCATGGAGAAAAGCATTATCCGTCTCCATTGCCGAAATGATGAGCGAGACCTCCTGGGCATTAAAATTCAGGTTCCTCCTCTCTCTGGGGGTAGCGGGAGCAGCCATCACCAAACAAAAGTATCTTCCCTGGGGTGGGGGGAAGCGGAAATACTTTTGCGCCGGAATGGCATTTTCGCCAGCGCTTTTAAGCGCCCAGCGGAACGCATTGCGCTGACGTTTCCCAGGAAGTGGTGCCGACGGAAGTTGTGAGCATGCGCACAAGGGGGCGAGTGGAGCCGCACTCACTGCGCATGCTCCGTGGATGATGCGCTGAACGTAAGCCTCTGCGCTGGGCTCCGCCCATCATTTACATATGATCACACCCACTTCCACTTGCGTCGGGTTACGCCAGCGCATTATCGTTACTCTGGCGCAAGTTTACGCGCAACTGCTATGTGAATTACAGGACTTGCGCTGAAAGGGTCTTCAGAGTAACGTAAATGAGAAGCGTTACTCCAGAGGAAAGATACTCTCATCTACCTGAATCTGGCCCTATATTATTATTTTTTTCTATTTGCTATTTTTTCTTCCCATGAAAGTGGCATTACCCTTTAAAACTAGGCAACTAATACAGCCACCACCTCTAGGAACTGGTAGGATGCGAAACATTTGCTGGTTTCAGGTTTAGATACATTTTACCTACCTCCCACTCGCTGTATAGACACATGACAGCAGACGGGATCCTCTGTTGTTCTGGAAAGATGTCATATAACGTCACCCCTGTCTCACAGTGCTTGTGCGCCCATGGATCTTGGCAAAGAGCCAATCACACAGCTTATTACCCATGTGATCATCTGTGTCCAATCACAGCTGATAACATGTTGGAAACGTTTACGGCTCTCCTCTCCTCACACTGACAGAGTGTGAGGAGAGGAGAGGAAAGCCGATCAGCAGCATTTCCTTGCAGGGGAGACCTGTACAGGTAATAAAGGGCAATGATGATCAGTGCAGCCCCAATAGTGTCCATCAGTTATGTCAATCTGTGCCCATCAGTGATGCAAGTCAGTGCTACCTTTCAGTGCCCATCAGTGCCACCTATCTGTGCTGCCTATCAGTGCCCATCAGTGCCACATATCATTTTCCATCAGTGTTGCATATCAGTGCAATTTATCAGTACCTATCAGTGCTGCATATTAGTTCCTCCTCATCAGTGCCACCTCATAAGTGCCCATCAGTGCAGCCTATCAGTGCCCATCAATGCAGCCTCATCAGTGCACATCAGTGAAGGAGAAAAATTACTTATTTACACAATTTTATGACTGAAACTAAAATTTATTTTATTTTTCTTAAATGTTTTTCTTTTTTTTTAGCAAAAAATAAAAAAAAACAGTGTTGATTAAATACCACTACAACAAAGCTCTATTTGTGTGAAAAAAAAAAAAAATTTTGGTACATGACCGTGCAACTGTCATTCAAAGTGTGACAATGCTGAAAACTTAAAATTGTCTGGTCAGGAAGGGGGTAAACGTGCCCAGTATTGAAGCAGGTAAAGTAAACCTATGCGATATATTACAAAAATGGTAGGTATTTAGTGCTGGACCACCAGATAGGGTGTAATTCCACAGAGGAACACACACGGAACTGGAAAATGGAAGTGCCTTTGCACTGAACAGATATATTGCATAGAGCAGAGAACCCCTAAAAAATCTCTGGATAAAACCCAAAAGAATTTTAAAGCACTCCTTTTTCTTCTGACTTAGTCAACATTGTCAAGCTGATAAGAAGATAGACACACATCTTTTAATCTGATTTTAACAAGTAACTGGAAATACATTAAACAGTTTGTTTGGGTTGGACCTCACATTATATTGTTGTTAGTAATTCTAAATTGCACAGACATTTTAACCACTTGTCCACCGCCCACCGTCAAATGACGGCGGGCGGAGGACTCCATTGTCCTGACAGCACGTCATATGACGTGCTGTCTCTTTAAAGCCACGGGCGGGCGTGGTGCGCGCGCGCACGCGCCGCTCTGCTGGGATCCCGGTGCGAGTGCCCGGCGGCAACGATCGCCGCCGGGCACATGCGATTGCCCAGTAACTGAGCAGGGACAAGGAGCTCTGTGTGTAAACACAGAGCTCCACATCCTGTCAGGGAGAGAGGAGACCGATGCTGTGTCCCTTGTACATAGGGACACAATCGGTCACCTCCCCCAGTCACCCCCCCTCCCACTACAGTTAGAACACTCATAGGACACACATTTAACCCCTTCCCCGCCCTCTAGTGGTTAACCCCTTCACTGCCAGTCACATTTATACAGTAATCAATGCATATTTATAGCATTGTTTACTGTATAAATGTAAATGGTCCCAAAAATGTCACAAAAGTGTCTGAAGTGTCCGCCATAACGTCGCAGTCCCAATAAAAAAATCGCAGATCGCCGCCATTAATAGTAAAAAAATAAAATAATAAAAATGCCATAAACTATCCCCTATTTTGTAAACACTATAAATGTTGCGCAAACCAATCGATAAACGCTTATTGCATTTTTTTTTTACCAAAAATATGTAGAAGAATACGTATCGGCCTAACTTGAGGAAAAAAATATTTTTTTATATATTTTTGGGGATATTTATTATAGCAAAAAGTAAAAAATAATGCATTTTTTTTCAAAGATGGCGCTCTATTTTTGTTTATAGCGCAAAAAATAAAAAACCGCAGAGGTGATCAAATACCACCAAAAGAAAGCTCTATTTGTGGGAAAAAAAGGACGCAATTTTGTTTGGGAGCCACGTCGTACGACCGCGCAATTGTCAGTTAAAGCGACGCAGTGCCGGAAGCTTAAATTTCGTCTGGGCAGGAAGGGGGTATAGGTGCACAGTAGGCAAGTGGTTAAAATCAGTTCCTGGATAGCCTAAGAGAGGTCTGTAACTCTGAAGCTGAAAAGTGGTATTACCAGGCTGAGATCAGAGATTTCTGGTTGCAATATACCCAATAGTATCAAAGTATATTGATAATTAATGACCCTCCAAAAGATTCTTTATCCTTCACTTAAATGGGAATATGCATTAAAACCTGCTAATTAAAGAATAAATTCACCTTTTTAAAAAAAATAAATAAATTATAAATGCACATCTCTTTGCAGGTAAAAAAATATGCATTTATACATTTTTTTGTTGGGAGCCTGGAAAGCATTGCACCCATAGGGATGAACTCCACGTTCGATACGAACGTATGCTCGACTCGAACATTGTCTGTTCGTACGTTCGACGAATTTCGAACAAAACTAGTCGCTCGCGCCAAATTCGAGTGACGCGTAACGGCCCATAATTTACCGCTGCATTGCGCGCTGATGATTGGCCAAACATGCACTATGACCCTGCATGCTTGGCCAATCACAGCGCGCAAAAAACAGAGAGCCATAATTGGCCAAAGCCAGGGTGGCTTTGGCCAATTATGGCTCAGGGCTTTAGCACATTATTGCTTCTACAAATCTGCTTTTTGCTTTATTTTCATGTGGTTTTGTAGTCAAGCCTAAACACTATATGAAAGCTCTATAAAAACCGCACTAATATATACTGTACAATAGATATCTTAACACATTAAACAGAGTTCAATAAGTTAATGGCAAAAAACTGTGGTCACATCGTCTGACCTGCTATCACTTTACAAAGCTTAATAAAATAGTTGAGGATAAAATTGCCCATTCTTCAGAGAATCATCCAAACTTTACATCATCATGCTGTTTTAATTATTTAAGTACCAAACAAAAGGTTAATCAGAAGACCATTCAGCTTGGATGGTAACCTTATAACCATCTATTCCATAATAAACACTAATGGAGGATTTAACAGAAGAAGTTTCAATTAGTTTTCGCACAGATGTTTAGCCCGGTGTATCAAGGGACTCCAATCTTCCGATACACCATATTTAGAACTTATGTGGAAAACAGAGTAAATGGTTACTTCATAGAAAAATATACCATTCTCATTTTATGCTCTTCTGGGGAAGAAAAGTCAAAAACATAAAAATATAAAACCGCAGTTATACAACTAGACTCGTGCCAAGATAAAAACGATCAATAGGTCAGATTTACATTTAATATTATGCTATAATAATATTATGAATATAGGCTTTAGGACCATTTTAAAATTTATGTTCCTATCTGACCTGTTATATCAAATGTAATTTTCCACTGTTTGCTAAACTGCTTAAAATGACTCGTTAAACCCTATACTTGATCGTGTTTTGCCTCAAAATGGTTTCAATTATAACTATTACTTCTTGCCTGTGACTTTTTTTTCAATTGAACATTTTTGCATTTAACACAGAGGTATATTTCAGAGGACAACTGAGTCTGGAATGTTTCTATTTAGAAATACAGTATGATAAAGATCCCTTTACTTTAATCTTATTATTGTAAAAAAAAAAACACACATTTTATAAACCCTGATTCTGTGTACAGTTTTTATTGCATATGTACATGGGGACAGCCACATTTACGCCTAACATGTATGCATCCTAGTTAGAAGTGCTGCATTCAGATCTGCCCAAATGGTAAATAATAAACTGTCTTCAGTCTTTAATGTAACCAAATCATCACAATGCTCACATATTTGAGGAACTTTACAACTTTTATTTTTTTACTCCAAAAATCTTGTGATTTCATAATACTAACATCTACTATACTGATTGTGTGTAGTATGAATTTAATTGCAAACTGCAGTGATCCGTATCCATTTAGATTTACTCTACATAAATTCTGTAATTGACCACTAAACTGTCCTTTTAATTTTTTGTTTTGTTGAATAATTATGTATTTGTAGGTATTTTCTTTTGATGGCACCACTTAAGAGATGACTGTGTTTTTCCCAATCTAACCCCCCAAAAAATATCAGTATTTAAATGATGTTAAGTGTTTATATTATTACATTTTTTTGCATGCTCTTAGAAAAAGTTAAATGAAAAAAAAAATTATAATAATAATTGGTAAAATGCGATATTTATACATTTTCTCAAACAAAATTACAAACCCATAAGCTAATAAAAGAAAAATTCTAACCTATCCACTTGCTTCCTTTTTAATTTTATCTCATAAAAAGCCCACACAGCTTGATTTTTCACACATCCCACTGTAAATGTATGATCATTATAAGCCTAAAAATGTCCTCATGACCTACGAGAAGAAATTCCTAGAATCCCTAATAGCAATATTGTCGTGTGGAAACAGGAAAAGATACTTACCTCTGAAGCACATTCCTGCAAAGTGCCCACCACAGGTATCAACATGTTTGAATAAGAAGATTTAAGTAATTTTGCTAGTAACGGGATTCCTCCAGCTTTACGAATTGCTTCTTTATTCCTTGTACTTTTGGAACAGCTCCAAAGAGCCAAGGCTCCACATCGTGCCACCTCGATGTCCTTCTCCTGCTCTGGAGTCAAGTTAGAGGATCTCATGGGAACACAGTCCAATAGTCCCACCTTAAAGAAATTATGGAATAAATTAAGATCAAAAAGAAAATCACGTAAAGTCAAATTTGGGCTTATATAAAAATCTAAATATTTTGTATGTATCTTGGGAAGCCCAGTCTTTAGTAACAAAGTTAAACAAGGATCTAAGCCCATGACGCTTCAACTGCTATTTTCTGCCCATTGATCTACATAAGCTGCTTCCTAACATCTGGGTGTATAGTGGTTAAGGGTCAGACAGTTGACAAAGAAACAGTTATCAGACTTCAGGCATCCTCTCAACCCTAACTTCATTGGGTTCCCATGCTCAGCTCTGTCGTCTTGCTACACCCCATTCAGTAAAACTACCTCAGTGGCAAAATGGGTATTATTAATGGACAACAGCAAGATGTGTAGAGCTTAAAGGGGTTGTAAAGCTTCGTTTTTATTTTCTAAATAGGTTCCTTTAAGCTAGTGCATTGTTGGTTCACTTACCTTTTCCTTCGATTTCCCTTCTAAATGTTTTTTTTCTTTGTCTGAATTTCTCACTTCCTGTTCCTCCTCAGTAAGCTTGCCCCCATCATCCGAGCCATTCTGGCTGGGGGTTGGTCAGTGCACTCGCCCCCTCCCTTGGGACTACATCCCTGCGGGGAGACACACAGCATCTCCCCGCAGGGATGCAGTCCCAGGGGAGGGGATGAGCACGCTGACTAACTCCCAAAATATTTAGAAGGGAGATCGAAGGAAAAGGTAAGTGAACCAACAATGCACTAGCTTAAAGGAACCTATTTAGAAAATAAAAAACAAACCTTTACAACCCCTTTAACTCTTGTTGTTAGAGCTTATACCAAAATAAAAAGCAACATCCAGCTGAAATCTGATTATTTCAATGCTGAAACATTGTAGGCAATAAAGTAAGACCATTAAACAAGCTGCAGATGTTATTCAAGACTTATTAGCACCAAAGTAAAAAAGTCCACCCATTTTACCTTGATTTGTTGTCTTTAAAAAACATTTTATCTAATGACAGAGTGGGCTTTCTAGAAGGCTAATGCAAGTAATTGTAGCATCTTGCCAGTCAATTTACAACCTCCAATAATTCTGGCAGTAGAGGTCAACCAACTTAAATAGTCCTGCAATGGAGGTCAAGCAGGAGTGTGTAACATGCATGGAGCCTGTAGAATAGCACCCTCAGGCCGCGTACACACGACTAAATAAATCTGATCAAATCGGTCTGACAGACCGATTTGATCGGATTTGTCTGCTGAGCTTTTTTGATTTGATTTACACACTATTTGATTTGATTTACACTATTTGATTTACACTATTTGATTTACACTATTTACACTATTTGATTTACACTATTTGATTTGATTTACACGCGATCAAACCAAAATCCCCGCCGGCAGACAGCGCGGTGGCGTGGCGGTGACATTGATGCCGCCACGTCACTGCACCAGGAAGTAAAAAACTTCCACGCATGCGTCGAATCCATTCGACGCATATGCGGGCAGATATGTCCGCTGGTTAGTGTACAGCAGACATATCGGACGGACGGGTTCCCAGCAGACAGATTTTAAAGCATGCTTTAAAATTTGTCTGCTGGAAAAACCTGTCTGTCCGCCCGTACACACGATCGAATTTGTCTGCTGAAACGGTCCGTCGGACCATTTCTAGCAGATAAATTCGATCGTGTGTACGTGGCCTCAGAGTTATATGTTCCTAAATCAAACAATTCTTGAATAGGCTCTGTTCCCTGCATGGATTGCGATGGTAAAAGTTCAACAAAGACTGCAATGTACCAAAACACTGTTGCTACTGGAAGAACATACCTGTTCATCAGGTGTTGAGTTAAATCTTCTCTCTTGCAAACTTCCAAGTACAGATGTTATCCAAGACGTTCAGGTGTGTGGAACAGTGTTACCCCCACTGGGCACTGCGATTCCTACCGCCAACCTCTACATCAACACAGGATAAGGGGTCAACAGGAGAAACCCCAGGACTTGCCAGGGGACACACTATCTGACACACCCAAATGTCTTGTATAGCAGTGGAATTTGGCATTGTGCAAGAGAGGGAAGAATTACCACTCCACCTGCCAAACAGATACATTTTTTTCTTACACTGGGTGTTCTACTTCCATTTTCTCCCAGTAGTGACAGGGTCACTTTTATTTTGTCTTACATGAAGATTTGGAGTAAAAGAAAGTTAAACCACAGTCACTGCACATTTTACATTAACATACATGTTTTTTTTCCTGTTAGTTGTACAGAGAACAGACTGAGGGCTGTTTTTGTTTATTTAAATTACAACTGTCTTCTCATCAGGCATCAATTAATTTTTATTAAGTGTCTTTGAAACAAATGGTATTTTCCAGACACTGAACATACCCACGAAAGTCGCATTCCAGTCTCCCCCCCAATATTCATTTTAAAGATCTCAAATGGAATTTTTTATTCCTCCAAAGCATTTCAAATGGAGCCAAGTTATGGAACTGGAAAATTACTTATTGAAAAGTTAGATGTACAAGCCAAAAGTGGGAGGAGCTACCGCTAATGCAGTATACTGCCCCGCTGTCAATGATTAATTAATTCTGCTCATAAACTTTACAAGTTATAAATCTATCTGCCATAAATCGCAGCATAATGAAAATCCCAGAAATTTTTAAAATTGGCAAAACACAATTATAGTGCTGGACATGTATTGTCAATTTTATGAGTGCTTACAAAGGGGCGTTGTTGTAGTATCGGGTGTTAAAACATCAGCATTTTATCTTCAGTAAAAGTCACACAGCTCTTTTGAGGATAAAAAAATGTGTAGCGCTAAATAAATAGAATATAAATAAATATATCTATGTGCTAAAAAATTGTATGTGATTAGAAAATATGATCATAGAAAGAATATTTTGTGAAAAAATAACCAACTATACACAATAAAAAAAAAAAAAAAAAAAAAAAAAAAAAAAAAAAAAAAAAAAAAAAAAAAATGACCAGTAACATGAACAAAATTAAATCACAATATAAGAAATGGAATGTCCTGAACAAAAAAATTGCAATCGATGTCCAAATCCAAAAGCTTAAGTGTTCAATATAAACAAGTGATGTCCTCTATGCACACTCTTGTGTGGTGATATAAAAAAGGAAGAAGACCTTCACCCAATAAAGCATGGAGGCTTACCAGATCAAGTGGACTCTGCCAGCTATACAGACTGGAGAGTCACATAAGCTTTGGACATCCAGTGGATCGAAGCCTCATAGAACTGCCGGTGACAGGGATGTCGTCAGTATAGTATTCGGGAGGGGGACTTCAGTTATCCAGGGCTTGATGCTCATAGGTATACGTTGAGATGGTGTGTAGGAAAAAGAAGGAGCAATAGTGTGATACCGTCACGGTATTAAAAGTTTAATAAGTAATGAACTTACATGGATCAGGATAAAAAAAGCGCGCTTGCAGTCATAATGTGGCGACAGTAGAATCTTCCCTGACGCGTTTCGTGTACAAACACGTTGTCAACGTGTTTGTACACGAAACGCGTCAGGGAAGATTCTACTTCGCCACATTATGACTGCAAGCGCGCTTTTTTTATCCTGTCCATGTAAGTTCATTACTTATTAAATCTTTTATACCGTGAGTATCACACTATTGTCCTTCTTTTCTCCTACACACCATTCTCAACGTATACCTACTGAATCAAGCCCTGGATAACTGAAGTCCCCCTCCCGAATACTATACTGACGTCATCCCTGTCACCGGCAGTTCTATGAGGCTTCGATCCACGGGATGATCCAAAGCTTATGTGACTCTCCAGTCTGTATGCTGGCAGAGTCCACTTGATCTGGTAAGCCTCCATGCTTTATTGGGTGAAGGTCTTCTTCCTTTTTTAATCACCACACAAGAGTGTTAAGGACATCACTTTTTATATTGAACACTTATAGCTTTTGGATTTGGACATCGATGCAATTTTTTTGTCAGGACATTCCATTTCTTATATTAGTATATTTAATTTTGTTCACTGGTTACTGGTCATTTTTTTTTTTTTTTTTTTTTTTTTTTTTTTTTTTTTTTTTTTATTGTGTATTTGGTTATTTTTTCCAAAATATTCTTTCTATGATCATTTTTCTAATCACATACAATTTTTTAGCACATAGATATATTTATTTATATTCTATTTATTTAGCGCTACACATTTTTTTATCCACATTATTTTTTGCTTATTGTTTTCTATTAGCTGTGTTTAGCGGCTCACATTATTTACCTAAAGCAGCGCGATATTTCTCCAATCTATACACAGCTCTTTTGAGGTTTATTGTTTTTCTTTTGAGAAATGCTTGTGATAAAATAAAACCACATTTTCACAGTTGGAGGGTTATTTGGACAGAAAATGTTGGTTTCTCTAACAAAGCAACACTGTTCTCCTAGATTCAAAGCCAAAGTCATACAGATTAAACCAATAGTGCCCAACTCAGGTTCAAGCGATCTCACTTAGCACTAGTTATTTTACCTATGAGTCTGTATGGAAAAGTAAAAAACATGTCATGCCTTCAGTAGGCCTTAAAATGGATAAAATAGGATAAGGGTTAAACCCTTTTAGTTCATTTTTGCAGTCAGTGTATTGTTGGGGGGATTTCCCTTCTCTTTCTATTTCAGAGACACAAAATGAAGTGAGGGGAAATCGCTACAAAATAATGGGGTATTCCCCTCTGAAAGAGTCCTCAGCGGCCAACATTGAAAGGTTTCCCCTCATCTCTGACAACTCAAAATGTTGTATTTTCTATCACTTTCTGACTCCAAACAAATAGGCTTAAAGGGTTACTATTGGAAAATGTTTTTTTTTGCTTTAAAGGAACACTAAGGCCGCGTACACACGAGGGGATATGTCCGCTGAAAACGGTCCGATGGACCGTTTCAGCAGACATCTCCGCTCGTGTGTATGGGCTAGCGGACAGATTTCTCCACCCGACAGATTTCAAAGCAAGCTTTGAAATCTATCCGGTGGGAATCTGTCCGCCCGACATGTCTGCTGGTTAGTACACTTACCAGCAGACATGTCGGCCCCCACCGCCGCCGCGCCGCTGCCGAATGGATTCGGCGCATGCGCGGAAGTGTTTTACTTCCTGGTGCGGTGACGTGGCGGTGACGCGGCGGCGTCAACGTCACCGCCGCGTCACCGCCATGTCACCGCGCCGTCCGGCGGCGGGGAATTTGATCCGATGGTGTGTACACGCCATCGGATCAAACTCCCGATCGGACATATCCGATGGAAATGGTCCGCGGACCGTTTTCATCGGATATGTCCGATCGTGTGTATGGGGCCTTAAGGTTTGTTTTTTATAAGATCAACTGATTGCTGTAAGCTAGAGCATTTAAATATCACTTACCTCGTTTTTCCTTTTGACCTCCAAAATACAGTAATCCAGGTTTGAAAATTCAATTTTCTGTCTCTCCCCTTCTTGCTTTCCACCAGCATCTGAGCCGTTTTGCATGGTGGAAAGCAGAATGTGCTCACTCCCTCCCTATGGCTACAGCCCTGCGTAAAGATGCTCTCTTATCCCTCACAGGCATGGAGACTAATGCGGCGTACACACGATCACTTTTTGTGATGAAAAAAAATGACATTTTTAAAAATGTCATTTAAAATGATGGTGTGTGGGCAAAATGTCATTTTATGTCTTCTGAAAAATTACCAAAAAAAAATTTGAACATGCTCCAATTTTTTATGTCATTTTTCAAAATGTCATTTTTTGTGTCATAAGAAATTATCATGTGTGGGCAAAACTACGTAAAAAAATACGTTTTAAACCCGCACATGCCCAGAAGCAAGTTAGGAGATGGGAGGTAAAACTACCATTCATAATGGAGTAAGCACATTCATCACGCTGTAACAGACAAAAAAGCAGGAATCGTCTTTTACTAACATGTAACCAGCTAAAAGCAGCCTCAAGGCAAATAGAACTTCCCCTTTAGAGTGCCGTCGTTTTGTTCATCATTTTCCAAAAATGATGGTGTGCACGCAACGTCATTTTTGAAAATGAAGTTTGAAAAATGTCGTTTTTTTTCATGATGAAAAATTAAATTTTTTTTCATCACAAAAAGTGATCGTGTGTACGAGGCATAAGCCTAATGGGAACTGTAGTTCCCATTAGGCCGTTATATAGCAAGAATGAATGTGCACCGCAAACCAGGAAGTCAGTGAGAATAAAGATTCAGGAGTGACGGAGGTGAATAAAACAGCTCGATTTCAACAGGTATCAAACTAGTTATAATGCAAAACATTACTTTTTACTTTATCAGCTACTGTTAGCCTTTAATTTAAGAGGAAAATATTTTTGTCTTTGCAACCCCTTTAAAATAACAAACATGTTATACTTACCTCCACTGTGCAGTTTTGCACAGAGTGGCCCCGATCCTCCTCTTCTGTGGTCCCTCGGCGGCTGTCTCTGGTCTTTCCCGCAAGAGCTCACCACAGTCATGCGAGATCGCTCGCATGGTGGTGAGTCTTTGCGGGTGCGCTCCCGTGATACAGTGAGAGGCCATAGCCGCTCACTGTATCACTCGGCCCCGCCCCTCGGTGCGCCACGTCACTGGATGTGATTAATAGCAGCGGCAGCCAATGACTGCGCTGCTCTCAATCCATCCACTCTAGCCAATCAGCGGCCAGGCTGAGCGGTGAAGAGGATCTCGGGACGTAGCGTGGGTCTTTCAAGGTGTCAGGTAAGTAAAACGGGGGCTCGGGGGGGCGAAGCCATTAGATGTTTTTTCACCTTAATGCATAGATTGCATTAAGGTGAACATGTTTTTTTTCTTTACAACTCCTTTAATGTACCTAGTGGGGTAATAGGCAGCAATAAACATCAGACTGGGGTTCTAATTTTTCCCTACTATCCAAAACTAAAATTGTTTTGGCTATTCAGCTATAGATACACTTTATAGGGATTATACACTTTGTCCAAAAGATGACTTTGCTGTAGACCATTTCTTTGCTGTAACTCTATTTCATCGCAGCTCACATTAGCAGTATAGTTGTCCTCAATGGGCCGGCTGTATCTGGGGTATGATACATAAAAAGTGCTGCGGTCCCACAGTGTTGTATTTTCCATGATACTTATAGTTTTCCCCCCGATCATATGTGCCTAACTGTGCATCATATATGTACCCTTTGAGTATGTTCTAAAGCCCCATACACACTATCAGTTTTCCTGACGGTTTTCTCTTCAGGTTTACCAAAACCATCTAATATAAGGTCAAACCTCAAGAGTTTCAATTTGTATGCAATCAGGCAGTCCCTTGCACTACATGGTTTTGGTAAACCTGATGAGAAAACCGTCAGGAAAACTGATAGTGTGTATGGGGCTTTACTGTTGCTGTTGTATGCCACTTTACCTCAATAAAGAACTATTAAAACTAAAGACAGAGGGGAAAAAAATGCTATGTGCAGAGTGCAGAGTTCAAGAGTGCTCTGTGTACAGAGTGCAGGGTTCAAGAGTGCATTATGTTCAAGAGTGTGCTGTGTACAGATTGCAGTATTTAGGGGTGCGCTATGCACAGTGTGCAACCTCAACCATCCTCACATCTCTCTCCTACCTTGTGTGGCTCTAGTACCTCAATATGTAGGTGCCTTTGCCTCAGTTTGCGGGTAATGGGACAGGGAGTGAGAGCGGAGAGTGAAAGTTGGAGGTGGCAGAATGGAGTTCTGCCACATTTCTGGCTGATAAACTGGGTGTGAGGGTCACATGATAAACCCTGGAGGGCCAGATTTGGACTGCAGGCCTTGTGTTTGACATATGTGATGTAGACAATTTCAAACTACGTGATGAAAGGGTTCTTCTTCTGCACCCCATCTATTCACAGACAGGTTAGAGCAGGGGTCTCCAAACTTTCAGTACGAAGCCCACACACATTACACATTTTCACATCTCAATAGAAATCAGCTTTATTAATTATTGAATTTTTTTTTTTTTTAGAACTGAATAGGTTTTACTTGAAGCTTATTTGTAATCATCATGAAATGGTTCGGAACAACTGGGTTCTTCAGTAAAACAAAGCAAGGAGATTCCAAATTAACTTAAGCTCATCAGATTCCCCCCTTACATCAGTATCCCCACCAGAGCCCCCCTCACATCAGGGTCCCCATCTGTGTTTTTATTCTTGCAGAGTCCCTATTACATCAGCATGTGATTGACTGTTGCCAGCAGTCCTAGCAAACAACAGTAGAGCCAGAGGAATCTGCATTGGATACTGAAAGGCGAGGGAGTTGTGGATATTGGGGAGAAACTGACCTGAAGACCTGAGTAAAACCTGTGTGAGAGACCACTGACCCTAGCTGTGGACCACCTCAAATCTTGCAGAAGCCTGCATTTGGCCTGTGCATTGTAGTTTGGCGAACCCTGGTTTAGACGTCTAGATGCCTTCATATATCACTACCAATAAAGTCAATAAATACAGACAAATGAAAACAGTCAACAAAGTACTTACCAGTCTCTTGATGCCACCGTACTGCCTAACTGTCCGCCGAGCTCGTCTGAACTTTGCAACATTTGCAATAGTTTCTGCAGCTAGGAATTTCAGATCCTTGTCCTGGCAGTCAAGTATGTTCACCATTATCTGCAATCCTCCAAGGTCAGCAATAGCAGATCTTATTTGTGAATTATGACTAATTTCCTTTAAAATCTTCAATGAACCAATCTAGATAAAATAAATAAAAAAACATGGCTGAAGAGGCAAATCAGTATTATAAAATACATAATAAAATGTAACTTCAGAAACATGTGTTGACTTTAAATCTTAACCTGCTAATCTCTAACCCTATTTTTAAACCTAAAATTTAAAGCAGTATTAAACCAAAAAGCAACCATTTATTTTATTGAAGCTTACCAAATCTTAAATGTGGTGGCTGCATGTGTTTTCTTTTTTAGACTGTATTATTTCTTCTAATTTTCCTTGGTGATCTGGCCAGTAAGTCTGTTTTTCTAAAAGAACAAGCTCTCCAGCAAATTTATCAGTTGAAACAAACCATTTAACCTCCCTGGCGGTATGATTCTGTCTGGAATTACGTACCAAAAGCGGTACTATTATTTTGCATGAAAATTTGGCATTTTATACTGTAGGCTTGTAATTCTTAGGAATAACTCACTTAAATATGTCCAAAACCAGAGTCTAGTAGACATCCCGGGTATGATAAAGTTTGAAACACAAAATCATAAAATTATAATATAATAAATAACTATAAATAATTATAACAAATGATAATGTAATTATAATAAAAATTATTCAATAATGTAATCAAATCAAAATCACTGAAATTTGCTCAGTTGCAGAATTGTCGCTGTTATTACTTTTATTTTTTTATGGCGGATTTCCCCACAAATCGCTAACGCTCAATTCTGCAAGTGATTATAATTTATTATCGCTGTTTTCTAGCTCTAAAACCATTTTTGACATAAAGGGACACTTTTGATTGCAGGCACAAAAAAAAATGTTTTTATTATTTAAAAGTACATGTAGGGCACTGGGCAGACCACTAGGGACAAGGGGTGTGTGTATTTTTTACATACAGTACTGTAATCTATAAGATTACAGTATACTGTATGTAATGTGTTTGTTTACTTTTTTGAAATTGGCGTCGGTCTCCGCCCCCGTGCATCGTAACGTCGCAGGGAACGGAGATCGGCGGCACGCAGGCACTGTGTGAATCGAATGGAGGACGGCGCTCGCTCACACAGCGGGGATGCATCGCTGGATCCAGGGACAAGGTAAGTACAGTAACCTGCCTGGAAAAGGTAAGCCAGCACGCGCTGCACACTCTGCACATCTACCCCGAGCGTGACTCGGGGTTACCGATTTTTGCATAGAAAATCCACCCCGAGTCACGCTCGGGTTTACCGCTAAGGGGGTTAACACAGGTAGGAGTGCTTTTAATAATCACCTTTATTTGTCTATGTAAAACTTTTATCCCAAAAGAAAAACGAAACAGTTTGTAGTAACTGCTTATAAATAATTAGCTGATGTTTGACTTCAATTTGATTTTATTTAAATCTGATAGTACCCTCTACCCAGACTGACAATGCTCCTGTCCAAATGTGCCCCATGTCCTCCTTCTTCCAGACTGGGGGCACTCTAAAGGCCCGTACACACAATCTGACTTTTTGACAACAAACCTCCAACAGACCTGTTTTGCAGACAATGCAACCGTGTGTACGCTCCATCGGACAAACTTTTTCGCTTTTTCATCGGACAAATGTTCGCTGTGAGAACAGACAAACTTTCCGGCAACAAATGTCCTACGTCGGCCAATCCGATCGCGTGTACACAAGTCCATCGGACTAAAGTTCAAATTACAAACACGCATGCTCAGAACCAATGCTAAATATCAGACAACAATAGCAGAAGTTGCCCAAAGGGTGGCGGTAACGAGCAGAAAAAACACGTAGTATGTCTATTACGTCACTACGTTCTTGATTGTTGGCGTGTATATGCATACCAAGTTCACGGACAACGCCCTTTGGAGCAATATCCATGGAAATGTCCATTGGAAGTCCGATCATGTGTATAAAGGCTTAATACAGGACGAGCATTAGTGGCCAGATCATTAGGTGAAAACAAAAGGGAAACAAGCATAATAACAGAAAAATGGTGCAGCCACCACATTTTTAATGGTCTAGAAAAACAAAGTTTTTTTCAACCTGATTCTTGTCAATCCTGCCTTGCCTACACACGATCGTGAAAAAAAATGCTTGTGCAAAGCGCGGTGACGTACAACACGTACAACGGCACTATAAAGGGGAAGTTCCATTTGGATGGCGCCACCCTTGGGGCTGCTTTTGCGTTAGTAAAAGTTTGGTGAGAGACGATTTGTGCTTTTTAGTCTTCATGCTTTTCAGTCTGTTACAGCGTGACTAATGTGCTATCTCCATTACGAACGGTAGTTTTACCAGAACGAGCGCTCCCGTCTCATAACTTGCTTCTGAGCATGCACGTTTTTTTCACGTTGTTAAAGCCTACACATGACCATTTTTCACGACATGAAAAACGACGACATCAAAAAAGAAAACGTGAAAAACAACACGAAAAAATAGTTATGGTTGATGTCTAGATGTCCAGACCATAATTAACAGCTTCACTATGCTTTGGTTAACTTGATAATGTGTGTATATACTGTATATATTTTTAAGAATATATATGATACACAATTTTAGTAAAACAAATAAAAAACTGTGTTTTATCATAGACTGACAAATGTGCAAAAACTATTACAAATTACACAGATAAACACAGCCAGTGCATTGGTTTATGAAAGTTGAAGGTTTATTTTGATGGGGAAGCCACATATTTGACAAACTGTAGTGATCACATGGCTGGTTCCCGATAATAAGAGAAGCCAGGAATAAGAGCCCATAGCCATGCATAGTGTTAGCTGATGGCTCCCAATGGGAAGTATCAACATATTAACACATCTCCCCCACAGGGCCGAATCCTCAGTTAAGTTAAAGCAAAAATGTTATTACAGCAAAGATTCAAGGAAAAACGGGAACGTAGTTTGCATGGATGTGAGTACAAATGTACCTTATGGTCTCTCTTGCCTAAGCCTGCTTACTACAACTACAGCCCACCACTTGCAAAACTTAAAACATAGAATGCAAACCCAAACACCCCAAGAGCCCTTCCCCCATTTCCCAGCAATTTCAGACTATCGTGTGAATACTAATAGAGTGTTAGGTGTCTGCTAAGCTCCCAGACTGGATCCAAGATGGCAGCACAATCATTCCAGGAGGAAGTCACACTTTTTCTATCTGATCCTATCTCTCTCCTCTACAGCGAGTCTCCCACTGCCTTTGGCCCCCACACTTCATCTAATGCCGCGTACACATGGTCGTTTTTTGTGATGAAATAAAACGACGTTTTAAAAAACGTCATTTAAAATGACCGTGTGTGGGCAAAACGTCGTTTTATGTCTTCAAAAAAACGACCAAAAAAAATTCCAACATGCTTGAATTTTGTGTAGCAAAAACGTCGTTTAACCACTTGCTTACTGGGCACATAAACCCCCTTCGTGCCCAGGCGAAATTTCAGCTTCCGGCACTGCGTCGCTTTAACTGACAATTGCGCGGTCGTGCGACGTGGCACCCAAACAAAATTGGCGTCCTTTTTTTCCCCCACAAATATAGCTTTCTTTTGGTGGTATTTGGTCGCCCGTGCGGTTTTTATTTTTTGCGTTATAAACAAAAAAAGAGCGACAATTTAAAAATATATATATATTTTTTACTTGTTGCTATAATAAATATCCCAATTTAAAAAAAAAAAAAAATTTCCTCAGTTAACCACTTGTGACCGGCCCCACGTCCAAAGACGTCACGTTTTTGAAGATGGATATCTCGGTAACGGCAGCAGCTGCTGCCACAACCGAGATATCCATCTCTTCGTGGGGCGGTCCTGTTAACGATAACGGCGGTCATCGCGGCGGATTCGCCGCGAGATCGCCGTTACCGGCGGCGGGAGAGGGTGCCCCCCCCCTCCCGCCGCTCTCCCGCGCCCTCCGCCGCTTACCGTAGCCGTCGGTAGCGGCGGAGGCGATCGGGTCCGCTCGTTGTCTGTCCGGGGATGTGACTGAGGGAAAAAATGTCCCTCAGCCGTCCCCCTCTCTCTGCTGGGCGGAAGTGACGTCAAAACGTCATTTCCGCCTAGCGTCTTAAAGAGACATTTAATATGTTTACATTTTGACTTTTATTTTTTTATTTTTTATTTATTTTTTTTTGCATTTAAGCCTGAATATGAGATCTGAGGTCTTTTTGACCCCAGATCTCATATATAAGAGGACCTGTCATGCTTTTTTCTATTACAAGGGATGTTTACATTCCTTGTAATAGGAATACAAGTGATAATTTTTTTTTTTTTTTTTCAGTGTTAAAAATTATAAAATAAATAAAAATAAAAACCAAAACCCAAAAAAAATTTTTTTAAAGTGCCCCGTCCCGACGAGCTCGCGCGCAGAAGCAAACGCATACGCGAGTAGCGCCCGCATATGAAAACGGTGTTCAAACCACACAAGTGAGGTATCGCCGCGATCGTTAGAGCGAGAGCAATAATTCTAGCCCTAGACCTCCTCGTCATCTCAAAAAATGCAACCTGTAGAATTTTTTAAACGTCGCCTATCGAGATTTTTAAGGGTAAAAGTTTGACGCCATGCCACGAGCGGGCGCAATTTTTATGCGTGACATGTTGGGTATCATTTTACTCGGCGTAACATCATCTTTCACAATATATAAAAAAATTGGGCCAAATTTATTGTTGTCTTATTTTTTAATTCAAGAAAGTGAATTTTTTCCAAAAAAAGTGCGCTTGTAAGACCGCTGCGCAAATACGGTGTGAGAAAAAGTATTGCAATGACCGCCATTTTATTCTCTAGGGTGTTAGAAAAAAAAATATATATAATGTTTGGGGGTTTTAAATAATTTTCTAGCAAAAAAAACTGTTTTAGTCTCGTAAGCACCGAATCTGAAAAACAGGCTCGGTAATGAAGTGGTTAAGGCTGATACGTATTCTTCTACGTATTTTTGTAAAAAAAAAAAAAAAAAAATCACAATAAGTGACTGCTTTGCGCAAAAGTTATAGCACCTACAAAATAAGGGACAGAATTATGATTTTTTTAAAATATTTTTTTACTAGTAATGGCGGCAATCTGCGATTTTTATTGGGACTGCGAAATTGCGGCGGACACTTTTGACACATTTTTGGCGCCATTCACATTTATACAGCGACCAGTGCTATAAATATGCACTAATTACTGTATAAATGTGACTGGCATTGAAGGGGTTAACACTAGGGGGTGAGGAAGGTGTTAAATGTATTGCCTGGGTGTGTTCTAACTGTGTGGGGGGGAGGGGGGTGACTGGGGGAGGTGATCGATGCTGTATCCCTATGTACAAGGGAAACAGCATCAGTCGCCTCTCACTGACAGGACGTGGAGCTCTGTGTTTACACACAGAGCTCCACGTCCCTGCTCTCTCACCGACGATCGCGTGTACCTGACGGACATCGCGGCCGCCGGGTACACGCATCGAATCCTCGGTGATGCGTCGGGACTACTTACAAGTAAATCACGTCCAAAGACGTGACCCCGGCGCCTCAGGTCCGCGTTGTTGACGTGTTCTGTCAATGGCGCGGACCCGAAGTGGTTAAAACGAAGTTTTTCAACCCGCGCATGCCCAGAAGCTAGTTATGAAGCGAGCTTCAATGGAAAAGAGTGGTGAACGCAACCTCGCTTTTTGTGAAAAAAACGATGGTGTGTATGCAACATCATCTTTGAAAAGTGACGTTTCAAAAACGTCGTTTTTTACTTCACAGAAAACGTCGTTTTTTTTCATCACAAAAAATGATCGTGTGTACGCGGCATGACTCCCAGGCCTCTCCTGACTCTCCACAGGCACTGGAAAATGCAGGTGACAGGTTGTAAAGGAAATGTTTTTTTTCCCTAAATAGCTTCCTTTACCTCAGTGCAGTCCTCCTTCACTTACATCATCCTTCCATTTTGCTTTTAAATGTCCTTATTTCTTCTGAGAAATGCTCACTTTCTGTTCTATATTATAGAAGTGCAGGGCCCAATAGATGAAAGAGTAGTTTCCTTCAGTGTACAAGAAAGGCTTCCTTAGAGGACGTGCCTTTGCACGAAATGCAAAAGGGTGGGATTTGCATGCTGACATCACGCGGCCACTTCAGGGCCCTGATCTTAGCAAGTGAATTGTTACGCTGTGCTTAATCACTGCTGTGTTGGCTATTTGGCTGATCTTGTTTTATGTGGATTTTAAACTTCAATAAATGACTTCACTATATGAGACCTCTCTGGTTGTTGCTCAATGCGGTGAGCACTTTCTCTCCATGCAGCCCCTAAGTGCATAGTGTGACTCCCTTTAATGGTGGATAGCATCATTACAGGATATCTGTGGAAGGTCAAAGCAGATGGTTGGACGTGTATGAAAGGCTGAGAATCACTCTGTTATTAATGCACTGTTTGCTGCTAGATAGGCAGCACAGAATCTTGTGAATGCATCAAGCAAGCAATGTTCGGACACTATTCTATATATAACATACCTCCACTTTTGGGACTTTACTATTTTTAAAAACTAGTAGGCCGCGTACACACGATCGGACATGTCCGATGAAACTGGTCTGCAGACCAGTTTCATCGGACCAGTTCGATGGTGTGTACGGCCCATCAGACCGGTGTCTGTCGGACCAAAGTTTTAAAACATGCTTTAAAACCTGTCCGTTGGACAGGTTCGATGGTTAGTACACAAAAGCATCGGACCAAAAACCCGCCCATGCTCAGAATCAAATCGACGCATGCTTGGAAGCTTTGAACTTAGTTTTTTCATCACGTTGTTGTGTTCTACGTCATCGCGTTCTGGTCTGATCGGATTTTGGTCCGATAGTGTGTACGCACATCAGACCATCAGACAAGTTCAGAGTTTTCTGATGAAAACAGTCCGTCAAACAAGTCTCATCAGACATGTCCGATCGTGTTTACGCGGCCTTAGGGTCATATAATGTTATCTATGTATATATATTCTAAGGTATTTTTTATCTATTAGGTGCTGCATTTCTATATTTGTATCCTATTCTTTCTATTTGGACAAGCCCTAAAATTGCACGTTTCTGGCATGCTGTAAGTTTTTTTTATAAACCACCGACAAACTGCTACCTTCACATCCATTAAGCAATCTCTAATGCCCTGTACACACGATTGGATATCTGATGGAATCTAATCCGATGGATTTTTTCTTTGGATATCCGATGAAGCTGACTTTCATCCGTCTTGCCTACACACCATCAGTCAAAAATCCGACCGTGTCCAACGTGGTGACGTCAAACACTGTGACGTGCTGAGAAAAATGAAGTTCAATGCTTCCGAGCATGCGTCGACTTGATTCTAAGCATGCGTGGATTTTTCTCTGATGGAGTTCCACACAGACGATCTTTTTTTCTATCCGTTTTTTATCCTTGGGAACATTTTAAAACAGGTTCTATTTTTTTTTCACCAATGGAAAACAAACCGATGGGGCTCACACACGATTGGTTTGTCCGATGAAATCAGTCCCTCAGTCTGTTTTCATCAGACAAACCGATTGTGTGTACAGGGCTTTAGGGGTACTCCTTCCAAAGGTAAACCAACTTACCACCGGGTAATGAATGCCATGTAATGCTAGCAAAACCTTTGAAATAAACCTACCCTCCTTATAAAAAAAAATAAAAAAGAACTCCTCAATCATACTAGGGGGTTACAATTGACATGGAAACTGCACAACATCCTAAAACTTTATGACATTGCAAGGGAAAGCTGTAACCTCATTATGCAAGACCTTAATGTGCAACATTGGGTAGACCTGCTATCCAGAACACCCAACACACCTTCCTGTCCCTACCTACCCCAAGCTCGTTTTGAAACATTTGATAATTGTCAGTTATGATATGAAAATTTCTATACTTGTTCTCTTTGGGTTAACACTCAGAGTCTAGACCCACAGAAATCGTTTTTTCTCCTGTGATACTATCTACTTTTAGACACACAATTATCTGTTCCATGAGGCTTCGATTCATAAATGGCTAAAATTCTCTACCAAGAGCAAGATGATGTCACTCCATGTCCCTACCCCTCTCTTTGTTTCTTTTTTTGTTTTCTTTTTTGATATGTGGAAAACTTCTGCACTATTGTTTTCTATGTATACCTTTAAATCTGACTTGACAGGCTGCATTCTGAGCCATGCATCAGTCCCACCCAGAAGTACACCAATGTGGAGATCAACGAAGATCCGTGCAACTATCCACCTGTCATTGATTTCAAGGGGCTGACTGTATGTGGATACATGGACCACCAATGCTTCCCAGGAACATAAACACGAGCGTACTGATAGATCAGATGTCTAGTTTTAATTAACCCTTAATCACTTATTTAATTGCATGCCATAACTAACACGATCAAAAAGCACCAACAAATCTCCTTTGTTCTAGGATCTCAGTGTTGGATAAAAAAACAATTCATTGAGTGGCAATACTTCGGTGTGTTAGGGGAATTTTAACAGTTTTGGTCAATTTTATTTTAATTAAAAGAAAAAATATATACATATATATATATATATCTATAGATATATATATATATAGATATATATATATCTATAGATATATATATCTATATAGATATATATATATATATATAGGGCCAGATTCAGCAAAGAAGTACGCCGGCGTATCTCCAGATACGTCGCTGTAATTTCAAATGTGCGCTGTCGCATCTTTGCTCCGATTCACAAAGCAAGATACGCCGAAAAACATGGCTTCAGCCATTTCCAATTAAAAATATGCGAATGAGTAAGATACGCCGATTCACGAACGTAGATGCGCTCGGGCCGCTTCATATACGCGATTTGCGTAAGACTTACATCCGGCGTAAAGTTACTCCTGCTATAGCAGGTGCAGCTAATGCAAAGGTATGGGCCAGGGAACGACGCCGTCAAATTTTACGTTGCATACATATATATAGTGAAATATAAATATGAAATATAATTTTTTTATGTAACTGAAAGCAAAACAAATTATATCTTCTACACATTTAGTTTAATAACGTTTTCATACCTTACACTTTATCTCTTCTGTATCCAGCAAGTTAATAAGAAGTTCTAGTCCTCCAACATCTCTTATAGCCAGCTGACAGGTTTCTTGCGCAAGATTAAAATCTCTCATTGAACATAGAGCAATAACAGTGGCTGTCTGGTTTCCCCCCTAAACAAAATAATAAACAATAATGTTACAATAAGTAATCAGAAAATAATAATGCGAGTAATAAAATAATAACAAATAAAAATAAAAACAAAAATAGTACTAAAAAGAGCGATACTGGTATAATTTATGTTTGTGGTTAATTGTATATACATAGCAAGTAACTTTACAGGTGTACATAAATAATTATTGATATGTCACAATATACATTATTTGTATGTATTTTTCTGTTTCAATAATTTTTAGTGATTTCAATAAAAACAAAAAACAAAAAACAAAGAAAAAACATTTTCATGAACAATTGGTTGACAATTTGTCATATACAGTGAAACGTTATAGGGATCTGTTAAGTTGGATTAGGTGTCTAGGAGTAGGCCCTGAGACTGAGCGCCCACTTCACTGCCCAAATAGTTGAAGTGCCTCAATACAATCAAAATCAGCTACAATCATACTGATTGCCATTACTATAAGGCCCCATACACACGATCGGACATATCCGATGAAAACGGTCCGCGGACCATTTCCATCGGATATGTCCGATCGGGAGTTTGATCCGATGGCGTGTACACACCATCGGATCAAATTTCCCGCCGCCGGACGGCGCGGTGACGTGGCGGTGACGTTGACGCCGCCGCGTCACCGCCACGTCACCGCACCAGGAAGTAAAACACTTCCGGGCATGCGCCGAATCCATTCGGCAGCGGCGCGGCGGCGGTGGGGGCCGACATGTCTGCTGGTAAGTGTACTAACCAGCAGACATGTCGGGCGGACAGATTCCCACCGGATAGATTTCAAAGCTTGCTTTGAAATCTGTCGGGTGGAGAAATCTGTCTGCTAGCCCATACACACGAGCGGAGATGTCTGCTGAAACGGTCCATCGGACCGTTTTCAGCGGACATATCCCCTCGTGTGTACGCGGCCTAAGAGTGTTATACACTAACAAACAAAAGAGTATAATTTTTTCAAAGACACTCTACCTTTTATCAGTCATTGAACTTGAGTCCAGTAATATTCTCTAGGCTGAGATCAGGGCTGTCTTTAGGGAAGGGAAAAAGGGGCAGCTTCCCTGGGCCCTGTCATTGTTGTGGGGCCCAAAGCAGCTGCCTCATACTTGTCAATTACCCTGATCTAAATTCCCTTGAAGTTTTAGTCATGTGCTGTGTCCCAATATCTTAGTGTGATGTGCTGCTACTAATGCTGCCCAACTCTGTCCTATTGTTGTGTACAGATGACTCACCTGCAGAGCCTGTGTGTACAACTGGCATTAATATGTAAATAGCGGCAGCTGGCGGCATTGCTATGTAAATAAAGGTGGTTACTGTGCATGCTTCTATTACATTAGTGGTCAGTGTAAACCCCTAATATATTTGTGGCTAGTGTTGAAACTCCTCTTTATATTGGTAGTCGGTAAAAAAAATCTGCATTGCCATTGATCACACCCTCCCCTCCACCCAGAACTGCCACTGATCCCAGGTAGGCATGTGCAAAAGTGAAAAATTTGTTTCGTTTCGTTTCAATTCGTCATTTAATAAATTTCGTTAAGTTAGGTTCGTTACATGTGTTGAATTCGTTTTCGGAATTCTTTCGTTTTCGACCAAATTTCGAAAAATCAGGTCGAAAACGAAAATATTTCGACCGTTTTTCGAATTCGTTCGTTTTCGACCGAATTTCGAAAAAAACGGTCGAAATCGAAAATATTTCAACCAGATTAGAAAACAAATAGTCTCTTTTCGAATAGAATTTTTTTCGAATTAAATCCGAAATTTTTTTTTTTTTTTCTAATTCCGATCGAATTTAGTCCGCGGGTATTCGATTCGGAATTCGAAAAAAAAATTTTTTCGATTTCGACCATTTTTTTTTTTCGAAATTCGGTCGAAAACGAACGAATTCCGAAAACGGTCAAAATTTTTCGCTAATATAGCAATTCGGGAATTCGTATGCATCCGAATGTCCGAATAATAGAAAATTCGTCCGAATTTCGATTCGGAACGAAACGAAATGCACATGCCTAATCCCAGGCGTCCTAGGATCCCATGGAGTTTTCTGTCTATTGATGGGCCCCCTCACCACCCCAGTCCATGGTGTGCAGGCAGTGAGAAGATGATGTGCTGTAACCTCTAGAAACCAATCAGTGAGCAGTGTTACTGTGCAGTAATCTCTAGCAACCAATCAACAATTATGTGCTGTAACCTCTAGCAACTAATCAGTGATCCGTAATGTGTGCTGTAACCCCTAGCAAGCAGTCAGTAAGCAGAAATGATATGCTGAAACCTCTGGCTAACCAATCGCAATCGTTGCCTGATCTGATACAGTAAACTGATGTTGAGTCAAGCTGCTAAATATTGTATGTCTCAGAGCAGGTGAAAAGGGAAATTGCATGGGAGAGGGGCCCAAGAAATTTTTTGCCCAGGGTCCAATCAATTTTAAAGACGGCCCTGGTTGAGATGATGTCATCTGTCTGTTGCAGGCAGTGGGAAGCATAAGCAATTTAATAATGTCACACAGCAAGAGAGTGGCACAGCAAGAGAGTGGCATTATTATTGTGTTTGGAGACGGACATTGTAGGTATATCCTGCCAATCCAAGACGTATAAGGAGATGGCAAGTAATTTGAAGGTCATCCATTTTTTTTTCATAAAGTGCTTTGGGTTAGAGCCCTTTCCACTTTAATATTGTTTGTGTCAGACCAGGAAGTAATGGAAAATCTTCCCCATGGGGAAAATATCCCAAATGGGGTCACAGGCAGAAATCAAAAGCTGATATGAATTAAAACTCTTTTCTAAAACTAAGACTAAATTAATCTTAAACTAGTACAACAAACAAATTTGTACCCAGTAGGGCACTTAAAACTCAGACATCGGTTTTGGATGATGCTGCCTTTTAACTTACTTGCAGCAGACTATGTATAAGATGTCTTTTATTATTGTTAACATCAATTTCCAAGCAGTTTGGGTCATTTTTGATAAGCCTGTCTTCTTTCTAAAGCTGAAAAATAACCAGAATAAATGGAAAAAGACAAATCTGCTATTAACACTATTCAGTACATCCCCTACCTAAACTCCAGCTGACCCCAAGGCAGTTACAGAAAATAGTCCTCTGTGTGACACAAGCCTCTCACCCTAGCCAATCAGAAGTAAACGTTCCGGAAGGTTAATTCCTCTAAATGAGAATTTTTTCTTTTTGACCCAGAAAATTATAACAGGGGAGCTGAACTGCTAAAGTCATCTATGGTAATGAAAAGCAATTACTATTGGAACTAGGGAAGGACAAACATCATATTTCCAACCGATTTCCATAAATATCATACTGAAAACTGGATTGAATGACAGCTCAGTTCCATTTATAGAAATTCATAATAGCATAAGAAGTAGTGTTGCTCACGAATATTCGAATTGCGAATATTCGCTACGAATATTGCATATTCGAGTATTCGCGAATATCGCGAATATCGCGGCGAATATTCGCTATTTCGAATATTCGAATGTCAGATCACATCCTAGAGATCCCCATCGACGTCTAAAAGCATTGCTGGTATGATTAGAGACCTTGGGCCGAGTAGCTGCAGCGCTCATTTTATATTGCCGAAAAATCGCAATGCGATTATTCGGCAAATAGCGATATCGCGCGATTATTTTATATTGTAATATATCACGAATATTCTGAGCCAGAGTACTCCATTCCGCATTTCTCGAAATTTCGAAATTATTTTGTATTGTAATATATCACGAATATTCTGAGCCAATCAGAGTATTTCTCGAATATTCGCAATTATTTTGTCACGAATATTCTGAGCCAATCAGCATTTGCCGAATATTCGCAATTATTGTGTATTGTAATATATCACGAATATTCTGAGCCAATCAGAGTGCTCCATTCCGCATTTCTCGAATATTCGCAATTATTGTGTATTGTAATATATCACGAATATTCTGAGCCAATCAGAGTGCTCCTTCCGCATTTCTCGAATATTCGGGAATATTCTGAGCCAATCAGAGTGCTCCTTCCGCATTTGCCGAATATTCGCAACACGAATATTCTGAGCCAATCAGAGTGCTCCATTCCGCATTTCTCGGCAATTCGCAATAGCGAAAAATCGCAATAGCGAAAATTCGGAATATTCGTATTTAGCGAATATTTCTCGAATATTCGACTATATATTCGAGATATATCGCGAAATCGAATATGGCATATTCTGCTCAACACTAATAAGAAGTTGATTTACTGAAGGTTGACAGATCTGCAAATATTTGCTGTCTATACGCAGGGCTCATTCACACCTTTCTGTTGCAGTGTGGTTTATTGAATAGGGACACAAAGATTTCTTTCCTGCAACCTGTTTGCGTGATTCCCCCATCAACACAGACAGTGTTGACGGGGGAATTCCTCCTGCTGAGCAATTGTATTCTCCCGGGGGGGGGGGGGGCAGTGTAAGAAAGAAGAAAGTTGTTATCACTGTTGGCTATAGAAGTCACTAGCAATAATCGCAGGCGAATCCTCGAGGCTGGTTGTACCCAAGTTGATCGATCAATCAACTTGGTAGATTCAGCCTCCCATTAATGGTTCAAATCTCGCAGGTTCCTGCTGAACCAGCCCAGATACAAACCGTGTATGGCTGGCTTAAGTGGGGTATGAAAAAAGTAAAGAAAAGAGGGCGCACTGGGCTTGTGCATTATCTCAAGTAAATTTATTGATTAAAACAAATTAAACGACTCAGAAACATGTGTATAAATAATGCTTGTAAAAGCCACCTAATTGCGGCGATCAGTCCTAAAACTGTCAGTCTCCAGATGGCAAAGAAGAGGACATCAGGGCCACTGCTTGCTGATGCGTTTTGAAGGAGTACCTTCTTTCTGAGAGCCTGAAGCTATGTGGGGTATGGCCATAGATAATGAGGTAGTGGCAGCCCTGTCCCTGTCCATGTGGGGCATCTTGGGAAAGATCTCTGTATAAAAAGTCTGGCAGGAGTCACATCTGGGAAGAATTGCAAGGACCAGGGCATTACAGAGATGTAATCATTGAGGCTCTAGCTGCTGGGAACTTTACATTAGGGGGGAAGAAGTAGGGAAAGATGAAGGGCTGTAAAATGAACTGGTTACCCCAAGGTTTTTTTTTAGCAGCTAAATATTTGATTCAAAGTATTTTGGTTTTAATAAATCTAAAACATCTAAAATGTATTAAAACCAAAATACATTGATTCAAATATTTAGCTGCTCAAAAAAACCTTGGGGAAACCAGTCCATTTTGCAGTATTTTAGGGTGTGCGGTCTTTTCCAAACTCTCTCATATGCGTCTTTCTATTTATAGGTGAAGAGCTATTGGAATTACTCACATCACTTTGGATGGGATGCAGGAAAACCCCCAACATACTATGGGCTCCACCACATGGTTCTCTGCTGGTTACTGCTCTCTTTATCAATTTGCAACCTAGAATAGTTGAGATGTCACCTAAGGGCATGACTAAAGTAAATATGTAAGTCAGCTGGTTTAGCAAAGAGTAAAAAAAGCTGCTGTTAGGACTTATCTTTCTCCAAACCTCAAAATAGGGACGGCCTCTAGAAATCAACTGGTGCTGGGTAAGGCTGCTCTCTGGAACCATTGCCAGGCTGGGACCTCCCAAGGGGTGCTCGGATATTAGTTACTTGCAAGAGGTGCCCAACGAAGGATCTAGTGTTCAAAGTACTTGGTAAGTCTAAGGCCGCGTACACACGATCGGTTCGGTCCGATGAAACTGGTCTTAAAGCCAGTTCCATCGGACCAAACCGATCGTGTGTACGGCCCATCTGACCGTTGTCCATCCGACCAAAGTTTTAAAACTTGCTTTAAAATCGGTCCGCTGGACACCTGTCCATCGGACCAAAACGATGGTTAGTACGCAAAAGCATCGGACCAAAAACCCGCGCATGCTCAGAATCTAGTCGACGCATGCTTGGAAGCATTGAACTTCGTTTTTTCAGCACGTCGTTGTGTTCTACGTCACCGTGTTCTGACCCGATCGGATTTTGGACTGATGGTGTGTACCCACATCAGACCATCAGGCCACTTCAGCGGTAACCCGATGAAAACGGTCCGTCGGACCATTCTCATCGGGTTGGTCCGATCGTGTGTACACAGCCTAAGGGTCCCAACCCAAGCTGAGCAAGAATGTGTTAAAGCGAGTGGGTGCTCCATCTCTATGTCATTGTTAATGCACATAGAGGATGTTGTGATGTACCCAATGCACCAAGGCAACACAGAAAAACACATGTGTTGCAGTGTACCACAATGAATGGTAATGCAATATCTTAGCTGTAATGAGTATCAGGAGCATACGCCAGTATAGACGGATGGGTAACTCAGTCACCATGAAATGTGGCAAGGCAGATGTTGATTGTCCAAGAACATGAGAGTAAGTGAGAGAACTTGTGAAACTACCCTTTCTGGTTGTATTATGCAGTTACCAAGGTGCCATAGAGTCTGGAACACATGCTACTCATTCAATGCATTCAATCGTTCAAGGCATGTGAACTGTTGTTAATGTGTGAAGTTCATATATAGTACTGACAGCCCATTCGGGTGGCTGTAAATGTTGGGATTTAACATATAAAGAGTCCTGTGAGCCTCCAATAATCCAAACTGCCTTAATTATCAAAAATCAGCTGCAAGCGTTGAACATGCCTCATATATCATGCAAATGTGGATAAACAAATATATACACTGTGCTTCCAAAGTCACAATGTGATAGATGTTGTGCCAGTACCAGCAGTAGTATCTCAGCAATAGAGTTCTATGTGCTGTTTCCATTGAACTATAGTGATGTAACACTGGAGTGTCTTAAGGCTACACCAAAATGGCCGTGGGAGCTCTATGTAGATTGACAAGTTGACCATCCAATTAGATTCCCCCCTTAAGAACATCTGGAAACCCCTGTATGGAGACGCGTAGGGAAGGGGACAGGACGGCACATTTGCATAGGTGATCTATCAGAGAGGAACAACATACCATCCAGATACCAGTCCGGTATTTGCCATTGTTTTACCTGATATAGAGCGGTGCATTAGCGCACCTCATCTAATTTATGTGAGCACCACAGTGAGGAGGGGGGGGGTTGCTTTTTGTTTATTAAACTGTTAAAACTCTATTACACTATCAAGTCTTAATTTCATACACTTACCGAGGTACCATACTGACGAGTCCAGTATTCCGGTGTAACTACAAGAGCCCAAAGGTGGTTCATATGCGTGTTTTGACTGCACTTAATCGCAAAGTCACGCGCTCTGAGTTGAGCATTAAATACCTAAGGGGAGCACCTGAGTGAGGAACACAAAAGCATGTTCTGGATCACCTAGCAGTTTTATAATCGCAGGAACTTTATTGTACCTAGCAGTTTTATACTATACCAGTGTAAAAAGAAACATATAAAAACCTTCAATAGTGAAACCTAGCGGTTTTATAATTGCATGAACTTTATAATCGCATGAACTTTAATACACCTGGATAGACTCTTTTTGGATACCTTAGTCCGCGTGCACACGATCAGTCCATCCGATAGAAATGGTCCGAAGAACCGTTTTCATCGGTTAACCAATGAAGCTGACTGTTGGTCTGATGTGCCTACACACCATCAGTTAAAAAAATGATCGTGTTAGAATGCTTCCAAGCATGCGTCAACTTGATTCTGAGCATGCGCGGCCTTTTAAATGATGCTTTTGCATACTAACGATCGGTTTTGACAGGCGTCCGTCGGTCAAATTTTAAAGCAAGTTCTTTTTTTTTTGACCGAAGGATAACTGACCGATGGGGCCCACACATGATCGGTTTGGACCAATGAAACGGTCATTCAGTCCGTTTTTATCGGTTCTGACCGATCGGCCTAACACTTGCACAGGAGCACTTGTTTGAATAACCCAACAATGCAATATTGATAAACTATATAATACTGGATGCTATGCACATGCACAGAAGCACTCTTTTATGCATCAGTGGGTCATTGATAATCTATACAGGATCATAAAAGTGGGAATTGCACTTATTTGCACAGTGGCACTTTATATTATTATCATCATTGTTTTTGCTTTTATACACACCTTTTATATATTTATTTTTTATATTTAATATATGTGTTCATTTATTGCACTATTGTCACTTTTTGCTGTTAGGAAAGAAGTTTTTCCACTATTGAAGGTTTTTATATGTTTCTTTTTAGACTGGTATAGTGTATGACTTTGGAAAGCGCAGCGTATATATTTATTTGTAAATGTTGGGATATTTTTCTGAAACTCTGAGCTAATGTTGCTAGTTCAA
The DNA here is from genome assembly GCA_029574335.1 of Rana kukunoris. Lineage (NCBI taxonomy): Eukaryota > Metazoa > Chordata > Amphibia > Anura > Ranidae > Rana > Rana kukunoris. Next base: position 55,120,914 of record CM056053.1, read on the forward strand.
TGAATGGCAAAACATATTCAACCTTACAGAACAAGTCTAGTTGAAGGTGTCTAACTACTACTATTTATTCATGGGGAAAGTAGAAGTTAAATTTAGGGTTAAAACTTGAGGGCAGCACAGTGGTTTAGCACTCCTGCCTTGCAGTACTGTGGTCCTAATTTTGCTTCCCAACCAGGACTATCTGCATGGAGTTTGCAGGTTCTCCCTTTGCTTGCATAGGTTTCCTCCAGACACTAAAGTTTCCTCCCACACTCCAAAGACCTGCTGGTAGAATAATTGTCTAAATGCATGTGATGTAGAGACCTTAAGAACTCAATGAGGAGAGCGATTGATGTGAATACAGTATGTAAAGTGCTGTTTAAATTGTCAACACTACATAAAAAAAATAGTGGGCCGTTCCGTTTATACATTTATTTTGGGAAATCTGACAACTGAGGCATTATTTTACTTCAGTATTCAAAATGTGTAAAACGTAACTCATAATATGACATTTTAGTTTCAAAGTTAATGTTCCTAGCACACGGGTACCCTGGAAAAATGTTAATTTGAATCACACCCACACAGTATTAAAGCAACTAATAAGGCCTTAAGCAATGGTAATTACATGCTTGAGTGTTATTATATTAAAAATGTTACAGTGTTGCGCTGAGACTGTCTAATACACATTCAGTTTGTGTTATTGGACCTTAGAGAGCAACCTGCTCGCTGAGGCTTGGAAGCTGGCCTCCTGCTTGATCTTTAGCGAGGTCATGTGGCCAAAAGGGATTTATGAGGTAACAGAAAAAGGAAGACGGCTGTTTCAAAGAGAAGTGTACACGGGATGGCATTTAGGGTTGAAATATGCCTGTCTCCAACTAACAAACAGTTTAAGTCATGAAAACATTTGTGGGGAAATCTAAACTACACAACCTTACCTAAACAGAACATGCTGTGACCACAGCGTGTCATGAGCTCAGCCGGCTAATTCGATTACATGTGTACAGGAGGTCTAGCTTGTGTTATTTTGGAAATCTAGAAGAGGCATAAGTCACTGAGGTAAACTAAAACCTGAAATTTATGAAAAAGCTATGTGGAAATAACTGAAAAAGATTAAGAATTCAGAAGGAAATTAGGCCGAATGAAATGACAATTGAGTTGGGGTGGCAGTAGAGTCACATCAAATTAGACATAATTACATTTAGTCTAATTATGTGAAAGAATGTTGTTTGGGTAATGCTGTAAAGTTCCTCTGCAGTATGCTGTGACCCATACTATTCTGTTTTGGTAAAATAACACTATAATAAGAAACTAAAGGGAGGAGGTTAAGGGGGGCCTCTTATGACAGAAATATGAACCAAGCACGCAGCCAGTGAAGCACATTGTCACCTCAAATGCGCATGCTTGTTCGGAATAATGACCAACCATGCTGAAATAAAGGACAGCAGACAAAATAGTTATATTTTCAAAAACAATTCAGAAATGGCAGTTCTTATGTTTCTTCTTACCAACAATCATTTTAGGTGACTCAGGTTTGTGTTAAAGAATGTAATTAGGGCATCTGTCTAGAACCCAAAGTAAGTTCACAGTAATACCTACTGTCAGATACATATACCATAGTCCAGTGATGGCGAACCTTGGCCCCCCCAGATGTTTTGGAACTACATTTCCCATGATACTCATGTACTCTGCAGTGTAGTTGAGCATCATGGGAAATGTAGTTCCAAAACATCTGGAGTGCCAAGGTTAGCCATCACTGCCATAGTCAATATATCTAAGTACCTTAAGTAATACCTAAGTCGGAGGAAGCCACTAATATGTAGGGGCACAAGACATCTGATACTGATATGAGGAACCATGGGATCAATCCAAGGTTCACAAGACAGGATAACCATTGTTAGATCGAAGTTATACCCACTGATATCTAACAATGGGCAGCCCTGAACCTTCCCTCATTAGTGGACTTTAAAGTAAGGCCAGAACTTTAAGCCTGTGTTTGATAGATAGCTCTGTTCATGCTTTAGATTATTCCTTTGTATTGTTAGGACTATATTTGTACTCAGCTTGTCTGTATTGATCCTGATCATCAGCCGATTCCCTCCACTTTTGTCAATCATTGCTCTCTTTACTTGTCTGGAACTATTTCTGTTTTATTTTGTCTTGTTTTGGTTGGTTTTGTTTTGTCAATGTTTTATTTTTGTTTATGTTGATTTGTTTTTGTTTGTTTTAGGGCTCATTTTCACTGGCGTTTTTACAGCCACTTTTTTTTTTAGCCCTTTTTACAGCTTAAAGACGCCTGTCCATGTTTATTTTGTAAAAAAAAAAAAAAAAAAGCTCAAAAATGCAGCTGTAGCGTTTGAGCGTTTTTGCGCGCTTTTGAGCGTTTTTTAATGTCTGGAGCTTCAGAACGCACTGGTCCTGCGATTTTTTTTGCAGCTTAAAAACGTCTCAGCCATCTACAGCTCAAAAACGTCATGGTGGGCATGAGGCCATAGACTAACATGGAGAGCTGTTTTTAAGCTGCAAAGACGCTCAGAAAAGTGGCTGTAAAAACGTCCATGGAAAAGAAGCCTTATTGTGCAATGATTTGCTCTGAAAAGAATAAGGCTTGGAGCTAGATGGGCAGCATAGGAGGAAGGCCTGACATGGCTAGGTTTGCAGGACAGGTTGGAGTTAACAGGGTTCAATTTTTTTTTCCTCAGTTTAAAAATAAATGATCTTTCCTGATTGGATGGAACAAGGGTGGGGCAGGGTGTGGCCTTGGTGGGTTGATGTTGTGTGGTGCCTTCTCCTCATGGTCAGTCAGAGCTGGTACAGTGAAAAACAATCTTCTCCTGCCCTCCCTTCCCTAAAATCTTTCTTATGGTTACCTTTAGACATGTGCACTACTTTAGTTTCTAATTCGTTTTTTTAACGAAAATTCAGAAATTCGTTAGTTCCGAATTTTCGTATTTCCAAATGTTTTATTTACTAATTTTCAGATTTTTATTTTATTTTTCATGGCTAGGTTTGCAGGACAGGCTAGTGTTAACAGGGTTCAATTTTTTTTGCCTCTATTTAAAAATAAATGATCTTTCCTGATTGGATGGAACAAGGGTGGGGCAGGGTGTTGCCTTCTCCTCATGGTCAGTCAGAGCTGGTACGGTGAAAAACAATCTTCTCCTGCCCTCCCTTACCTAAAATCGTTCGTATGGTTACCTTTAGACATGTGCAATTCGTTTAGTTTCTAATTAGTTTTTTAACGAAAATTCGGAAATTCGTTAGTTCCGAATTTTCGTATTTCCAAATTTTTTATTTACTAATTTTCAGATTTTTTTTTTTTCAATTTTCGCATTTTTTTTAAATTTATAATTTTCCAATTTTCGATTTTTTTTTTAATTTAGAATTTTTCAATTTTAGAATTTTTAGAATTTTTCATTTTCGGGAAAATTCAAATTTTTGCGAATTTTCGAATTTTTCAATTTTTGTAATGTGTGTGTGTGTGGACACATGTGTGTTTGAGCTTTAGGGTGCACACCCTAATGCAATAGACTGCGCACACCCATGACTGTAGTAAAGTTTAGATTATTAAAATGACCAATGATATGAAGGTGCATCCAGAGACCATAGATAGCCTTACCAACACAGATGACCAACAATTACATCATAGTTTTGCTAACATAATTTTTTTTTTTTTTTAAAGTCTATTGCTTATAGCAACCAATCAGCTATCAACTACCATTATCCTTTAACCAGTTTAAAAATGTCAGAGACTGACTGGTTGGTGTGGGCAACAAGGACACTTCCCCTTTAGATTTCTTTTGATATATAATGCATTTATTTAGTGACATAAATACAGATGTTTTCACTTCAGCTATGTGAAAAGGACAAATGACTGTTGTGTATGGTATTGTGCAGTAGATATAAGAAAGGTCTCTGAGGATCTTTGGAAAAGATGAATGAGCAGCCAGGAAAAGAATCTGGAGATACACCCACAGACAGATCCCTGAGAAATGATTAGAATAGGAAAGCTAACCGTTCTTTTGTCTGGACACCAAATGAGTGGAACATTAAGAACATTTAAGCAATTTAGGTCTCAGAAACTGGAAAGTTAAAAGAGTGGTCGCTCCGAGACCTGCTGGGTGATGACTAACCATGTGATAGTCATTTTAATTACAGGTGTTCCCCATGCTCTGCTCTACAAAAAACTCAGTTTACTGAGTAATAAAAAATAAGGTGGACCGCTGTCAATTCTAGGAAGCGCAAAACGCTTTTGGGTCTACTTATTTCCATAAGTTAAAATTTTTTTTGCAAACGCATGAGCAATCTTTTCCCATCAACACAGTGCTAGAACATAAAAAGGAAAATCTTTATTGTAGTATTTGTAACCAGAATAGGTGCAAGGTTTTTTTTAAGGACGTGAAACTTTCAGTCTATAAATGTTAAAGGGTATGTAAAGAAAGAAAAATATATATTTTTTTAAATAACAAACATGTTATACTTACCTCCACTGTGCAGCTTGTTTTGCACAGAGTGGCCCCGAACCTGGTCTTCTGGGGTCCCTCGGCAGCTGTCTCGGCTCCCTCTCGCAAAAACGTATCACCTTTATGCGAGTGAACGAGCATGGTGATGAGTTCTTGCGCGCATGCTCCTATGATACAGCCGGCGGCCATAGCCGCTCACTGTATCACTCGGCCATGCCCCCGGCGCACGTCATTGAATGTGATTGACCGCAGCCCCAGCCAATGGCTGCGCTGCTTTCAATCAACCAATGAATGAGCCGAGAAGCCTGGTCAAGAAGCTAGCGCTTTCACGGCATGGGACTTTCGAGGGGTCAGGTAAGTAAACACGGGCTCGGGGGGGCCACTAATCCGCAGATGTTTTTTCACCTTAATGCATAGAATGCATTAGGGTGAAAAAACGTTTACCTTTACAACCCCTTTACCAATACAGATCAAAGAGTTCCTACAGGGGTGAAATATCTGCACCTAACCATTGTCCTGATACGTACCCTCTTTGTGCAAACTTTTTATCTGAGGCTCCCACAAGGTTGCAAGTTTATCCCATTTTAGTCGGTATTCCTTCTATATTAAAGGGCCCATTTAAAGTAGATGTAAACCCTGATTGAATGACACATTTTTTACAGTTTGATAAAGCTTTTTTTAATTTTTTATAAAATGCTTGTTTTCACCTTTTTTTATTCATTTGTTGGATCTCATTACTTTTCCTAGAGCTGTGCATAGTAGCCAATCAGCTTCTAACTTCAGCTTGTTCAATTAAGATTTGACAAAAAAAAATGGAAGCTGATTGGTTCCTATGCAGAGCTGCAGCTGCACCAGATTTTGCACTTTCCCATTTTAGTAAATCAATCAAACTGTCTTACCCTGCTCGGCACATGCTCAGTTGCTCTCTTTTTTTCTGCACTGTGGCAAAAATATAGAGGCAGATTTACTGGCAGCCTAAAGATTTGCTGCTGGTTAGAGGCTCTGGGCTTTATCAAAATGACCACCCCTAGCAAGAAGAAGCAGGAAATATGCTGGAGGCAAATTACAGCACACACTAATTTTGGTAGCATCAATTATTAAAGCGGAGCTTCACCCATAAGGGGAATCACTGCTTGTTTACACCATTCCCTGCCCACCCCCCTCCCCTCCACTGCCACATTTGGCACTTTGCGGTCTGCTCAGATCCAGCTTCCAGCTCAGATCCCTGCAGCAAACTGAGCCGGAAGTTCACCCCTCTTCTTTCCCACAGCCTTCTGGGACACATCACAGGTCCCAGAAGACTACGGAACCATTCACAAGGCACAGCGTGATTCACACATGCCCAATAGGAAATAGGCTGTGAAGCAGCAAGGCTTCCCTTCCTGTTCCCTTTTACTTCAGGTGCACTCAAAGCCGATTGAAGAATCAGGTCAGATGAGGACATCGCTGGATCCAAGGGCAGGTAAGTGTCCTTCTACTAAAAGTCAGCTGACTAAAAGTCAGCAGCTACAGCATTTGTAGTTGCTGACTTTAAAAAAAAAATTGGGGGAGCTTGGAGCTCTTCTTTAGGCCTCATACACTCTGGACGATAAAATAACGTTTGAAAAAAGGGCAGTAGTTTTGCAGTCAGTTTTTCAACGTTTTTGCAATAGTGTTTTTTTTTTTGAGTTTTTTGTTTTTGCGTTTATTAGCCTTTTAGCACTTTTTTGTGTTTTTTTTTTTTTTTTTTACGAAAAAAAAAATATATATATATATATATATTTTTTTTTTCAATTGATAAATAAAAAATAAAAAAACGCTGGTCAAGCGTCGTTGTTGAGCGTTTATCAATGTTTATCAGTGTAAGAGCATTTTTACAGCTAAAAAACGTCTCAGAACCCACTAGTTTTTTTTTTCAACTGCTCAAAAACGTCACTATCCAAAACTGCTGATAACAGCCTATGTATGCATGGACACATAGGATAACATGATGGAGAGTTTAACCACTTAATACCCGGACCAAAATGCAGGTAAAGGACCAGGCACCTGTTTGCGATTCGGCACTGCGTCGCTTTAACTGACAATTGTGCGGTCGTGCGACGTGGCTCCCAAACAAAATTGGCATCCTTTTTTTCCCACAAATAGAGCTTTCTTTTGGTGGTATTTGATCACCTCTGTGGTTTTAATTTTTTTAATTTTTTGCGCTATAATAAATAGAGTGACAATTTTGGAAAAAATTCAATATTTTTTACTTTTTGCTATAATAAATATCCCCCAAAAATATTTAAAATTGTTTATTTTTTTTCCCTCTTTTTAGGCCGATACATATTCTTCTACATATTTTTGGTAAAAAAAAAAATCGCAATTGCAGTTTGGGAGGTAACCACTACGGGGACGCTGAAGGGGTGTTTCTAACTGTAGGGGGCGGGGCTGGACGTGTGACAAGATTGATCGCCCATACCTATATCAGGGAACAGACGATCAATGACAGCGCCAAAGTGAAGAATGGGGAAGGTGTGTTTACACACAGCTCTCCCCGTTCTTCAGCTCCGGGGACCGATCGTAGGACTCCGACAGGGATCGGGTCCACGGGTCCCGCGGCTGCGGTCACGGAGCTTCGGACCGCGTCGCGGGAGCACGCCCGTGACTCACGGCTGGGCATTAAAAGAGGATGCACAGGTACGTGCTTGTGCCCAGCCGTGCCATTCTGTCAACGTAAATCTGCAGGAGGCTGGCAGAATTATTATTATTATCAGAATAATAATAAGGTAGGAAGTACATAATGTTACTATTACCTATATCCTATTTTTTTTTTTCTAAACCTCAGCTGAAATGACAGGGTTAGGAGGTATTGTTTTAAAGAAAGCTGTAGATTTAAGAATATAGAAACGGACGTTTGAAATGGGATTAATATTTATGTTATAGTGATTACATATTTTTAACAACAAGGTTGGTCTTTATTGAGTCAAAATAAAAGTACCAAGATACATAGAAGACGGACGGTCATTATACGTGCTAACCATAGTCATAACAAGGCATACAGGAAGCAGACTAAGGAGCAAGAAGGACACATCAGCCCAGCAGTACATTAGCAACCCACAACTCACCACCGGGGACGGGGAGGGAAGCGGGCAGGGGAGAGATAAAGAGGAGAGGAGGGAAGCCAGATGGGCCAGAGGGACCCATCCGCAACTAAGGGGGACAGAGTCAACACTATTGCAGTGGATTAGTCCACGGCCCCCACACCCGCTCAAACTTCAAAGGACAGCCCCTGTTCAAGTATGTCATTTTATATAAGGTAAGGGCAGCATTAACAGCGTCCATCCACATCCCCAAGGTGGGAGGAGAGCTAGAGTTCCATTTGACCAAAATTGCTTTTTTCGCATAAAAAAACAGCAATGACAGTAATAGCTTGGTATATCTCGGTCTCTGCTCATCATCCTGTACCCCCAGCAGAACCAGTTCCAGAGAGGCCGGGAGGTCCAAGTGAAGGCGGACATTGACTATCTCTATTACTGCAGACCAAAAGCCAGAGAGCTTGGGGCAGGACCAAAACATATGGAAAAAAGTACCCTCCGACGTACGGCAGTGCGGGCAGTCTGGCGATCGTTGCGGATAAATTCTATGCAGTCTCTGAGGTGTGAGGTATACCCTATGCAAAAACTTAGTTTGTAGCAGCTTATCCCTAGAAGAGATCACCAGTTTATAACCATTCTCAAAGCATTCCTCCCAAACCTCCCTATCCAGGGACGGAATATCAACCTCCCACTTCCTCCACAAGGAGTCAATCCTAGGAGACTCCCTACAGAGAATCGTGAAATACAAGGCCGACAGGGTCTTAGTAAGCAAACTCTGGATCAGCAAGTCTTCGACCGCATCGGTTGTAAGGACAGGGGAACTGGGAAACTGTGCCCGGAAGGCATGCCGCAGCTGAAAGTTGCGGAATAACATCCAGGGCGGGAGACCATACTTGCTCACCAAATCCGGAAAGGACAACAGGGACCCTCCCCTAACAATGTCACACAATATTTTGATACCCCAGCGGGCCCACAACTGCGGGTCCGGCACGGAGCAAAAATGTTCAAGGGAAGGGTTCCCCCATAAAGGAGTGAGGGGAGACCAACGGTCAGGCGACAAAAAACAACGCCTAGCCGCACCCCACACCCTAAGCGTAGTCTTAGATGGGACCGGCAACAGGGGGTACGCAGAGGGCCCCCTGTATACCAGATTACCCAGCTCGGAGAGGGAACCCAGAATGGCCGCCTCTAAACAGACCGCTGCATTGGCCCTAGACTGCTCAAACCACCACCTCACTGTTACCTACACGGCCGCCCAATAGTAGATCTGCAGGTTAGGTAGAGCCAAACCCCCACAGCTAACAGGCAGCTGAAGAGTGGACCTGGCCAATCTAGGGGGAGAGCCCTGCCATAGAAAAGAGCCAATGCAGCCATCCAATTCCCTGAACAGAGAAGGGGATATCCATACAGGACAGTTCCGAAATATATAATTAAACTTGGGGAGGTATATCATTTTCAAAACGTTAATTCGTCCCAGGAGGTTCAACGGGAGGTTACACCAACGCGAGCAGTGGTCCTTAAGTCGGTCAACAATCGGTCTCAAGTTGAGACGATCGAAAGACCTAATGTCACGGGAAACTTTAATGCCCAAATACGTGAATTCATCAACCCACTGTAGGGCCAAAGATGGGGCCACCTCCCTAGCCTTTTCATCTATCGGGAAAAGAACAGATTTGGACAAGTTGATACGAATCCCCGAATACTTACCAAACTCATCGAACATCTCCAGGGCGTGATTACATATTTTTAAATGCCTATGTCCCATTTGTCATTCAGTCTGGAAATACGTGATGTTTGTGAGTATGGGAGAGCATGTGACCTTCTTCTACTATGCAGTGCTAAAGCCTGAGCGGACAACAACCAGGCCTGAAAGTGGTCAGTTGAGAAAGGGGATGACATCATTAACCCTAAACTTCATCAGACATGGCGCTTACACAGGGTCAAAGGAGTTGTAAAGGAAAAAATGTTGCCAAAAATTAATATCTGCAAGGTAGACAGACAGAATAGTGTAATGATTCTGTTAAAAACTAATACCTATTAAATTCCTTCATCTTTATCACCTCTGGCATTCTAGTTTCTGTTCTCTCATTCACTTCCTGGTTTGCCAACGCTCGTTTATGTAAGAACTACATTTCCCAGTATGCATTGCGTGCCGCCCAGTAATTCACACCTCCTTGAAGTCTCTAACATGTAGAGAGCGTCCTGACTTACAGATGTAGTTCCCAGGAGGGGGAAAGCACGTCACTGGCGACCTCAGTAAAGCCTCCCTTCACGGTGGTGAGTAACAATCAGACAAGCAGAAAGTGAACAGAACAGAGAAGAAATAGAGCAACTTCTGAGCAAAAACAAACAGTGAGGAAGTGAAAAGAGGAATGTCTGCAGGTAAAGGGCGATTATTATGATTTTTTATTTCCTTTACAACCCCTTTAAGACTACTGAGCAGCATGTAAGGTAGGTAGAGGTGGGCTGGATAATTCGATGAATGTCAGAATGACAGAGTCTCTTTAATTTTCCTGTAACCTGGCTTTGTGCAGAATTTTTTGTTGTGTACTTCCTGCTGTGCAACTTCCATTAATTTTTTCATCATGCATTACCAAACGCTTTCTAATTTTAAATATGTTTCTGATTGACTGTAAGAACCCCACTCTACTCATAAATTAAATATACGTTTTGTCTGGACTTACACTTTAATCTCCTAAACCCTGTGCAGTGGGCCGGAAAATCTCCAAGCCCCATCCTTCACAGTGGCAGACAATACATAGGCCCAGATGCTGTTGACTATCTCCTCGTTAGTGCATTAGATGAAAAACATGGGAAGATATCCATGGCTTATTCAAATGATATTGTTTTCTAATCCTCTAGTAGCCCCACAGTAGAAACATATAGTGATTTAGTTATTACAGTAAGAACAACACTGTAGAAAGTGCTGACAAACTGCAGAATGAACACACGTTTCAAATTTCCTATGTGCAAAATGACAGGAGAAAATAAAGAAACTTGGAGAACCATTATGGGAAAATATCATTTTGCTGGTGCATTTGCATATGAACACCACAAAAGATCTAAACCAGGTGGCCATCATCTATTTATATTATGTGCTGTCCAATAAGCTGTTCCCAGTAAAGGGAAACCATTCTAAGCTGCGGTTAAATGTTTCATTCTTTTTCTAGCTATTAAACACTAATGCTTGTCATACAGTATCAAAAAACTTGGAGGAACTGTGAACGGCACTACCTTCATTTGCGGCATGTTCTGATGAATAAGGAAGTCTACTAAGCAATGTGGCTTTCATGGAAGGCAGAGCACTCTGCAAATTCAGTTACCCAGAACAACCAACTGGAAGACATCTTTTGCTGCCTTGAAACTGATGACAACTCAAATCTGAATGTTAGTTAAAGCATATCTAAACGCAAGAACAAACGTGGAAAGATCTGTGCGATGAAAAATTCAGCCAATACAAACTGCATGGCTTAATTTGCATAACATTTGAGTCAAACTCGTGCAGGACCCTTTTATTGTCTGCACCCGAATCTGATCGCATGGGTATTCACACCCATGTGATCTGATTTTGCAAGTCTCGCTGCATTTTGCAAACTGATAGCGGGGTGTCCATTTCCTTCAACAGGTTTGCGATTTTGATGCACTGCAGATTTGCGGAGAATTCGCTGTGAATTTGCACTGTTTCTAGTATGAACCGGCTTTACTAAATAAGATTAACATTTTCGTGATCCTATGGCCTTTGCATACTCTATGGCAGCCCTCAAAAATTCCACTCGCCTACTCACATTTTGCAAGTGGAATTTAAGGGCTGACGAGAAAGGGCTGCCTGGCAGCGGAGGGCAAGCACCGGTGGCAGGTGGGTTGTATGGGAATCAGGAGGGAAGAGAGAGGAGAGCAGCCGGTAGCCACATGATCAGAGCACGGGGAACATCACAGCTTTCATTTCAATTGCTGTGTGGAAGACTTTGGCCTGACGAGTTTCCAGGAGAAGGGCCAATTAGTCCCCGCATTATGATAGAATCAAAGATGACTTTTCGCTGTTTAGAATCCATCTGAAATCCTCTAATGTCAGCAGCGTGTTAGCCAAACTGAAGTCCAAGGCCAGAGAGGTATGCTCTTGCAGCATCCTATAACTGGAATAACTCTGAGACAAAAAATAACCTTTTGTGAACATTATCACGGTCGAGGCAAGGCCACATTGAAGGACAACAAACTGATAGTAGTTGTCGCTCACAGCAAAGCAATGAAATTGCTGATGACTTGGAAAGATGGAAATGTGTGAATACACATCCCTTATGCTGATGAATGCCAATACATTTCCACAATGAAGGAAGGCAATGACCAACTAAATAGATAAAATCTTGTGGGTCCGGGACCTGGATCCTGACTTGGAGGAACGAATGGAATGTTTTGATGGCAGGTTACAAAGGTGTTGATCTGCACCAGTGATTTTTGTCTTAGGAAAGTGAGCAATCTTACCCTGTGCTGTGTTTTTAATGATTTCACCCAGCAAAGAGTTAAAATTACAGTTTTCCATATAGAAGAGGCATAATAAGGAGTTCATTTCTCCTGTAGATGGCAGTACATCTTGTGTAGCTTGTTTACTATGAAGCTGTGTCCCTCAATAAATGGTAGAAAGACACAGTTTTAGTAGAGTGTGGAAGGGTTTAGAGTTCTGACAATGTCTATAATGTTGACTGTGCCTTCCTATCCTGGTGAAAACTGTTTCTCTCATTTCTTGTATGGGTTTCAAAGGACAATAAGTGAGAAAAAAATATTTTAAAGGGGATCCTAAACTGGAAAAAAAAACTGACAGAAATTGTAACTCTTGCCCATTTTATCAAAACCCTTTTAAAGCCCCATACCTGAAGTCCTCCAATGATCTAAACATTTAAAAAACACCTTAAACGTATTACAATCTTTATGTCATTATGGTGAGGTCAAAAAGCCTTCCTGTTCTTCTTTGGCAGTTGTGGGTGGTCATTATTCCTGGACTAAGCAGCACTCACGCGATGACCGCTAGAAGAGAAATGCTATGAGCCCAGGCTGGGTTATAACGCCACTTCAGGAGTTGGGTCCATGACAGCCTAGGCTCAGAAAGATAATTCTGGCTATCATTCAGCCATGAAGACTTATGACATCTTAAAGTGGTTGTAAACCCACTTTTTTTACTTTTACTTACAGGTAAGCCAATAATAAGGCTTACCTGTAGGTATAAAGAATATCTCCTAAACCTGTACGGTTTAGGAGATATTACCCCCGCAATGCACCGCTGATTGCAGCGGCACATGCGCAGGGGGAATCCGCCGGACCCTGGCCGGATTTAAATCTCCCGCGCGCACGTGCGGGAGTGACGTCATCGCCGCTCCAGCCAATCACATCGCTGGAGCGGCGATACCCGGAAGACACGCCGAGTCAAGATGAGATCTTGTTCGGCGTGCACCAGGTAAGTTCCCTACACCTCGTTCCGAGGTAAGTATTTCATAATGAGCTAATATGCGGTGCATATTAGCTCATTATGGCTTTTCCCTTGCAGGTCTAAAAAAAAAACGCTTTAAGAAATATTTACAGATGCAGGGCTATTTAAAAAGAAAATATGTTGCAGGTGTCCCATGGATCACGGGGACTTGATCCATATGCTGTGGTAATGCCCAATACTTCATTAATAATGGAAACAAACAATGTGTGTTGGGAATCTTGAATGATCTTAGGATATCTGAAAGTTTTAAACTGGCCATCTTCAGTGCTTTGTTTCAAGCTTTAAACTAATTTTTTTAACATTGGAAGTCAACTGACCCTCCAACCTACACAGAGTGGTTAAAACATATGATCGACACCTTGAGGCTTGAATATCTAATTTTTGAACACAGAAGATGTCCTGCTACATTTGAGAAACTATGGAGTGATTGATTAGACGAACCAGGTTTTATTCAATAGATTTAGACTCTTATAAGGTCATATAGATATTTTGAAGATATTGAAAAGGATGGGACTGTAAAGGTGCTTAATCATATAGTATCATAACAATGGAAACTCAAAAACAATAGGTAAAAATTACATATAGTTTATTTTTAATTATACAAAAATTGTTATTAAAATGAGTGATCAATCACTGAGGGTCATTCAATGTGGAGTAAATCCCAGATAGTGGTTACACTAGAGGTTTGCTGAAGGTTGAGTGATAATACATATTTCGCCTCTAGGCTTCATCAGGGAATGTATGTGTCAACCATAGATAGAGGGAGCAACTATACAAACATAAGAAAGAAATGTAAATAAATATACATAAAACAACGCATAAATAAATATCACAGGAATTCCATTGTTGACAGATCCACCAAGGAACAGGAGGACTTACCACCAGAAACCCTATTTCCCTGTGTGTAGATGGACAGGGTCTGTAGGTGAATAAGGTCTCTGGTGGTTAGTCCTCCTGCTCCTTGGTGGATCTGTCAACAATGGAATTATTGTGATATTTTTCTATGTGATGTTTTATGTATATTTATTGATATTTCTTTCTTATGTTTGTATAGTTGCTCCCTCTATCTATGGTTGACACATAAATCCCCTGATGAAGCCTAGAGGAGAAACATTTCAGGATAACGTATGCCACTCAACCTTCAGCAAACCTCTAGCGTAACCACTATCTGGGATTTACTCCACATTGAATGACCCTCAGTGATTGATCACTCATTTTACTAACAATTTTTGTATAATTAAAAACAAACTATATGTAATTTTTACCTACTGTTTTTGAGTTTCCATTGTTATGATACTACATGATTAAGCACTGTTACAGTCCCATCCTTTTCCTTTCCTTTTCCTCTTCAAAATGTTAATTTCTGGGATGAGGTGTGTCTATTCTGGTGTCTACCCCTAATCAGACTAAAAACCCCAAATGTTTTATATAGATGTGTCTCCTTGTGAAAGCTCCTCAGAATGTGTGGTGCTAATACTAAACCTAGTACTCAGTGACAAGCTGATCTATGCTGATACTTTGATACATTTCATGTACCTTCTGCTTTGTATCATTGTGCTGCCACTTAAAATCTTTTAAAAAGAAAGGAAAATCCTGGCATTCAATTTCAAGTTGCTCAAATGTAAATTATTAAATGGCTCCTTTGTAAAATGTAACTTACATATTTACGTTCTACTGGTTCCTTAAAAAATTGCTAAGCAAATAAAAATTAAATTACTTTGTTCATAGCATGTTTTAATATCTGAATGGTACATCCATTTTTTTTATTTTTGTTGCGAACTGCTTACACAGCCTAATGTTCGATTTTTAAGCAAACCACAATAAAATGGTTTCATGTGTTCCAAAACATGAAGTCTGCAACGAGCAATCTGCTGCTAGTGGTTAGAACTGACATTTCAGGACATACCACTTGTACAAGTGCTGGGGCGCGCACATTACTCAACATGGAAAGGCTTTGTTGTCTATTAAATTCACATAATGCTGACATGTTGTTGTTGTTAAACTCTGGGAAATGTGATCTTAGGAAAGCGTGATTCTGGCACCTGATGATGGAATCGATAAGTTTTAAATTCAGTAGAAGTTATATTTTGGTAAAGGGTATGGCAACACGCCATAACATCAGAATTCCCAAAAATACCACAACTGAAATTATTTTCTGCTGCTGCACAAGTAGACAAAACAAGGGACACACCAAAACATTAACTTGTAGCCAGCAGTTTGGAGGGTAAAATTAATTATTTTGAAAACAAAACTTTGAATGTCCTCCCTCTATTGAGCAAGGTTGGCTTAAAGTGATTCTGTCGCTAAAATAAAAATGCACAAAAAAGGGCTTCCTGCAAAGAAGACACTTAAGCCCTGTACACACGATCGGATATCTGATGGAATCTAATCCGATGGATTTTTTCATCAGATATCTGATGAAGCTGACTTTCATCAGTCTTGCCTATACACCATCGGTCAAAAATCCGACCGTGTCCAAACGGGTGACGTAAAACACTACGACGTGCTGAGAAAAATGAAGTTCAATGCTTCCGAGTATGTGTCGACTTGATTCTGAGCATGCGTGGATTTTTGACCGATGGACTTCTACACAGACGATTGTTTTTTCTATCGGTTTTTAATTCATAGGAAAATTTTAAAACATGTTCTATTTTTTTTAACCGATGGAAAACAAACCGATGGGGCCTACACACGATTGGTTTGTCCGATGAAAACGGTCCATCGGTCCCTTTTTATCAGACAAACTAATCGTGTGTACAGGGCTTTAGGGGTTGATTTACTACAGACAAATAGACTGTGCACTTTTATCAGTGCAGTTACACGCTGCAAGTGCAATTGCTCCAGAGCTAAGTAAATGAGGGAAAGCTCTGCTGACTTCCATCATCCAATCATGTGCATAGGATTGGGTATTCTTTGTAAAGTGAAGCTTTACCTAATTTACTAAGCTCTGGAGCAACTACACTTGCAAAAGTGCACAGTCTATTTGCCTTTAGTAAATCAACCCCACAATGCTCATCTCTACTGCTGTCTGCTTGTCTGCTGTACTGAAAATAAACTACAATAGAACATTTTGAGAACCCGACACTTCTGAGGTTGTATGATTCCAGGTCTACGGGTGTGTGCTATGGTTCCTGACGCTGGCCCCTATATCACTAAAAGACATAAAATCTGACACTTTAGGAGTGTGTGATTCCTGTAGCCCTACATCATTACAGGACACAGAAATAAAAATTTCTTGGAGCGTGGGATTGCTGGGTTCCCACTCTTTGCTATGATTCCTCCCTTCAGCCCCTACATAATTACAGGACACAGAACCCAACACTTCTTGGAGTGTAGGATTCTCGGCCCCCTGGACGCTCACAGGGAACAGAGCAGAGCATCAGACAGAGAACACAGCCCGCGGACACATCGGGGGGACATTGCAGGATTCTGGGGACAAGGTAAGTAACCTGGACCAGGATCCTGAGATGCAATCCGGAGTGTGGCTAGGGGAGTTACCGCTAATAGTACTGACATTTTACCCTGAGCCAGACTCGGGAATACCCCTAGGGAGGTTAAACAAAGCCACAAGTTTAATGTCTTCAATATTACATTTACACTGGATACAGCTGTGTCAAATACTCAGCAGCAACATTCAGAAGAAGAACAGTGTCTGGAACCAGGAAAATTAAAGCAATAAGTTGTGAGTACTTGATAGAATTCAGACTAACCAATTCAAAATAATTTTTCTTAGAGAACTATTGGATTTTTGGAAGTACTGTAACACCAAATATAACCAGCAGCCAGCAGTGCGTCTTAACTCTGGAATTGTATCTCAGTTAGACCTGAAATATCATAAAAGCACTACTTGGGTGACTAAGTGACAATAAATATAAAATTTAGATTAAAGTACTGTAAAACTAGGCAAAACATTTTTTTCATTATGGATAGTCACACCTGAAATCGCACTAGTGTGAACCAGGCCTTAGGGCCTTGAGATCCAAGATGGGCCAGATGCCTCATTTTGGTTTGGGGACTGGATGCATATTCATTTTTATTATCTTTTAATTATTCGTCATCACTGTTTTTTTTTTTTTTTGTGCCCATTATTATAATTTGCATACTTTTGAGTTTTTGGGACATTATATACCGTATTTATCGGCGTATACCGCACACTTTTTCCCCCTGAAAATAGGGGGAAAATCACGCCGGAAATCATCGAGCCGTCATCTCCTCTCGGCTCTCACTTGGCTGTCATGTCACTCCTTCACTTTGTCCACCTCTGTTAGCCCTGCACACTGAGCCGCCCGCCCAGTCCCAGCCCTGCCTTGACACAGGCGTTTGATTTGAGCCTATCCACATCATCCGCTCCAAGCCTCGTTCTGGTTCACACTTCCTGGCCGCTTAAATTCACGCCCGGGAAGCCCGGAAGCACAGGCTTACCATCTACTGGCTGTTCCTACGGCGGACTGACGTGACACCCACCAGCACAATTGGGCTTGCTTCCTCACATCCATTCGCCTGCATCATCTCCTCGTTTCCATCTTGGACACAGGATAGAGGTCCCATGAGGTTCCATCTACTGCAGCTCACTGCCGTCATCTGGTGTGGTTTTTACCCGTTCCAAGGTACCATCCTAATTGCTATACAAGCTGAGTGTATATGTGGTTCATGTTACCACCTCCACCACAAAGGATTGTCTTTGTTCTCTTGAAAGTTTTTATGGTATCAAATAAACTGACAGTCAAGCATTCTGACTGCTGAGTAATCCTTGTTTAATACAGACTTGATCTCCTTTTTATGGTTCTTTTCGTTTACCCTTTGTGTACATTGCTGCTTATCTTATTTTTATTTTAATAACTGCATTTCCCCCCATACAGGAGATCCTTATGCCGCATACACACGATAATTTTTCGCCATGAAAAAAAATGACGTTTTTAAAAACGTTATTTAAAATGATTGTGTGTGGGCTTCACATCGTTTTTCATCTTCTGAAAAACAACCAAAAAAAAATTCGAACATGCTGCATTCTTTAACGCCGTTTCAAAAAATTGCGTTTTTTGGGTTGTAAAAAATGATCAAGTGTGGGCTAAAACGACGTTAGAAACAAAGTTTTAAACTCGCGCATGCTCAGAAGCAAGTTATGAGACGGGAGCTTGAATGGAACTTCCCCTTTAGAGTGCCGTCGTACATGTTGTACATCACCGCGCTTTGCTCATCATTTTTTAAAAACGATGGTGTGTGGGCAACATCGTTTTTAATGATGAAGTCGGAAAAACGTTGTATTTTCTACATGCTGAAAAACAACGTTATTTTTATTGCCGAAAAATGATCGAGTGTACGCGGCATTATACCCATGACTAAACTCTGTGGGCGGATAGAAACTGGGTTGACAACATCTTGATCCAGAAGATCTGCAAGGGTTGCATAGAGATCGGCTAATCTGTGCAGAAACACAGGCAGGTTGAAAGGCATGAATAGGGGAGGCGGCAGAGAGCGGAACTCAAGCTTGTAGCCCCTGGAAATCACTAGACATGTGCACACTGAAATATTTTGTTTCAGAATTTCAGTTTTGTCCAAGAAATAAATGTATTTAGTTACTCCCGAAATTTGATTTTATTTAAAAATGCATTTGTCCATATGTATTTGTATACAATGGTTAAACTATGGTACAATTCGTATAAATGTTGTTCTCTTTGCATTTACAATAAAATATTATTGTTTAAAAAAAAAAATGCATTCGTATGAAAATCCAAATTAATTAAGGAAAAATCTGTTAATTGAAGGCTTATGGTGTCTATCGGATGGTCTAAGAATATTTGACGAAGCAGCTAAACTGTACGACGCCGCAATCGTACATTTCTGGTCGAATGTTCCACCCACAAGCTATAGTATAATTCTAATGTTGTTTGACTAGTAAAAATTATAATTATTATTACTAATCAAACAACATTAGAATTCTTCTATAGCCTAAGGTCCGAGCATTTGACCGTAAATGTCCGCTCACGGTGATCGTATGTTTTTAGCTGCTTCGTCGAATCTTCATGTCTCTATAACATCTAATCTTTTCTCTGTATGTCGAATTATCTTGGACTAATAAAGTTAGGTTAGGCACATTCGACTGCAGGTTCGATAGACACAGATTGCTATTGTCACCTTTATGTCGAAACTTCTATCTGTCTATATCAAACTGTCACAGCGATACGAAAATATAATGAATATGAAAATAAAGCATTTTTTATTTCGGATCTTTCGGATTTCGGATTCTGCTCGTTTGTTATTGTTTTTTTTAAAATGAACACGAAAATCCCAGAAAATTTGGATGAAAATGCATTCGGACGGTAACGAATGCACATGTCTAAAAATCACCTCCCATCTTTGGAAAGTGGGGGGTGCCCCTTCAAGTTGAAGAGGATTTGTCAGCAGTTTTAGGTTATTTGGAAGTCCAAGATTAAACTGAGCACCTTGCTTGGATCTGGATTTGAAGGTTGAAGATTGGCAATATCAAAAGGAACTCTTGCCCTCAGTGTGGGGATATGTCTTTCCTGTATAAGGCCTAGGCTTCTTCTGTGGATGCAAACTAGTGTTTTTACCCCCATTGACATTTTTAATTGAGGTGTTCAATGCAGCTCCAAAGAGATGCTGTCACTTGAAGGACATGCACAACAAACACTTTTTCGCATTCTTGTTCTCTAACCCAGTACTTCAACCAAAGAGTCCTTCACAAGTTCACTGACAGGAGACTCACACGGTAAATAAGAGGGATCATTTCTACTAGCAGGTCAATGGAATAGCTTAGGACTGCTGTCATGAGCTCAAAACGCCCCACAAAGAGTGGGCAAATCTTAAAGGAAACAAGACCTCTTCTTATGGCCTTAGTCTATTCTCTTAAAGCTGATCTCCATGTTTCCTGTCACTTTAAATAGTTTGTTTGGACCAAGCTGTTCACGACAAACTATTTCCTTTAATAAGTGCTGCACTCGCTCTAAGCATTGTATGAACTGTATGTAGCTTCAGATGCATAAAGTACACAGTAATGGGTTCATGTGTGAGACAGAGCAATATAGAGTCGGTCTGAGTGGCCATTCATAGGCAGCTTTGTATTCATTCACAGAACACAAAGCTGATGACATTGGCACATGCATGGGACAGGGGAAATTTCCTAAACCATTCAGGTTTAGGAGATATCCAGGGTAGCTACAGGTAAGGTTTATTATAGGCTTACCTGTAGGTAAAAGTGTGTTGTAAGTGTTTACAACCACTTTAACCACTTGTCCTCCGCCCACCGTCAAATGACGGCGGGCGGAGGACTCCATTGTCCTGACATCATGTCATATGACGTGATGTCCTTTTAAAGCCGCGGGCGGGCGCGCGCGCGCGCCGCTCTGCTGGGACCCCGGTGCGAGTGCCCGGCGGCAACGATCGCCGCCGGGCACACGCGATTGCCCAGTAACTGAGCGGGGACGTGGAGCTCTGTATGTAAACACAGAGCTCCACGTCCTGTCAGGGAGAGAGGAGACCGTTGCTGTGTCCCTTGTACATAGGGACACAATCGGTCACCTCCCCCAGTCACCCCCCCTCCCCCTACAGTTAGAACACTCATAGGACACACATTTAACCCCTTCCCCACCCCCTAGTGGTAAACCCCTTCACTGCCAGTCACATTTATACAGTAATCAATGCATATTTATAGCATTGTTCACTGTATAAATGTAAATGGTCCCAAAAATGTCAGAAAAGTGTCCGAAGTGTCCTCCATAACGTCGCAGTCCCAATAAAAAAAATCGCAGATCGCCGCCATTAATAGTAAAAAAAAAAAAAAAAAATGCCATAAACTATCCCCTATTTTGTAAACACTATAAATTTTGCGCAAACCAATCGATAAACGCTTATTGCATTTTTTTTTTACCAAAAATATGTAGAAGAATACGTATCGGCCTAAACTGAGATTTTTTTTTTTTTTTTATATATTTTTGGGGTTATTTATTATAGCAAAAAGTAAAAAATATTGAAATTTTTTCAAAATTGACGCTCTATTTTTGTTTATAGCGCAAAAGATAAAAAACCGCAGAGGTGATCAAATACCACCAAAAGAAAGCTCTATTTGTGGGAAAAAAAGGACGCCAATTTTGTTTGGGAGCCACGTCGCACGACCGCGCAATTGTCAGTTAAAGCGACGCAGTGCCGGAAGCTTAAATTTTGTCTGGGCAGGAAGGGGGTGTAGGTGCACAATAGGCAAGTGGTTAAGAAGATAAATTGTCGGTCCACAGCAGGAACTTTTATTTAAAGACTCCTCAAATAAATATAGGGCTGCCTAATGTTTGGGAGGGATAAACAACTTATCAGGTGTCTCCCAGTATATGTCATAAGACTAGCGGATACACCAGAAAAGTATTATGATCTTATAGCCTTTAGGGCAGTGGTTCTTAACCTGGGGTCCGGACCCCCTTGGGGGTCAAATGATGATTTGCAAGGGGTCACCGAATCCTGGGCTGTTTCTGGAGCCCCCAGCCACCCACGCACTTAGTTCATGGCTGGGGGGCTGAGACTAGAGGTCAGCTGATGTGAGGAATGTGAATTGGGAGAGGCTGGAGGAGACCCTATCTCCTGATTTTGGCATAGGTGTCACTGCTACAAGATACCACAAAGTCTGAGACACCGTGAATCTGGAGACACTCACTGTAACACTACCTGTGAATACAGTTGCCATTAAAAGCCCCCACTACAGTTCTCAGATCAGCAGATGACCTTGATCAAGAGCACCTAAGTTGACTTATTAAAACTCCCCCCAGCATTGCCA
This sequence comes from Rana kukunoris, assembly GCA_029574335.1. Lineage (NCBI taxonomy): Eukaryota > Metazoa > Chordata > Amphibia > Anura > Ranidae > Rana > Rana kukunoris. The sequence goes on from CM056053.1 coordinate 55,142,667, forward strand.
CTAATCCTATTAATCCCACCCCCCACCATGGAGTAATAGAAGGAATAAAAATAGAGAATACATGGAAGGGAGAGAAAAAAGTGGGGGGGAGGAACAAAGAAAAAGGTAACAAAAGATGGCTAGAGAGAGCTAGGATAGGGGGAAAAAAGGGAAAGAAAGGTGAACAAAGAGAAAGAGTGGTACATCCTAAAATGTACCAAAGGGGTTTTAATACTGTACGAGTGGAAGGGACTCAGGGAGCGCTAAATGTCCATGGGTTAGGGGCGCAAATTACTTGTCTTGCCTTGGGTGCTGACAACCCACGCTACAAAAATAATTTTACTGTTAGGGGTCCCCACAACTTGGGAAATTTTATCAAGGGGTCACGGCACTAGAAAGGTTGAGAACCACTGCTTTAAGGGATCCTAGACAGGTAGCAGAACTAGTAGAAGTTGCAGACTGCTCTTTCAGTTAAAGTAGTCTACACAGCAACAATAAGAGTCTAAATGATAGGGAGCTGTGGTGGCTCAACGTGATTGGCACTGCGCTGACAAGCCATTCACCTCTGCAGCCAAGGGTTCGGATCCCGGTCTCGGCTACATGTGAATTGAGTTTGGTGGTCTCAGCCCGGCTCCCGGTGGGTGTGCTATGCAAGGTACGCCTGTGCTTAGTACGCCCACCCCCCCCCCCCACAAAAACCACCACACTTGCACGCACACAAAAAAAAATTGGTTTAAAACACATGCACTTTGGCCATGCGGTCTCTTAAAATAAAGAGAGGCGAAGGACCTACGGGGCTGGCTGGGTGGGCTAGGCCCCCTCACTCCCTCATAGGGGGAGTCCCTCTGCCCCATTGGGGTCCCGTTGGGCCCCAGTTGGGCTCCCAAGAGGAGCAGGTAGGGCGGGGTGAGTGGGAGGCCCCCCTTCACACCCGCCATTGCCACCAGGGGCATGGAGAAGGATGGCGATTGCCTCCGGGGGGAGGGTCTGCCTACTCCCAACTCCTGCAGTCTGGCTCCTCTCTCTCGAGTTCACGCACAAAATTACACTTTAAAAAAGAAAAAAAAAAAAAAAAGAGTCTAAATGATCTCTCTAAGCCTGGGAGTAATGGCAGCTGCCCGAGGACCTCTTAGGAGCTAAATAATATGTTAAAGATTTCTGAAACTCTTCATCAGATTGTCTCTGCGGCAGAATGCTCAAAGGGTGATAAAGGTGCAGGCAGATCAGGTCATGATTCTGCAGGGTAAGGTATGGAGGTTCACTTATGGCCTCTGGGGTCAGAGTCAGCAATAAGGTATGCCATTTGTCCAATTAAATCCTGCACAACTGCAGTGAAATCTTCTTGGGGAGGGGGCCACACCTGACACATCTAAGGAAGACTCAAGCAGAGAACAACATTTCAGGCTGAGAGTGACAGGCCCCTAACTGGGTGCACTGCAGGCAGCACCAGAGCTGTTAGTAGACTGTGGATGGGATCTATTAAAGTAGGACTGCTACCCATGTGTCTAAGATCTGACATGTTGCTCAGCAAAGCAGAGACAACATACAGTAGTTCAGGGTACCAGGTTAAGGCTCGAGTTCACGCTATTTTTGCAAAGTGGCTCACAGCAAGGGGTCCGGTGCCTCCCCATTCACTGTTTCAGGTCCAATTTCACCCCAATTTTTTTTACTGAATTCGGACCTGAAATGGACCAAAAGACACACAGGGCTTCTGTGAAAATTCGCACTAGAGCCACAGCGGAGATATGTGAACCGGCTCCATAGAGAGCAATAATCCAATTTGCAATAGTGTGAACCCAGCCTAAAGGAGAAGTGCAGGATATTAAAAAACAGACAAATATACTCAGCTCTTAGACCAAGAACCAAGCCATCAAATGACCTCTGATCACTCAGGCTTGGTCTTCACTGAGAAGAGAGCGGTGGCTGTCAGTCACTGGCTTTCTGCTGTGCCCCTCCAGTACTCACTGGCATGCCGGATATGGAGGGGGAGGGGTGGAAGTGGCTGGCTTAGGCTCTAAGCAGCATACTGATAGACTTCGCCAGCTGACAGTCAGCCATCTGGGTGGATTCCAACATTATGGATCCCTGCAGAGCCTGGACTGGTTCTGTGATGTCAGTCAACAGCGGACTTTAGCCCTCAGCTTAATCTGGGTCACAGGAGTGCAGAAATTAGTACACTCCTGTGACCCATACTTTGCCTATATTTCTCTTTTAACCTCCTTGGTGGCATTCCCGAGTCAGGCTCGGGGTGAAGTTTTCATACCAAAAGTGGTAACCCCGAGCCTGACTCTGGATCGCATTGCAGCATACAGGGAAAGTTACTTACCTTGTCCCTGGATCCTGCGATGTTTCCCCGCTGTGTGTGCAAGCTGTTTTCTCGCTCGATTCACACTGGTGACTGCCGAGTGCCGCTGAGCTCCGCTCCCTGCGAGTGGCGCAACACATGGGGGCGTCAAATAAAAAATTAAAAACACAGTACAGATACAGTATACTGTAGTCTTACAGATTACAGTACTGTATCAAATAATTACACATTCCCTTCATCCCTAGTGGTCTGTTCAGTGTTCTGCAAGTAGTTTTATATTATAAAAACTGTTCTTTCTGCCTAAAAACTGGAGATTGTCCATAGCAATCAAAAAGTGTCCGTTTACGTCAACAGTGGTTTTAGACCAGCTAGAAAACAGCGATAATAAATTAGAATTACTTGGAGAATTGAGCGATAGCGATTTGTGGGGAAATTCGTCATCAAACACTGAAAGTAATGACAGCGGCAATTCTGCAACTGAGCAAATTTCAGTGTTTTTGATTTGATTACATTTTTGAATAATTTTTAATTATAGTTACATTATTATTTGTTATAATTTTTTATAGTTATTTATTATGTTATCATTTATGATTTTGTGTTTAAAACTTTATCATACCCGGGATGTCTACTAGACTCTTGTTTTGACAGATTTAAGTGAGTGAGTGAGTGAGTGAGAAACTTGTATAGCGCAGCAAATGCGAACTTAATCGTCTCTAGACGCTTTGCATCCAGTGTCGTCCTGATCCTTCAGAAGAGGTGGGTCTTCAGTTTTTTCCTAAAAGCCTGATGGTTTTCTTCCATGGTTGTGGGTAGAGCATTCCATAGCCGGGGTCCTTGGACTGCAAATCTACGTTCTCCCTTAGATTTGTAGCGGGTCTTGGGTATTTGGAGGAGGTTTTGGTTGATTGACCGCAGCACCCGATTAGTGACGTAGGGTTTTATTTTCTCGCTTAAATATTGAGGAGTGTTTCCTTGTGTACATTTGTGGGTAAGACAGAGGGTCTTAAATGTGATCCGATCCTTTACGGCCGAGTGAGTTATTCCTACGAATTACAGGCCTAAAATATAAAACGCTGAATTTCCATGCAAAACAATTGTACCGCTTTCAGCACCTAAAATCTGAAAGAATCATACCGCCAGGGAGGTTAAGCTTTGGGTATTCACAAACCAGCTGCTGGTAGCGGAAAAGGTTTGGAAGGCGCTGGAGGTGACTGGGTCACTGTAGACGAAAAGCAAAGAGGAAGACCCCATGGAAGATGTTACCTAATGTGGAATGGCAGCATTTGTTCATGTTTAAATCTTCTTGTAGGTGTCTGTATAACCCAAATGTTCCTGAATCCTGGGTTACTTAATGAACAAAAAAGAAAACTAGGTACATTTGTCCTCTAGTCACATCCCTTGCAAGTAAATTAAATGGTAACAGTAAGTTTCAGGCTTATGGAAACAGCTAACAATGCCTCTACTCCAGGGTAGTTCTTAACGTTTAACTTCATATATCATGAACACTTTTTTTCCAGCTCTGCACAAGCCAAATCCTTTTGTTAGCTTGGGCAAGTGTGCTTTAGTTATTCTTCAGCAAATAATTAAAAGCATGTGTGAGCTGATATAACAGTTCATCAATACAGATTGCCTGATTGCCTGTGGTATGGCACTATCTCTTTCCAGCTACACATGACACTTGTTAGGTATATTGGCTTCCATTTTCACAAGTATGGCCAAATGCTTAAGTTATGTTTTCACTTTGAAAATTTTGGAAGCTGGGTTATTTAAAGCAACTTATCACAACATTACAAATGCAGACAGTCAGATTTTCAATTAATTTGTCATTCTTAAAGGTAACACAAAAAATATATATATTACGAGTCTGAATCTGAGGTTAGGCTTGAGGTCAGTATGTAGAAAACAGAAGACACCCTTCTTTACAAAAAGCTACATCATCTGCAACTCTCCAGCTTCTTGGGAACAACAACATCCAGCGTGACCTGCCAAACCCTAGCTGGAAGATCATACCAATATTTGCTGTTTCTCTAAAAATGTGATGATTGCCAGTGACTGTGAGGGTTTTTTTGAAAGATGATGTCTGCCCAAAACTAGTAGATGGGTTTTATTTCTGGTGGAGTGATGGATCCCACTTAATTATTATTACTCATGCAACTCCAATTTTTAGATACTGTACATCACAATCTCCTACCATACATTGTCCTCTGTTCTGGCCTGTTTGATCGTTGGAGAATTACCAAAACCAACACCAAATTTTGACAGCTAGGAACAGGGAAGGGAGGTCTTTACTATGGGAACATCTTGGCATGAAAAGGGTACCATATATACTCGAGTTTAAGCCAACCCGAATATATATATTTTACCACAAAGAAATGGGAAATTTTATTGACTCAAGTATAAGCCTAGGGTGTCCATCTGCATGCCTCACTGTGCCTCACTTTGCCTCACTGTGTCCATCTGCATGCCTCACTGTGCCCATGCCTCACTTTGCCCATGAATAGACTGACGTTTAACATGGGAGTCTATGGAAGGGGTCCAGGGAACCTACGATCGTCCGGGTCCCCAAACTCACCAGAGAAATTACTGTTTAACATGGGAGTCTATGGAAGGGGTGCCCGGCTTTGAAAAACTGGTGCTCCCCGGCCGTAGGTCCCCCAGACAACAAACTTTGCACTCGCTGACTTCGATTTACATCAGCGAGAGCCAATGACACCAGTCGCACAGCTCCCAATGTGCATGTGATAAAGTGTCCATCTTATTGAAAAGCCACAGTGTACAATCGCAGATAAAATCAGTTGATCACAGGCCCCACCCCTTAATTGACTTGATTGACCGCAGGCAGTTATCAAAAAGGAGAATCAGCTGCAAAACATACTAGGTGGTCCGTGTGTATGCCACACATTTTCACAGACCTTGTAGTAATAATATACACAGGTATGTACACATACATACATATATATATATATATATATTTATTTATATACACACACGGACATGCATTCATACATACATGCACATGTACATAAGAAAAAACACCATAAGAAAAAAGTGAAAATAAGAACACAGGTATGTGAGAAAAACCCCAGAAGAAAGGAAAGAGAGGCATTCTAATGTAGATGCAAATCCAGATCCCACCTCAGGTTTAACCCCTGAGGCGATCTAGTTTTTAATCTAAAAATCCACCATGCCTCTCTCCCCAGTAGCATTCTTTCCCTATCACCTCCCCTGGGCGAATGAGACAACTGTTCTATTTCTCTGACAGATGATTGTAGGGAAAAGACACACCCCTTCACATATAACACAGGAATAGAGCTGAGGCTGTCAATCATCTGGAGCTTCCTCCCCTGTCACCTTTTTTCTCTTGGTGTCAGAAAAACTTGTCAGAAGTGATTTGTTCTGATAGCAGAGGAACAAAGTAACAGACAGAAATTACACTTAGTTCTACTAATTAAGACAAGTACACACTATAGAGGAATATGCTTTTTTCATATTTCTTTCATGTCCTAGTTTTACAACCATTTTAAATAATTAATTGTAAACCAACTAAATCAAGATCCCTTCCCTCTCTCTACATTTGTTTCCCTATTCTCCTATCTATATCTTCCTCTCTCCAGGAAGAGAGTTTGAAGGAAACAAAAGCAGAGCTGTCTTGGCATAGATCTGTACCACACCCTTGTAGGTAATGCCAACTACACAATTTTGTGTGGTTTCCATGCAGCCTTCTCTGGCAACAAAAGTAATTTGGAGATATTGAAGAGCTAATTTAATACCGCGGCGCACAGCAGATATTTTGTATCTGGGAATATTATCATTGATGTGCAAATGTACTTCTTAATTTCCTAAAGTTCCATCTCAAAGTAACAGATGCAGACCATTTGTAGCTTTATACTTGTGCAGTTTAAAGTAGCCTCTTACAATCCAACAAAAAACAATATTACTAGAGTGTACCTGACAATTTCTTCCATAGTGAATGTAATTACAAATGGCAAACAGTTTTGTACAATTATTAGTTCCAGATACAATATAACCTGCCTCAACTATGTCCACCAGACTAAGGAAATTTATACTATTAATATCAATGTTTGTCTTGTCTCATTTAGCAAAGTCTAAAGTTTTGTCTCCAAAATTTAGCTCAATGAAAAAGTAAATCTCTTGCACTGTTCTGTGAAATATGTTCCTACTGTTTACAATAAGAAGATGATTTATGGAATAAAGAACACTTTGGTGTAAATGATTAGTCAGACATTGTTATTTCTAAGCATGACTAAAAGGCACAATTCTGTACTTTCAAAGGGTGGCAGGCAAAGCCAAGAATTGTGTTTCCATAAAATCAAAAGCCACAGTTTACTGTTTCTCGTTCGTTTTACTCTTTAAAATATTTAAACTGACTATTGTATCTTTTTTGGAACTTATTGGCCTTTAGTAAGTGACAAAAACTTTTAGCTCCCCCTTTGTACTATAATCACAAAATGTTAACTTGCTCTTAAATATTTTTATTTTTTATATATATATATATATATATATATATATATATATATATGCTATTTGGGCTATGACTTTAGTTCTGAAAGACAGAAGATATATCCTCCGAAGAGGAACTGCGAGACCGGAGGCACCCACCCCCATCTAAGATGAGGTGTCGTCTCAGCCATGAATTGATCACAGTAGCTGGTCATTATGTTTGAATACACAGGTCACAAACTGGGAGTGGGACCAATGGCAGCCAACCAGTGGTCCTAGATCACTCCTCAAACTATCAAAAAGTTTAATAAGTAGGAAAAAGAGGAAAAGGTGAAGAAAAGAAAAGAGAAAGCGATAAAGGAAGAAGAAAGGGGAAAGAGGCAGCAAGCCTTTCCTGGGGCACTAAGAGGTTAGCCTCAGATCTGATGAAGTTGACCCCATCAGGTATGTGATGTAGGGATCCCAGGTTTTTTCAAATCGGGGAAGCTTGCCTTGCAAGATGGCAGAGAGACGTTGGTTTAACATTATCCTGAACAACTTGTTCCTTAAGAGGTCAAAAGATAGTGCTGGGGATTTGCGATCATTATTCTGGCTGCAGTAATAATGAAAAAAATTAGGTGCTGGGTGGGTCTCATGGGTCCCTCGACAGGGTCTCGAGGAGAGCCTGTTGCGGGGACTTAGTCAGATGGGAGAAATAATAATATCATGAATCTGCAGTAATGTTTCATGCCCTGTCTGCTTACCTCTGGCTGTGTATCAGCTTAGGGACCGCACTCTCACACCTGCATGTTTAAGTAATCTTCTCTCAGCATGGCTCCACCCTAGCCTCTAACAGAAAACACTATTTAACACTGTAAACTGCAAGCCAGCCTTGCCCGAGCAATAGTGTGTTTAGGTTAGTTTTCCTGGGTGTTTCGTGCCTTGTGCTCTACATTTAATTTCATGTACAGACTTGTGGCTTGTTCTCCTGACTATTCCTTGTTGCCCTGCACTGCTGCTTTCTCTTCTTGCCATGAGCGTGAGCTGGGAAACCCTGGGGGCCACGACCTAGGGTCAACTGCAGCAAAGTTCATCCCCAATATCAGAGGCTCTGGTGGCTCTTAAGACTCTGCGCCCTGGGGAATCTTATGCTCTAGCTCCCTGTTCGCTCCATGTCAGAGCGGTTATGAACATGAAGCGGCTATTCCATCATAGGTTATAATGATTCCTAGGGGTAAAAACTTCTATTTAAACACAATTACCATTGCAGACTCCCATTCCAGGTGATGTCTAAGTAGACTAAACAAGTCGGGTCGAGTTCTGACGGGCCATTGCGTACTTTACTACTGCTTTGATAGGATGTATTGATAAGTGATTTACTACTTATTGAATGTAAGTGTTGAATGTAAGTGTTCTGAACTTTTCAATAAATCTTCATTGTTACGATTTTACACTATGTGGAGATGTTTTGTCTTTTTTGGATGAGTGACAGTTTCTCTTTTAGAGTTCCAGACTTGACTAAGTATTTCTCCATCGCTAAACAATGAACACATTTTATTTATAAGCATCAAAGTTGGAATTAAATGGACTCTATTCATATAATATAATTAGAACGATTGAGTTCTCCTGAGATCTCGCATAAGTCTTGTGTTATGAAAGGAACCAATGAATGACAGAATGACAGAGATTGCATTTTTATATGGTTTTTTTTTTTTTAACAACAAAGTTGGTCCTTATTGGAAAAAAGGCACAACTTGGTATGACACAATCAAGTCATGACAATGAAAGCACAAATATCACCACTCACAAGCAAACAAAAAAAAAGAGAAAAAAAAACACAGAGATAGAAACAGAACCAAAAACAATAATAAACATGGAATGGTAGACCCACAGAGGGTACAGTTATAGGGGAAACCAACACCTGAGCAAGGAAGGGAAGGGGAGGAGGGGAAGGGGAGGGAAGGGAGGGGGAAGAGGGAAAGGGGGAGGGGAAGTAGGGCTGGCACGTCCACTCAGGAGTGGCTGAACTATTTCTCACTATACTCAAGGACAGGGTACATAAGTAGAGTCTGTCCATGGCCTCCAGATCTTTTCATATTTCGATGGACACCCTCTACTTATATAAGTCAGCTTATAAAGTGGAAATTTTGCTTGGATCAGCTTATCCCTAGACGATATAACCAGTTTAGAACTATCTTTAAAGCATTCCTCCCATGTCTCCCTATCAAGATCAGGTAAGTCTAATTTCCACTTATCCCACAGAGCGTCCATCTTAGGCGAATCTTTCCGTAAAAGGGCCAGATATAAAGAGGACAGAGTTTTATTTCTAGAGATTCCTGCATGGCACAGCTGGTAATACCGTAACCTCATATGAGCAGTAAGGTTAAATTTGTCGGCCAAAGCCCGGAACGAAAGGAGGGACCCCACCTGAAAAATGTCCCGCAATACCCTGATGCCAAAGCGGGCCCTAAGATGCGTGTCCGGTACGGTCCTAAAGTGAGGAAGGGAAGGATTTCCCCACAAGGGGCAATCCGGGGACCACCTACCAGGACACAGAAACCGACGCCTGGCCACCCCCCCAAACACGCAGAGTCATCCTCGTCGAAGTCGGAAGGGAAGGGTACGCTGAGGGACCCCTGTATACCAGGTTACTCAGTTCCGCAAGAGATCCCACCATGGCTGCCTCCAGACAGACAGCCGCATTGGCCCTGGACCGCTGAAACCACCACCTCACTGTGACAAGTATAGCCGCCCAATAGTATATCAACAGGCTGGGGAGGGCGAGGCCTCCACAGCTCACAGGGAGCTGAAGAGTCTGCCTAGCCAGCCGGGGAGAAGACCCCCGCCATAAACAGGAACCAATGCAACTGTCTAAATCTCAGAAGAAGGACGGGGGTATCCAAATGGGGGAGTTCCTGAAAATATAGGTGAACTTGGGAAGATAGATCATCTTTAAAATATTAATACGCCCCAGAAGGTTAAGCGGGAGATTAGCCCACCGGGAACAATGATCCTTCAGTCGGCGAACTACGGGCTGGAGGTTGAGGCGCTGCAAGTCTCTCGAGACCCTGGTCCCCAGGTAGACAAATTCCTCCACCCACTGCAATTGTGTCTGTGGTCTAGAATGCCTAGCCTTCTCATCCAAGGGAAACAGGGCAGATTTAGCCCAATTGATGCAAATCCCCGAGAATTTCCCGAACTCATCAAAAGTTTCCAAAGCCGCACCCAGCGAGGAGTCCGCATCGTGCAGGTACAACAAGGTGTCGTCTGCATACAAGGATATTTTCTCCTCCAGAGGGCCCACCCTCAGACCCACAATACGGCTAAATTTTGTGACCAAAACCTCCAGGGGCTCCAGTGTCAATGCAAATAAACTAGGTGAGAGTGGGCACCCTTGACAGGTCCCCCTCTGGAGGAGAAAGCAAACCGACAGAGAACTGTTCACCCTAATTTTAGCCCTGGGGGTTCGGTAGAGCAGGCCCAGCCAGTGAAGAAATCTTGGGCCAAATCCGAACCTCCGCATAACCTCCCACAAGTACTCCCACTCCACAGAATCAAAAGCCTTTTCCGCATCTAGTGAGGCTATAACTCTTGTATTACTATGCTATGGGCGGTGGCAAGATTAAGAAATAAACAACAGATATTGATATCAGTGCCCTTTCCCACCATGAACCCCGTCTGGTCCACATGGATAAGGTCATCCATCACCCTCCAGAGCCGGACTGGCAGTATTTTCACCAGCAATTTGGCATCGGCATTTATCAGGGAGATTGGCCTATAGGAGGCACACTCCTCAGGGTCCTTACCAGGTTTGGGCACCAAAACCACTGTCACGTCGTACATAGAGTCAGGGAGGGAGCCCAGTGTATCAAACTGTTTCAATAGTGCAGTGATTCTAGGGACCAGCAGCTCCCGATAGATGGAGTAGAGTTCTATGGGGATCCCATCTGGACCCGGAGCCTTCCCAGCCTGCATGGAGGCTAACGCCTCCTGCATCTCCTCCAGGGAAATATCCTCATCAAGTTTCCCACTTTTTGCTGCATGCAAAGTGGGGAGCGGAACCCGGTCTAAGTACTGATGAAGCTCTGAGGCGCTATAGAAGACTCTAGAGGAGTACAGGGCTCTATAAAACTCCAGGAATCTCTCGCTAATATCGGTTTGTAGTGTCAACAGTCACCCAGTCGAGTCTTTCAAGTGACCACAGAAAGTCTTTTCCGCTGAGCAATAAATTCCCCCCTGAGCCATGCCTTGAACATGTCCCAAAGCACCACAGGCCCTGCGGCATCCCGATTATCAATCCAAAAGTTACACAGGGCTTCTGGCATGACTTCTTGAATCTCACGGTCTGCAATCCAATACCTGGACAGCCTCCACATCCTCACGCCCTCCCCCTGAGAGGTCCGGATAGTGACAGCCAAAGGAGCATGATCGGAGATCCCCCACGAGAGGATAAAAAATGATAAAGAAAAATCCGAAACCAGAAGCGAACGCATACGTGAGTAGGGCCCGCATATGAAAACGGCGTTCAAACCACACAAGTGAGGTATCGCCGCGATCGTTAGAGCGAGAGCAATAATTTTAGCCCTCCTCTGTATCTCAAAAAATGCAACCTATAGAATTTTTTAAACGTCGCCTATTGAGATTCTTAAGGGTAAAAGTTTGGCGCCATGCCACGAGCGGGCGCAATTTTTAAGCGTGACATGTTGGGTATCATTTTACTCAGCGTAACATTATCTTTCACAATATGTAAAAAAAATTGGGCCAAATTTATTGTTGTCTTATTTTTTAATTCAAAAAAGTAAATTTTTTCCAAAAAAAGTGCGCTTGTAAGACCGATTCGCAAATACGGTGTAACAAAAAGTATTGCAATGACTGCTATTTTATTCTCTAGGGCAGGGGTGTCAAACTAGCGGCCCTCCAGCTGTTCCGAAACTACAAGTCCCATCATGCCTCTGCCTGTGGGAGTCATGCTTGTAACTGTTAGCCTTGCAATGCCTCATGGGACTTGTAGTTTTGCAACAGCTGGAGGGCCGCCTGTTTGACACCCCTGCTCTAGGGTGTTAGAAAAAAAATATATAATGGTTGGGGGTTTTAAGTAATTTTCTAGCAAAAAAAATGTTTTAGTCTCGTAAACACGAAATCTGAAAAACACCCTCGGTCCTTAAGTGGTTAACCACTACCTGACGGCCGTATGACTTTGTACGGCCGCAGTGTGGTTCTACTTCTCTGGGAGGCCGTGTTTTTATGGCCTCCGCTCCTCCAGCCGCGATGTCCGCCAGTCACTCGCGATCGGCGGCTACAGGGACAAGATGTACATAGGGACATAGATCGGTCACCTTCCCCAGTCACCCCCCTCCCCCCACAGTTAGAACACAATTCAGGGTTCATGTTTTAACCCCTTCCTCACCCCCTAGTGTTAACCCCTTCAATACCAGTCACATTTATACAGTAATTAGTGCATATTTATAGCACTGATCGCTGTATAAATGTGAATGGCGCCAAAAATGTGTCAAAAGTGTCCGATGTGTCCGCCATAATGTCGCAGTCACGAAAAAAAAACACTGATCGCCGCCATTAGTAGTAAAAAAAAAAAATAATAAAAAAATAATAATAATTCTGTCCCCTATTTTGTAAGCGCAATAACTTTTGTGCAAACCAGGCGCTTATTGTGTTTTTTTTTTCAAAAATATGTAGAAGAATACGTATCGCCTAGACTGAGAAAAAAAATGTTTTTTTTTCAAAATTGGGCTATTTATTATAGCAAAGAGGAAAAATATATATTTTTTTTTTTCAAAATTGTCGCTCTATTTTTGTTTATAGCGCAAAAAAATAAAAAACGTAGAGGTGATCATATACCACCAAAATAAAGCTCTATTTGTGGGGAAAAAATACGTCAATTTTGTTTGGGAGCCACGTCACACGACCGTGCAATTGTCAGTTAAAGCGACACAGTGCCAGAAGCTGAAATTTCACCTGGTCAGGAAGATACGTGCCCAGTAAGGAAGTGGTTAAAGGTACGTTTATTACTAAAATCACAGTGTATATCGGCATATCTGTTCTGCAGTGGTTACTGGGCTGCTTTCAAACCGACCTGTAGGTTACCTGCACTTCAGTTATTACCTGCAAGTTTGGTGAGCTTTCTGAAAATGCACCAAACCTGCAGAATATAATAGAAGTCTATTGCAAAGTGCAGAAAAGCCAAAGGTACACTGCGTTGGTAAACCGCAGCGCATCAGTGTGAAAGCAGCCTTGGGCCCCTTTCACACAGTCAGTCCGACCCATTTGGACCCTCCATTCACCTCTAACGAGTGGCAGATGTAAACTGACTGGTGTCCTACCTCCAATCCAATCCGATCCAAACCAATCCCACCCGATAAAAAAAAAAAGAAGAGTATAGAGGGCTGCGTCCTTTTCCGCTCTGCATATGCAGAGCAGACATGGACCTGCCATCCTCCCGCTCTGTTTATTGTGGCCTGAAACCTGTTACCAAGTAGTGAAGAGCGGAATACGCTGTAGCGGAGAGCAATATTAAACTCCACGATCTCCGCTGGTAACCAGGGTAAATCCACAGTCAGCATTGACAAGTAAGGCAATGTCCCAAATCTCCCTCAGTAACCAGACGACACACAGCTCTGAGAGTCAACTGACTTTTTATTCACAGGCTTCCATATTTATATAATTCCCCATGCAAGGGGTTTCCAAACAGCCAAATAGATTTAACAGGGGTAATACAGGGAGGACCAGATGGGGAACTTAACAGTTTGGATAATTCTCCCATCAGGCATTGCTGCACAAGGGAAAAGTCGGTTGATAGCTGGGGTCTGGGGTTATGTGTTGTGGGAGTTCGGTTTAAAACTGCCGAACACTGATTGGGCAACATAAAACTAAGTACTGAATGCTAGTGGCTTACGGCTGCCAGCATATGAATTACTATGCCCACATAAGACCCAGCAGAATACATAGCATATAATACAGACAACCTTTTGACATGTAACGTCCAGCGTTCCAGAAGTGGCTAGGTTTGCCACAATGCTCCCCCAGAACCAAGCCGGCATACACAGTCTGATCCCAACAGATCGGCTTGGGGATGTCCGGGGGTGTAATTTCACAGATCACTTTTCAAGTTCAGTTTGTCTAGATAACCCGTCGGCATTACCGTTTTGCTTCCCTGGTCGGTAGTGGATTGTAAAGTCAAACGGCTGCAGCGCCAAACTCCAACGCAGCAGCCGGGCATTGTCTCCCGCCACACGGTTTAGCCACACCAACGGGTTGTGATCTGTGAGTAGCGAAAAAGGTTGTCCATACAAATACGGCTGCAACTTTTTGAGGGCCCACACCACGGCCAGGCATTCCTTCTCAATGGCGGCGTAGCTTACTTCTCGTGGCAATAACTTTCGGCTCAGGTAAGCTACGGGGTGTTCTCCGCCATCGGCTCCCACTTGGCTCAGCACTGCTCCCAATCCAAACATTGAAGCGTCCGTATGGACAAGGAATCTTTTAGTTGGATCAGGAGCAGCAAGTACAGGGGCATTAGTTAGAGCAGTCTTTAGTTGTTGGAATGCCTGATCACACTCTGGGGCCCAGACAACCTGTCGGGGCAGGTTCTTGCGTGTCAAGTCAGTCAAGGGTTTGGCCAGGGCACTATAATTGGGTACGAATTTTCTATAGTACCCCGCAGTACCTAGAAACGCTAGCACTTGGGTTTTCGTCCTGGGGGTGGGCCATTTAGCTATGGCTTCAACTTTAGCTGGTTCGGGTTTCTGTCGCCCGCTCCCCACCCGGTGGCCCAAGTACTGCACTTCAGCCATCCCTATATGACACTTGCTGGGTTTCAGTGTTAACCCTGCCTCTCCAATACGATCTAGAATGGCCCCTATGTGTTGTAGGTGCTCTGCCCAGGTCTGGCTAAATATGGCGATGTCGTCTAAATAGGCACATGCGTATTCCTGGAATCCGTCCAATAACCGATCGACCATCCGCTGAAAAGTTGCCGGAGCGTTCTTCATCCCGAATGGCATGACCCGAAATTGATACAGGCCAAACGGGGTGACAAACGCCGACTTGGGGATGGCCTCCTCGGCCAGTGGAATCTGCCAGTATCCCTTACATAAGTCTATGGTAGTGAGATACCGGCCCCGTGCCATCTTATCCAGCAGCTCGTCTATCCGGGGCATCGGATAGGCATCAGACACCGTTTTGTCATTTAGCCTCCGGTAGTCGACACAGAAACGTGTCGTGCCATCCTTCTTTGGTACCAGCACTACTGGCGATGCCCAGGGGCTATCAGAAGGTTCGATAACCCCTAGCTGCAACATCTCGTCAATCTCAGTCTTCATATGCGTCCTGACTGCTTCAGGGACACGATATGGGGTTTGCCGCATAGGTAGCTGTCCCGGGGTCTCGACTCGGTGAGTGGCCAGCGGAGTGTACCCAGGTAAATTGGAGAAGGTAGCCCCTTTAGCTACAATCAGCTCTTGTACCTGGGCACGCTCCTGAGGGCTTAGCCGCTCCCCCAGCTGAACCCCCTTGGAGGGCTCCGTCTGTCCCTCCTGTTCTAAGAGGTCAGGTAGTGGCAGATTCTCCTGATCCTCCGAGGCGGAAGCGCATATGGCGGCCACGTCCTCTATCCTCTCATGGTATGGTTTGAGCATATTCACGTGGAACATGCGTCTCTCCCCTACCCCTGAGCAGGGGCCAATCACATAGGTGGTATCACATCTCTGTTCCACCACCTGGTATGGGCCTTGCCAGATGGCCTGCAGCTTGTCTGTGCGGACCGGTTTTAAAATCAAAACCTTTTGTCCCACCTGAAAGCTGCGGTCTCTGGCTCCCCTATCGTACCAGCGGCGCTGACGTTGTTGGGCCGCCCGGAGGTTGGTGCGCACAGCCTGTGTTAGCGCCTCCAGACGGTCCCTGAACTCCAGTACGTAGGATACAATAGGGGTTCCGTCTGAGCTACTCTCCCCCTCCCAATGCTCTCTAATTAGGTCTAGTGGCCCTCGCACCCTTCTCCCAAACAGTAATTCAAAAGGGGAAAACCCTGTTGACTCTTGGGGTACCTCTCTATAAGCGAAGAGCAGATGGGGTAGAAAGCGCTCCCAGTCTTTATGAGCCTCTCCAAATGTACGGAGCATCTGCTTCAGCGTACCATTAAACCTTTCGCATAGACCATTGGACTGGGGGTGGTACGCCGAATTTACTATTGGCTTAATGCCACATATCTTCCATAGTTGTTGGGTTACCTCGGCGGTGAACTGGGTGCCTCTATCGGATATGATTTCTTGGGGAAACCCCACCCTGGAAAATATTTTCATTAAGGCCTCTGCCACAGTTTCGGCATGAATGTTTGTGAGGGCTATAGCCTCGGGGTACCGGGTGGCATAGTCCACTACAGTTAAAATATATCTTTTCCCGGAGGGACTGGGTTTTGGTAAGGGCCCCACTATATCTACGGCCACCCTACTGAAGGGTTCTTCAATAATGGGAAGAGGACATAACTTGGCTTTGTGGCGGTCACCTCGCTTGCCTACTCGCTGGCAAATGTCACAGGAGGTGCAGTATTGCCTCACATCCTTGGACATCCCTGGCCAGAAGAAAGCGTGGGTCAACCTGTATCGGGTACGTGTCATCCCCAGATGCCCAGACAGGGGAATGTCGTGGGCAATCCGAAGCAGTTCTCGCCTATACTTCTGGGGAACCACTAACTGTTTAGTCGTTACTGTGGCCGACCCTCCCACTCCTCTTTCAGCAATGCGGTAAAGTAGCCCTTTCTCCCAGGTGTACCGCTCCCCCTCTAGCCCAGCCTGGTCAGCGTGTACCCTGTCCCTGTATACCTGTAGCGTGGGGTCTGACCTCACCTCGGCCTCAAACTTAGTCGGGGTATCCCAGGACATACGTGTCGTGTGGGGGTCATGGTCTCTTACCGGAGCCTCAGAGTGTGTCGGTGGAACCGTGGTACGAGCCTGTTGCCGTGTGGTCACTGGATGGGCTTCCTGGTATGGGGCCTGGGGTACAAAAGCAGAGGTCATCTGGCCCAAGTCATTTCCCAGCATAACATCTGCTGGTAAATTTTGCATGAGGCCCACTTCTACCGTCCCCCCTCCCACACCCCAATCCAAATGTACTTTGGCAATGGGTAGTCGGTACACTGCTCCCCCTGCCACTCGTACTGCCACTGATCCGCCAGTGTGTGCCGAGTCAGGGACCAAATGGGGTGCTATCAAGGTTAAAGTAGCTCCTGAATCCCGAAGTCCCTGGACTTCTTTCCCCTCCAAGGTCACTGGCTGTCGATGATGCTGCCGGTTATCCGTGGCTCGGACTGTCATCACCTCATGCAAGATTCCCAGGGGTTCTTCTGCTGGAATGCTCAACATCTCTTGAGTGGCCGGCTCCCATTGATAATGATGGGCAGCAGCCCTTGGTGCCGGGTTTGGTTGGCCTTGGTTCCAGGCGGGTCTGCCCCGGTTTTGGGTGCACTCGCGTGCCATATGTCCCCACTGTTTGCAGGTGTGGCATTGGATGTTGGCACGTCCGTTATATCTGGAGGGTGGTGGTAAAGTCCCTTGGGATTGACGAAAAGGGGAGGCTGTGAGACCGGGGGGTGGTAGAGTACTGGGTGGTCCCGCGGGTCGAGGATAACTCTTGGTTAGGGGCCCATGATGTCTCCTTGCATCAAAATGCTGATCCGCTAATCGAGCCGCTTCGGTTAGGGTGAGAGGTTTCCTGTCTCGCACCCATTCTTGTGCCTCTGGGGACAAACCGTTGAAGAATTGCTCCAACAGCATTAACTGTCTCAATTCCTCCATAGTAGTGGCTTGGCTGGCTTGTATCCACCCTTGGGAAGCTTGGTCCAGCTTGTGTGCCCATTCAGCATGTGAATCCTTCTCTGGTTTGCGCAGGTTTCTAAACTTGCGCCGGTATGCCTCTGGAGTAATGGCGTATCTCTCTAATATCGCTTGCTTCACTTTATCATAATCCTTGCTGTCCTCACTGGGTACAGCGCGATATGCTTCTGCTGCCCGACCTGCCAGCTTGCCTGCTAGCAATGGGACCCATACTGTCCGTTCCAAGTCATGTAAATCACACAGTCTCTCAAAATCCTGTAAATACCCATCAATCTCATCCTTCTCCTCGCAAAACATTTTAAAGGCATGATAGGGAATTTGGGGTTTTACCTGGTTGTAGAGTGACCCAGTAGTGGATTCTGCTCGAGACTGTGTATACTGCGGACTGTGTGCCATCACGTACTCCTGCACATTCGCCATTACCATATGCAGCATGGCATCTGATATAGGCTGTGGCAAAAATTCCAGCCTGGTCCTCATTTCTCTCTGGTAGAGGGTTTCTTCCATGGCTGCTGGTGGTGTAGCGCTGCGGGCTCTGTCTCCCTCCATCAGCTCGGCAGTTAGTACAGCTTTGGATTTGTTGCTGGCTACCTTACCCCTGGCTTCTAGCAGTTCCTTTAATGTCTGCCGCTTTAGCCTAGAATAATCCGTCTCCATTTACATCGGTAGTTCACATTGCACGAATTGCGCTTATCGGCTGTAAGGTTGGATCCCGTCGCTTGCCACCAAATGTAGCGGAGAGCAATATTAAACTCCACGATCTCCGCTGGTAACCAGGGTAAATCCACAGTCAGCATTGACAAGTAAGGCAATGTCCCAAATCTCCCTCAGTAACCAGACGACACACAGCTCTGAGAGTCAACTGACTTTTTATTCACAGGCTTCCATATTTATATAATTCCCCATGCAAGGGGTTTCCAAACAGCCAAATAGATTTAACAGGGGTAATACAGGGAGGACCAGATGGGGAACTTAACAGTTTGGATAATTCTCCCATCAGGCATTGCTGCACAAGGGAAAAGTCGGTTGATAGCTGGGGTCTGGGGTTATGTGTTGTGGGAGTTCGGTTTAAAACTGCCGAACACTGATTGGGCAACATAAAACTAAGTACTGAATGCTAGTGGCTTACGGCTGCCAGCATATGAATTACTATGCCCACATAAGACCCAGCAGAATACATAGCATATAATACAGACAACCTTTTGACATGTAACGTCCAGCGTTCCAGAAGTGGCTAGGTTTGCCACATACGCCATATTCGATTTCGCGATATTTCGCGAATATTTCAAAGAATATTCGCGAATATTCGTTAATATCGAATAATCGTGATATTTTATAAAAAATAAAAATAAATCGAAATTTCGCTATTTTCTTTTTTTTTTGATAAAATATCACGAATATTCGATATTTACGAATATTCGCTATATTTTATAAAAAAAAAAAAAATAGCGAAATTTCGCATATGCAAAAGCGAAGATGATTGCGAAATTTCGCTATTTTTTTTGATAAAATATAGCGAATATTCGTAAATATCGAATATTCGTGATATTTTATAAAAAAAAAAAAAATGCGAAATTTCGCAAATTTTTTATTTTTTTTTTATAAAATATCACGAATATTCGATATTTACGAATATTCGCTATATTTTATAAAAAAAAAAAAAAAAACGAAATTTCGCTAATGCGAAATTTCGCTAGTGCGAATGCGAAATTGATTGCGAAATTGATTGCGAAATTTGAAAAAATACGAATATTCGAAATAGCGAATATTCGCCGCGATATTCGAGTTAATCGCGAATACTCGAATATGCAATATTCGTAGCGAATATTGGCAATGCGAATATTCGTGAGCAACACTATCACCAAGTCGCTTAAGTGGCCCTCGAGCTTCAAAAGGTTGGGCACCCCTGAACTACACTAATACCTAGTTAAAACAACAAAAATATTTGAAAGGGTACAATGCCTTTAAGGGGTAAATGGACGGTAAGAATAAGCTCAATGTAAAGATCATTGCTAAGTACTAAACCCGAGTAGCCAATCAGATTTCACCTTTTAACAGTTAAATGGTAACCAATGAAAGATTATATTTATTTCTGTGATACAGATCAGTGCTCTTTGAATTTTTGATCTTGTTAAACACGGTCCATTATGTTTTTCTGTGTTCACCATTCTGCTTCCCTGACTCTGGGCTGTATTTTGTGTGGTATTTTAATGAGTGCTGCTAGCAATGTCAAAACAAAGTGTGAGCACAAGAAAATGTAAATTAGGATATGTTCTTTTCCAACTTTCCAGTTCTTCCAAGTCATAAAAATGTAATACATCAATTTATATTAATGTTTTCACAGAAATCCAAACTCAAATAAAACCTCCTATAATTCTGGATACATGTAGAAATTATCACTTGCTCCTTTACACGTATTGGTAGAAAAATCCAATAAAGTATCAAATTTATTTTTCACTACCAATTCCCTAAATGAAATTTAAATTAGATTCCAATATTAAATATGTTCGTCATTGACACAGGCATCCTTTAGAATCAGCCATTATCTTTAAAAGAAGAACAGTACAGCTGGTTCTTTGTATTTAAAGCAAACTGCAACATATGTAGTTTTTAGATATGAAAACAGTGACTAGCTTCATGTACATAAACGTATCAATGTGTGGAAAGGGTTTAAACCTTTTTGTTTCTTGAATAGCATGTAATTACTGTATTTATTGGCGTATAACACTCACTTTTTTACCCTGAAAATAGAGGGTAAACTGCGCCTGCATGTTATACGCAGGGGGCTGTGGAAAGTATTTTTCCTGAAACTTCCCTCTTAAAGTTAGAGTGCGTGTTATACACTTGTGCGTGTTATACACCGATAAATACGGTATATACAGTATTTACATAGGGGCCACCATATCTGTTCATAACTTTTTCAGCATGCTACCTAGCTGATCTTTTTTTATCACTACAATTCTACGAGAAAGGATGAAGGATTGGCGGTATACCCTCTGTAGTCTCTAATGTGAAACATTCACAATGTACCGGCTACATATTTACATAGTTGGTAAGGTTGAATAAAGATACTGGCCCATCCAATTCATTCTGAGTGTGCGCATGTGTGTGTGTTTATGTCACTACCATTTTCCATATCCCTGTACATAGTGTTTGCTAAGAAGCACATCTAAAAGTTGTTTAAATTTATTTACATTCCCAGATGACACCACCAACCGTGGAAGGGAATTCCACGTCCTCTAACAGTAAAGAACCATTTATGCAGTTTAAGACTGAACTGCTTTTAGTCCAACTTCATTGTGTGGCTGAGTGTCTTCTTTAGAAACCTAAGATTATATATTGTAGATTCCTTCCCATGCTAGAGTCCCCATTTAAAGATTTGTATATTGTGAACATATCCCCTCTTAAAGGAGAAGTCCAGCCTGAGCTCATTTGGCTGGGCTTCTCCTATGGGTCACAGGAGTGCAATTAGGTTTGCACTCCTGTGACCCGTTTTCAGCAGAGAGCAGACGTCACTGGAATCAGTCCAGGCACCATGTCATCGCGACAATGAAGTCTGGATCCGTCAGATGCCTGGACTGATGCCCATCTCAGCCTCTCAGCGAGCCGGTCCCTACCCTTTCACAGCTCAGAGCATCCAGTGAGCATGGAGGAGTAGAGAGGAGAGCTGCTGATTGACAGTCAGCAGCTCTCCACTTGGGGAGCTGTGAGAACCAAAGCAATGTTCGTCTGATCGGTTCTCAGTGGATTGGCACTGGGGGACAGATACAGCATTGGACTGATGCTGCATCCACCTAGGTAAGTATAAATGGGGGGGAAAAAACAAAAAAAAATACTTCTCTTTTAAGCTTCTCTTCTCCAGGGAGAATATATTTAATAAACAGTTGTGCTCATAAGTTTACATACCCTGGCAGAACATATGTGAAGCAGTGGATGAAAGATGCAAGAGTCTGTTAGGAGTCCAGAAACTCATTGACATTTTATACACACAAACTAATTACAAGTAAACAGATCACAGGTGAGGATGGTTACCAATAATAGCCATTTAAACCCCTTTGTGTCAACTTGTGTGTATGTTATCAGGCCAAAATCACCAGGGTATGTAAACTTTTAAAGAGGGTAATTTGAATAGTTTCTGTTGTGATTCTGATTTAAAAGAAGTAAACACAGTTGATTGATAATACATGGCTTTAGCCAAACACTAACCATAAGTGAAAGAAAAGTTTTTGTGTTATCATTCATATTCTCTGAAAAATGGCCAAGAAATCATAAATTCTGCATGTAAACTTATGAGCACAACTGTATGTAGTAATTTTTCATAATTGAAGTCCTTTAGCCCCATTATTAGTTTTGTTGCCCTTCTTTGGACTGCATACTTAAGGCCGCGTACACACGATCGAACATGTCCGCTGAAACTGGTCCGCAGACCAGTTTGAGCGGACATGTTCGATCGTGTGTACGGCCTATCGGACAGTTTTCCAGCGAACAAAAGTTTCTAAACATGCTTAGAAACGTGTCCGCTGGAAACCTGTCCTTCGGACATGTTCGATGGTTAATACGCCCAACCATCGGACAGAAATCCTGCGCATGCGTCGAATTGTTTTGACGCATGCTTGGAAGCATTGAACTTCCTTTTTTCAGCACGTCGGTGTGTTCTACGTCACCGCGTTCTGGTCCGAGGGGATTTTGGTCCGATGGGGTGTACGCACATCAGACCAAAAGACCTCTTCAGACATGTCCGATGAAAACGGCCTGTCAGACCTGTTTCATCGGACATGTCTGATCGTGTGTACGCGGCCTTAGATGCAGCTGAACCAGCGTTTTGTAAAGTGGTTGAATTATAGTTTTATCTCTTGTATATATACTGTACCCTTTTTAATGCATGATAATAGCCTGCTAGCCTTGCTAGCTGCAGCTTGGCACTGCATGCTATTGCTGAGTCTGTCGTTTTACTGAAGCTGGCCATATATGGTTAAAATTCTGGCCAGTCTCTGCTGAACCGGTCGAGATTCAATCTATTTATGGGCAGGTTGATTGTAACCAAGTCGATCCATCAATCGACTTGGGTATAACTAGCATGTTGGATTTCTAGCATGCAATTATTGCCAGAAGCTATAGCTGCTAGCAAAAATCATTGTGTCCTCCCGGCAGAGAGAGCTCTCTGTCTCAACCTCTTGCTGAGAGAACACAAAAGTTCAGCGGGAGGGATTCTTCCATCAACACTAACACTGTGAAAATTACATAATCTATGGCCTGCTTAACTGTTAGTCAGAGATCATGTGATCTTTGCCTAGGAAAGTGGATCTTTACCTTTTTACAATTACAGTTACCCATTCACTTGCAAGTAAAAACAAACAGCATTTTTGTTTGCACATGATTGGATAATGGAAGTTAGCAGAGCTTCACCTCATTCACTAAGTTCTGAGGAAAAACAAACAGCCTATTCATTTTTAGTAAATCAACCCAAGGTACTAAAGCCAGAGGACCAACATGGCAGCTTTTAAAGGAGAATTTAACCACTTGCAGCTATCTCGCAGTAGATTTACTGTGAGCCGGCAGCACAGCCAGGCACCACTGCGTACTCATGAGTGGTGGTGAACTTCCTGGTTTAGCCAATGGTTATGACTGTACACCTGCTGATTAACAAATGGGGTAGTGGCGCTGAAGATCAGTGGCACATAGAGGATAAAAAAACAAACATTAAAGTCCGTTTTTATACAAGTCCGGAAGCTGGACGGAAGCAGTGTGAGAAAAAAAAGGGGGGACAATGTCCTATATACAGTGCAGAAAATAAGTATTTGAACACCCTGCTATTTTGCAAGTTCTCCCACTTGGAAATCATGGAGGGGTCTGAAATTGTTATCGTAGGTGCATGTCCACTGTGAGAGACATAATCAAAAAAAAAATTCCAGAAATCACAATGTATGATTTTTTTAACTATTTATTTGTATGATACAGCTGCAAATAAGTATTTGAACACCTGAGAAAATCAATGTTAATATTTGGTACAGTAGCCTTTGTTTGCAATTACAGAGGTCAAACCTTTCTTGTAGTTTTTCACCAGGTTTGCACACACTGGAGGAGGGATTTTGGCCCACTCCTCCACACAGTTCTTCTCTAGATCAGTCAGGTTTCTGGGCTGTCGCTGAGAAACACAGAGTTTGAGCTCCCTCCAAAGATTCTCTATTGGGTTTAGGTCTGGAAACTGGCTAGGCCACGCCAGAACCTTGATATGCTTCTTACAGAGCCACTTCTTGGTTATCCTGGCTGTGTGCTTCGGGTCATTGTCATGTTGGAAGACCCAGCCTCGACCCATCTTCAAAGCTCTAACTGAGGGAAGGAGGTTGTTGCCCAAAATCTCGCAATACATGGCCCCGGTCATCCTCTCCTTAATACAGTGCAGTCGCCCTGTCCCATATGCAGAAAAACACCCCCAAAGCATGATGCTACCACCCCCATGCTGCACAGTAGGGATGGTGATCTTGGGATGGTACTCATCATTCTTCTTCCTCCAAACACGGTTAGTGGAATTATGACCAAAAAGTTCTATTTTGGTCTCATCTGACCACATGACTTTCTCCCATGACTCCTCTGGATCATCCAAATGGTCATTGGCAAACTTAAGACGGGCCTTGACATGTGCTGGTTTAAGCAGGGGAACCTTCCGTGCCATGCATGATTTCAAACCATGACGTCTTAGTGTATTACCAACAGTAACCTTGGAAACGGTGGTCCCAGCTCTTTTCAGGTCATTGACCAGCTCCTCCCGTGTAGTCCTGGGCTGATTTCTCACCTTTCTTAGGATCATTGAGACCCCACGATGTGAGATTTTGCATGGAGCCCCAGTCCGAGGGAGATTGACAGTCATGTTTAGCTTCTTCCATTTTCTAATGATTGCTCCAACAATGGACCTTTTTTCACCAAGCTGCTTGGCAATTTCCCCGTAGCCCTTTCCAGCCTTGTGGAGGTGTACAATTTTGTCTCTAGTGTCTTTGGACAGCTTTTTGGTCTTGGCCATGTTAGTAGTTGGATTCTTACTGATTGTATGGGGTGGACAGGTGTCTTTATGCAGCTAATGACCTCAAACAGGTGCATCTAATTTAGGATAATAAATGGAGTGGAGGTGGACATTTTAAAGGCAGACTAACAGGTCTTTGAGGGTCAGAATTCTAGCTGATAGACAGGTGTTCAAATACTTCTTTGCAGCTGTATTATACAAATAAATAGTTAAAAATTCATAAATTGTGATTTCTGGAATTTTTCTTTTTGATTATGTCTCTCTCACAGTGGACATGCACCTACGATGACAATTTCAGACCCCTCCATGATTTCCAAGTGGCAGAACTTGCAAAATAGCAGGGTGTTCAAATACTTATTTTCTGCACTGTATAAAGCTGATGACCCAAGTCCATATTTCGGGGCAAGGCTTCTAAAAGGGGGAGATGAGAGCAAAAGCTCCAACATATGCAAAGAGAAAAAGGAAAGAAGGCGCCAACCACAGCACAGAGCACTGTGTTTACAAACACAGACAGCAAATTCAACTCTGAATTCAGGGAGAAAAAGCAGCCAGATCTATGAGTAAAAGCAGCGCACATTACACATGCTAGGCACACATTTAACCCCTTTATTGCCCCTTGATGTTAACCAGTGCCAGCCAGTGTCAATAGTACATTGTACGGTATATCACTGATCACTATATTAGTGTCGCTAGCGACATCAGTTTCAGTTAGTGTCCCTCCCAGGCACACTAGCATAGTCACACTATAACTCACGGATCACCGTAATTACTAGTGTAGTGTCTTTACATATCAGTACCTTGATCATGATCAGAACTAAACTAGTGTCCCCAATTGTATAGTGTCACCAAAAACACAGTTTAGTTCTTTATCAAAGAATACATTTGGCCTAAATTTATAAAGAAATTAAAGTATGTAAAACCTAACAATAAACTGCACTTGTTTACTCTCTTTTGTTCTGTTAAATATACAATTAGAAGTGCTTTACTATATATATATCTGTTGGATAAGTGCAAAAAAAAAAAAAGAAGTTGTTCAGAAATACATTTTCTTATGTCCTATGCACCTTTTGGTGCTATCTCAAATAGCTTAATTAGCCCTCCTAGTTATACTCTTGGACTACAGAATAATTAGTCTCTATGTTGTAAACATAGGATAGGCAGAGAAGTTTAGCTAATGAAATCTGGGCCTAGCTGACCCCTCTCAGTCCACATACAGTAAATGGCGTCTGTTTTCAGCCCACAACAGGACATAATAGCTGAGTGCCTTTCTTGCATTTCTGTAAATCAACAGGCAATTTTCTCTACTTACGGGGTCTTTAACCACTTCCCCCGGGTGGATATCATGTGATGTTCTGGGAGGGAAGCGGTTATCCCATCATTCTGGGAATCATCCTGGGCATCATAATTTACAGCTGGTGATAGGCTTTTGAGCAGAAGTGATCACTTTTGTGGGCGGTAAAAGCAGGTTCACCCACCCTCCCGCCCACTTACCATGCTCTCGCATCTGATTGGGGAGTCTGGGACTGCTGCAACTGGCGGTTACCGATGTGACCCCAGAAACCGAAACTTCCAGTTTTGGCTCTTTGTTTACCTGGCCAGTAGCAGCCAGGAAAGCAGCCGATCAGGTAGATCTGTGTATGACCAGCTGTATTGGAGGCCAGAGGAGATACAGTATTAGGGGTCTAATCGACTCCAGATCTCTTTATAAAGAGGACCTGTCCTGCCCCATGCTGTCACAATGGATGTTGTTCATCCCTTTTGAAGCAATAAAGTTGATGCAAACATTTTTCAATTAATTAAAGACAGTTAATATTCAATTAAAATTAAATTAAAGAATTAAAGAGAGAGTAAAAAAGTTTAGTCATTTTTCATGTGAGAAGTGTCAGAATCGTAAAGTAATAACATGGAAAAATGTGCACTCATTGCAGAAATGCAATATTCAGTACAGTATATTTTAGGCCGCGTACACGCAATCAAATCTGTCTGCTGGAAACGGTCTGCCAGACCGTCCCAGCAGACAGATTCGATCGTGTGCTTTACTTCCTGGTGTGGTGACGTGGCGACGTCAACGTCACCGCCACCGCCACGTCAGCGCGCCGTCTGCCGGCGGGGATTTTGGTTTGATCGTGTGTACACGATCAAACCAATACGTCCCCAGCAGACAGATTTATTCAAATCGGTCTGTCCGACCGATCTGAACAAATCTGTCTGCTCGTGTGTATGGGGCCTTAGTAAAGCAGTTTTTTATCTTTATTTTTCCCTGACGTAAACTTTAACATAAGACTTACCTTTAAATATTTCACCAGTTTCTGGATTTGCCAGTACTCTGATGGCAGATCAGTGCTTCCCTCTTGACGTCGTTCCGGCTGCTCCTCGTCTTCTTCACTCTCTGTAGAACTTTCGCTAAAGTCCTCAGACTTGGCCCCAGGAGTTTTACTATAGGTGAACGGCATAAGTCTATATTTAGAGTCATATATATTATACATTTTTTCAGAAGAAATAGTTACATAGCAGAGCACATACTTTCTGGTATAAATCCTGTTAGAGACCTTCTCAAACATTTCACGTTGCTGGTTTGACAGAGAATTAATGAAAAGTGTTGTAATGTTAAACCAATACACTTGACTAGACATGAGGTTTTAGGGGAAAAAGGCAAGCTAATAGTCTGGTGTCAAGATAACAAGTATATTTCTCATTGGGACAGACGCCCTCTGTGTTTCCTTAAAACAGAGACAGATGTACCTGTCAGGCAGTTATCTTTTACAAATGTTTTCATAAATCTTTCAGTTAACCTTCACTCCAAGTCATATGTATTGAGTTTTATTAGTCATATTTCCAGTTATAATACTACAACATTCATTGTGATAAGGAAACAAAATGCATGCTCTATCAACCCCATTAAAGGACACTGACATGTTTGGCTGTATTAAGTGTGTCTGTCTATGGAAAATAAAATACACTGGCCCAGATTCACAGAGCGATTACGCCTGCCTAACTGGTGTTAGACAGGAGTAATTTCAAATTTTGCGCGCCGTATCACTAGTTTGAATCCTCAAACCATGATATGGTGGCTTCGGGCTTCGATCCGAGAGATAAACGTCTTCGTAAGCCTTCGGATCTACGCTGCGATATTTTTGCGGCCGCTGGGAGGAGTCCGCTTTGTTTTCAGCGTCGGGATATGCAAATGACTTTTTACGACGATCCACGAAGATACAAGTGGTCTTCGCAATCGCTTACGTCATTTTTTTGCTACGTACTGTTAGACCAGCTATTTGCTGGTCTAATGGTGCGTAGCCCATGTTAAGTATGGCCGTCGTTCCCGCGTCGAATTTAATTATTATTTTTTTTTTACGTAACTCGTTCGGGAATAGGAATGTCCGTAAACGACGCTACTCAAACAACGAATGACGTAACGACGTGATTTCGCGCAATGCACGGCGGGAAATTTCTGAACGGAGCATGCGCAGTTCGATCGCCGCGGGAATGCGCCTATTTTAAATGCTTCACGCCCCCTACTCGCGTAGATGGCTTGCGCCGGGAGAAATACACTACGCCGCCGTAGTTTACTGGACAAAATCTACCGGGATTCCACGTAGAGCCAGATAAAATACGGCAGCGTAGAGTATTTCTGATACTCTACGCGAATCCAATTGTATGTGAATCTGGCCCACTGACTTTATGATAGATTAGTAAGAATATATATAGATCTTAGGGTGGCTAAGAGAACTCCAGCACGCCTCAGGAGCCCCCAAGCTCAGAAAGCATAGTGCATACAAATGGTAGCTCTTTACCAAGTTGGTCCTTAACCACTTGTCATCTGCCCGCCGTCAATTGACGGCGGGCAGACGACTCCATTGTTCTGACATCACGTCATATGACGTGATGTCCCTTTAAAGCCGCGGGCGGGCGCGCGCGCGTCGCCGGCGGCGCGCGCGCGCACCCGCCGCTCCGCGGGGATCCCGTGCGAGTGCCCGGCGGCAACGATCGCCGCCGGGCACACGCGATTGCTCTGTAAGTGAGCTGGGACGTGCAGCTCTGTATGTAAACACGGAGCTGCACGTCCCTGTCAGGGAGAGAGGTGACAGATTGTGTTCCTTGTACATAGGGACACAATCGGTCACCTCCCCCAGTCACCCCCCCTCCCCCTACAGTTAGAACACTCATAGGACACACATTTAACCCCTTCCCCGCCCCCTAGTGGTTAACCCCTTCACTGCCAGTCACATTTATACAGTAATCAATGCATATTTATAGCATTTTTCACTGTATAAATGTAAATGGTCCCAAAAATGTCAGAAAAGTGTCCGAAATGTCCGCCATAACGTCGCAGTCCCAATAAAAAAATCGCAGATCGCCGCCATTAATAGTAAAAAAAAAAAAAAAAAAAAAATGCCATAAACTATCCCCTATTTTGTAAACGCTATAAATTTTGCGCAAACCAATCGATAAACGCTTATTGCATTTTTTTTTTACCAAAAATATGTAGAAGAATACGTATCGGCCTAAACTGAGGGAAAAAAAAAATTTTTATATATTTTTTGGGGTTATTTATTATAGCAAAAAGGAAAAAATATTGCATTTTTTTAAAAATTGACGCTCTATTTTTGTTTATAGCGCAAAAAATAAAAACCGCAGAGGTGATCAAATACCACCAAAAGAAAGCTCTATTTGTGGGAAAAAAAGGACGCCAATTTTGTTTGGGAGCCACGTCGCACGACCGCGCAATTGTCAGTTAAAGCGACGCAGTGCGGGAAGCTTATATTTTGTCTGGGCAGGAAGGGGGTCTAGGTGCACAGTAGGTAAGTGGTTAAAGTGGATGTAAACCCCCCAAAAAAATTTTTTTTTTTTTTTTCATGTCACAATGTAGAGTATAAGATTTCCTATCATCTGTGCCCAGTCTTGCCACACAGTGTTAATCCAGATCTGAGTAATCCTCTTTTAATGTTCAGTGAAAATGAACAGCCTTCTAGATAAAAACCTGCCTAAATAAAAAGTAAGTTTTCTCTCTTCTTGCTTTGAGTGACAGGTTATTTACACATCTAGCTTGGACATGTTTATCATATGTTATGTTATGTTTATCATAACATGAGGTATAAAAAGTGAGAAATCCACCCCTCCCCCACATAACACATCCTGGTAATCTACAATGAACTTTGGATCACCTCATGTTATGATAAACATAACATAGCATATGATAAACATGTCCAAGCTAGATATGTAAATAACCTGTCACTGAAAGCAAAAACAGAGAAACGGACTTTATAATTTGGCAAGTTTTTATCTGGAATTCTGTTCATTTGCACTGAACATTAAAAGAGGATTACTCAGCGCTGGATTACCTCTGTGTGGCAGGACTGTACACAGATGATAGGAAATCATATACTCTACATTGTGACATAAAAAAAAAA
Source organism: Rana kukunoris (assembly GCA_029574335.1). Lineage (NCBI taxonomy): Eukaryota > Metazoa > Chordata > Amphibia > Anura > Ranidae > Rana > Rana kukunoris. The sequence continues at coordinate 55,172,661 of CM056053.1, forward strand.
CATTTTTTGGGGTTTACATCCACTTTAAAGAGACTCTGCAAGGTAGCTAAAGTTCTTCAACTGACAACAGGCATGTCTTCTTCTATAGTGATTAGCACAATTAATGCTGGGTGCAGACATGGACCTCTCTGATATCTATGTATTATCCCAGTGGAACTGTTGAGTGAGTACATAAATAAGCAGGCACTTATTGGGGTCTGTTGCCGATTGACTATCGCTCTCCACTGAATGGTCAGCTGTTCATGGTATAGCTTGGGCATATATGGCCATTAGAATTTATGGTCTTGCAAATCCAGAAAGAGGCGTACGCCAAAAGGGTGTTGCTGGTGGTGGATCCCTTCAATTAGCGGTAGAGCTTGGGTGAGTTCTTGTCTACTACAGGGAGCTTCCTGTAGTCTGGTAAAAATTAAGCTACGAGTAAGCATTACATGATGTGAAACATGTCAGCCACCTTTTTCCTTCTGTTCACTTTATTTTGACTGCATCGCTTTAGTTGTCTTTTGTTTTTTAGATTTTATTTGTATAATAAAGACATTGTTTTAAGGAGTGCCGCAGTCCATGACCTTTTTCTACCCAATGCACCTGTGCATAGCCAGCACCCTTTTGGTTTAGTGGGACAGAAGCAAAGCCAAGGGATGAGCAGTTTTTAGAGCGGTATAATTTCTCGCAGGGTGTTGCTGGTTGGTGGATCCCTTCACTTAGCGGTAGAGCTTGGGTGAGTTCTTGTCTACTACAGGGAGCTCCCTGTAGTCTGGTAAAAATGTTACATTTTATGTTTACCATAGCATAATCTATGAAAGATAGGAGAAATGCTGTAATACATAGCAATATGAAAGGAAATAGCACAGCAACAGTAGGAATTTGTGAATTAAATAAACCAAACAATTTAAGAAGCAGAATTCCATCAAATTAGCATTTGCCATCACTGGTCTAAATTTGTCTTCTAGCAGTGCCGGCACCAAGGCTTTTGCATCCAGTTTAATGATAATCAATAAAAACATTAATATCAGTAATTGCTGCTGCTATTATCATGAATTATAATTAGTTATAGTTAGTTAAAACCACAATTGAGTCTGAACCAATAAAGATACAATAACAAATCAAATATATATATATCTAAATAGATCTTACTATCCCAGCAGCTGTATTAAAAATTGCCTACTGGTATTTTAATTTAATTAATCAGACTACCATTCTATAGTATTTTACTATATAAGTTAAAACACTGAGACAACAATTGATTTGCCATTTCTTAAATGCTTTATTAATCACAACTAATCATTCATAAAAAGCCAGCGTGCCTTCACATTCCTTGAACAATTATTTTCCAGGATTGGATTACAGAATGTGATTGAAATCTCGGTACGTCTCAAAGTGAAATTAGATAGAAAAATAATTACGTGAATGCCTAGATGTGGGAGATGTACCATCATGAATGTCACATCTGTTCTGAATTACCTTTAACAAGAGTGAATCTTTGTTACCAATAATATGAATATTTTTTTTTTTTCTTCTTCTTCTTTTTAAAGCTTCCCCAACTTAAAAATTCCAAATTTAAATGAGAGGGAGGAGGAGGCGTACGCCTGAAGAAATTAAACAAATCACAGGCAGCCGCTCATTATCTGTTCAATTTATAACCATCTGTTTTTGCTCCACATCAATCAAAGGTAATCTTTGGGCAATGATCATGCCATTTTTTAGTCTAGTCTTGAGTGCTAGACATATTACAGTTCATAAGGACAACTCAACTCAATGGCTGCATCCAACGTCTATGAAATAACAGACCAGATGGTAGCATCCCATTTAGTCTCAGTCTTTATTTTCTCGGTACAAATAGTTTAAAGTGGACCTTGCTGTAAAATGCAAGACCTGCAAACCCCCCCCCCTCTCCTTTACACATCAACTATTGTTAGTAGGTGTAAGTTAAATGTACCTACCTTAAACTTGTCTTCCACATCACTGAATGTGACGTCCCCATCCTTCAGTAAGATTCCTGAGGGATGCAGAGCAGGGGAAATCCCATGAGAAAATACTCCAGTCTAGTGCAAGGGCATCTTCTTGTGGGATTTCAACTGCTCTGCATTGCCCAGAATCTAGAGGGAAGCAGTGTGATGCCACAAACTTCACAAACAGAAGATGGGGGGGGGGGGTGAAGTAGGTATAAATCTTATTTTTTTTCCTTTACAGGTACATTTTACAACTACTAAGGGGGGAAGGTGCCTAGGCAGTCTAAGCGAAACTTGCATTTTACAGCAAAGTCTTCTTTGAGTCTTTGATCTGTAATTATTAAAGTATTTAAAAACCAAATATATGATTGATATTTATTTGCTTCCTCTCACCAATCTCACTGTAACTTTCTAGACTTTTTTTTATATTTCTATAAGAGGCATTTAAAAATTCTTGTTGATCCTGCCAGCATATTCTTCTTTAAACACTTCCTGCCCGGCCTATAGCACAATTATGCCTGGGCAGAGGTTCTGTTATCCTGATTGGGCGTCATATGATGTCCAGCAGAATAACATGCCGGCGCACGCCCCGCCCGCTGGGTTGGGGCTCGTGGTGCTGATTGTTGGCGCTGTGTGTCACTCTGATGGAAGCTCCTTACCACATGATCAGCTGTGACCAATTACAGCTGATCACAGCGTGAACCAGGAAGTGCTGGTAAACAGCTTTCCCTATTCGCGCTGACAGGTAAAGCCGACCAACGGCTTTCCCGATCAGAGGGGGGTCTGTGCTGATAATCAGCACATTGATTATCAGCGCAGCCCCCATGGGAGGAGCCCTTTACATCTGCAAATTCGTGCCAATCAGCTGCCAGTCAGTGCTCATCTCAGTGCTATTCAGTGCCCGTCACAGTGCCATTCAGTAACTCCAGATGAGGACAGACTCTGCTTGCAGCAAGACGTGCTCTCTCCCCTATCTGTGCTGTTCTCACGTTCAGGTGTCTACTGCTGGACGTGTCAGCTCTCTCTCTCTCCTAGGGCTAGAACCAGGAGATAGCAGCTACAGGCGCACGCTCCTAGGAGTAGGACGTGTGGCCCATATCTCCTGGACAGGTAGGGATTTTACCAGCTCCCTGCTCCTGCTCCAGCCCCAGCTCCATCCACCTGGCTCCCCCCGGCGTCCTCCTTTACCCCTGATCCAGGGGAACCAGCAGGTAAGCCAATTACATTGTGAATGCAGGCGACTGTCCTTCTCAGGACTAGCCACTGCAGCTGACCCAAAATCTCGGCTCTCCCCCTCTCCAGACCTCCCTTCCTATACCCCCACATTACCACCTCTACCATCCCCACTTAAGCCGCCTATTGGCCACATACCTCCCGCAATTCCCGTCGTTTCGGGCGTTTTTCCGCACCTCCGCGCCGGCCTGGGTTCAATCGCGGCAGCCGCGATCTAGGAAAGGCCGCGGCTTCAACTGCGGCCTAGCGGCGCGCCGCTTCTCACCCCCTGCAACTGTCACAAAAACGATCAATTCAACCCAGAAACCCTCTCATACCTCTGGAAAGGTCCTTCAACTCCCCGACCATCGATCCAGGCCCCCCTCTGTAGCACCGATCTACCCTGGCTGGGAGTTCCACCAGCCTGGATCCTGCTACCTGATCAGCAGCCATTTTGCTACACCCAGCCACACTCTCCCCATTCTTAAACACCAGTACTTCTTGATCCAGGGCTTACCCGATCGCCTCTGTAGGGGTCAGGAAGGAATTTTTTTCCCTGCCGTGCATATTGGCTTAGCACGGTTAGGGTTTTTTTGCCTTCCTCTGGACCAACCCAGGATAGAGGATTCAGTTAATCCTTGATTATCCTTCCACCCCCCCCCCCCCCCCGGTGTTTGGCAACCATGGTTAAACTGCAATACTCGGCAGAGACTATTTGGGACCTGAGGCGATTTGCCGCAATACTACCAGCCATCACCAAAAAAGCCCTGCGAAATGAGCGACTTCTGAGAATCGATCGGCGATCGACTATCAAAGATCTCAGCCGTTTGCCCCAGCCCCAGCCTAAGCACATATCATGTGCTCTGATCAACACAAGATCGGCAGTAAAACACCGACTTGAAATCCACGATTTCATCCTACAATACGATTTAGACTGTCTCCTTATTACAGAGAGCTGGCTCACAGCCGACTGTAACACCATTCTAGGTGAATTGGTGCCAGAAAACTATCGTATTATAACGGAAAACAGAATAGGGCAAAGAGGCGGAGGACTGGCGGTGATCCATAAGACTCATCTTGCGATCACTAAACCAGTCCTTCAAAACCCTCTTCCATTCATGGAAACCCTTACTCTACAACTGCAAGTAAATTCCCAGGAGACCGTCCGGATTTTACTCTGCTATAGACCACCCGGCCCAAAATCGCAGCTGCTCCTATCTTGGACGGACTTTATCTCCACCTATACCCTTAACAGCAAACACCTTTTGCTGCTCGGGGATTTCAACCTCTGGGCCAACTCCCCGCAAGACCCCATTGCCGACGCCTGCATCGACCACCTGGAAGGATTAGGGCTACAACAACTAGTATGTGGGCCCACACATGCCTCAGGTCACACGCTTGATCTTATTTTCAGACAAGATCTGGAAATAAAAATCTTGGAAAATGAACCGTTGCCATGGACAGATCACCATGCAATTAAATTCATTATTTCCGATTTTCCCCCCTTAACAAAAAAATCAAATCCAGTGACAACACACTGGACCAGATGTCAGAAGAAGCTCCACTCGGAACTCTTCAAAGCCACGTTAAGGGAAAAAATAAAACCAATTCAGCCGCATCAAACGGCTGAAGAAACACTGGAGGCCATAAATACAGCCCTATTACAGTCAGCTGACTTAATAGCGCCGAAACGCAAAACCCACATCCGGAAAAATAACTCCAGCTGGTTCAACAGCCAGCTGGCGTTACTGAAGCAAGAGCGCAGAAGGGCGGAAGCAGCCTGGAAAAGACGCTCCTCAGATGAAAACCTTTCCATCTACAAAGCAAGTACCAAAAAATACCACAAAGAAATCTACAAAGCCAAGAAAAAAAAAAAAAAAAAATATATTTTTCTGAGGCTATCAACAGCGCCCTCAACCGCCCCCGCAAACTTTTCAAGTTGGTCACTCAGACCATGAAACCAGGATGTCTTGAAGCCCCCAATTCAGACACTCAAGAATTTTGCAGTGAATTATCGGATTACTTCATTAATAAAATTGAGGGGATCCGGCAAAGCATTCAGCAAAACAATTCCCCCCATAGTCCCCCCCGTAAATATCTACACAACGCCTGCAGTAATTCACCACAACCAGGTAAGTTCAAGCTGGAACCCATTTCTATTGATGCCACAAAAAATACCATCGGGGCTTTGCGTAACAGCACAGCGCCTAATGATATCATCCCTACTAAACTGCTGAAGGAGTGTGCTGACATTCTGGCACCTTCCATCACGCAGCTTATTAACCAATCTTTCAGGGAGGGCATAGTGCCCTCTAAGTTGAAGGAGGGCATCATTCGACCCATATTGAAGAAACCCACCCTGGACCCTAAGGATCCACACCACCGCCGTCCCATTACAGGCTTAAACGCTCTCTCCAAGGTCATGGAGAAAGCAGTGGTGCAACAGCTGCAACAGCATCTAGATACCCACAACCTACTGGATCCATTTCAATCAGGATTCCGGCCCGGACATGGGACGGAAACAGCATTGCTCAAGATATGGGACGACGTTCTCGAGGCCGCAGATGAAGGAGAATCTTGTCTCCTGGTTCTGTTGGACCTAAGCGCAGCCTTCGACACAGTTGACCATAAGCTTCTACTGACAAGGCTAGCGGAAGTAGCCAAAGTCGCAGAAGGCGATTTATCTTGGTTCTCCTCTTTTTTGGAAAACCGATCTCAAATAGTGAAGTTAGGACCTTTCACTTCTGAGAAACGCACAGTATCGTGCGGAGTCCCTCAAGGATCCCCCCTGTCGCCGGTGTTATTCAACATCTATCTCCGTCCTCTTTTTGATATCATCAGCAGCCAAAAACTGCTCTATCATTCATATGCAGACGACACGCAACTATATTTTCGCATTTGCAATAAAAAGGATCATCACCTCAATCTAGAGACATGCCTCTCTTTGATAGAGGACTGGATGACAAAGAGTTATCTTAAACTCAACGGAGCGAAAACAGAACTTCTCCTGTTTCACGCCAAGCGTAAGAATCAACCTGCTACAACATGGACCCCCCCGCCCATTCTGGGCAAAATCATCTCCCCTAGCGCCAAAGTCAAAAGTCTTGGGGTCATCTTCGACTCCTACATGACAATGGACGCACAGATAGGGTCAGTAGTCAGCGGATCTCACCATCTGCTGCGCCTACTACGCAGACTTACTCCCTTCATCCCCAAAGAAGACATAGCGGTCGTGGTGGGAACAATTGTAAACTCCAGACTGGACTATGCCAACGCCCTTTACCTCGGACTCCCCAAGTACCAAATCGCTCGTCTTCAAGTCATTCAAAACACGGCCGCTAGACTTGTGACTGGGAAAAAACCTTGGGAATCAATCTCGCCTTCACTGAGATGCCTTCACTGGTTACCAGTAAAAGACAGAATCACTTTTAAAGCACTCTGTCTAACGCATAGATGTGTCCATGGGAATGCCCCCCATTATCTATGCGAAAAAATAAAAGCTCACAATCCCAATCGCGTTCTGCGATCCACCAATCAAAACCTGCTTCAGATACCGAAAGCCAACTACAGGGCCAAAGGAGATAGAAGATTTGCGGTCCAAGGTCCCAGACTATGGAACGCTTTACCAACCAGCATTCGGTTGGAGGAGAACCACCTAGCTTTCAGGAGAAAGATCAAGACGCATCTCTTTTGATACCAAAGGAGACTGGAACAACAAGCGCCAAGAGGCGATTAAGTTCGTATGTGTCGCGCTATATAAGTTTCATTCATTCATTCATTCAACACCTGTCAATACCTCATCATCAGTGCTGCCCATAAGTGCTATCTATTAGTGTCCATCAGTGCCACCTGTCAGTGCCAATCAGTGGCACCTGTAAGTGCCCAACAGTGCCGTCTGTCAGTGCCCATAAGTGCCGCCTGTCAGTGCCACCTGTCAGTGCCCATCAGGCTGCCTGTCAGTGCCCATCAGTGCCACTGTTTAAAAAAATTGTCTTTTTTCGTTTGTTTAGTAAAAAAATAAAAACACCAGAGGTGATCAAATACAACCAAAAGAAAGCTCTATTTGTAGGAAGAAAATCCTAAAAATGTCATTTGGGTACAGTGTTGCATTACCACGCAATTGTCATTGAAAGTGCAACAACGCAGAAAGCTAAAAATTGTCCTGGGCAGGAAGGGGCGAAAGTGCCTGGTATTGAAGTGGTTAAATTAGTGAGTGACAACGCTAACCACAGGGTTACCGTGGCAGTGCTGTCAGCTGCACGCTTCTGCATACTGACACCCAGTGCTCCTGAAGTCCACTGTTGTCAGCCTGTAACATCACAGTCAGCTAAACACCCACCCAAGGTCTTTGATTGACACCAGCTTCTGTAGGAAGTACCAATATCAACACGCAAGAGTGTAGCAAAGCAACGCGTTGAGGTAAGTCTAAACTTTTAAAACAGACCTCTTAGTATGTAGCGAAACAAAATTGTGCATATCTGCCCGCACAAGCGTCGTATGGATGCGACGCATGCGTGGAAGTTGTTTACTTCCTGGTGCGGTGACGTGGCGGCGTCAACGTCACCGCACTGTCTGCCGGCGGGGATTTTGATCCGATGATGTGTACACGCCATCGGACCAAAATAGCCCGGCGGACATATCCGATGAAAAGGGTCCGAGGACCGTTTCCATCGGATATGTCCCTCCGTGTTTACGCGGCCTTACAGTTCCAGGTATTTATTACCTCCCACAGATTCATCCATCATCCAGTGTCTGGACTGAGATGCTGGCTCAGAGACATCTTTGCAGAACTTGGCTGTGTTCAAAATTGTCTGACACAGATGACCCCACTGCAGCCTTTTACCTTGTGACTTGCTATAAAGTTACAATCGTGGAGCTTGATCCCTGGGAGAAAGGAGACAGAGGTCTACAAATAAGTAAGACAAACATTGTCCTGGTGACCACTGTGATGGAAATTCAGACCTTTACAGTTATCACCAGGGAAAGAAAAATCTTCAGTTGGGAACACCTGTTCTGGCGATAACTGTCTAAAAATGTATTTCCATGAGTTTGGGGGGTGGAGGGGGGCTTTATCTCACATTTTGTTTTGTCACTGAGACATGCGGTGAAGGTAAATAATTCACATTAACAACAGACACCAAAAAAAAATATTCCTGGAAAAAGTTTAACAATAACTGAACTTGATGATATTTATTTTACCTAAATAAACTCGCTCCTACCTTTTTAAACCTGATTGCCGTCGTAGTGAAGAAGTCAGTAGGTTAGATCTTTTCTTACTCTCAGAGGATGTTGGCCTAACTGCTTTCTGATCCTTTGTGTCTATAGACTTTTCTTCCTTGGTTTTTGTTCTGGAAAAATAAATTAAAGTGCTCTAAGTCAGAAATTGGCAAATAAATTTATTTAAGATGAAGTTTCATTTCTCTGCAATTTTTCTTCCCAGATCATCTATGCTTTTGAGATATCAAAAATGTATTTTCAGTTGGTGCCTGCTAAATGAAATGCTTCATGTTAACATGTTGGTGCATTAATGCCTTGATTTTAACTATATAAATTGGTCTGATATTTCATTATAACACAATTGTAAAAGGAAACAACATCTAAAGCCGCATACACATTATTGGAATTTCCAATGGAATTTTCCGTTAGAATTCCGATGAAGCTGACTTGCATCAGTCTTGCATACACACTGTCAGACTAAATTCCGACCGTCCAAAACATGGTGACGTAAAACACTACAACAGGCTAAGAAAAATTTAGTTCAATGCTTCCGAGCATGCGTCAACTTGATTCTGAGCATGCGTGTGTTTTTTCTCCGTCGAAGTTGCACACAGACGAAAGCAATTTCCTGTCGTTTTTTTCCCATCGAAATTCCGATCGTGTGTACGCGGCATTAGGTGCCTGGATAATGAGATTCAAAATATCAGAGCAATTGGCTGAAGAGTATGAGTTGCCCATAAGAAAGAAGGAATGATTTACTATGGACTATGACATATTCTATATACAACACATTTCACAAAGCATAAACTAAAATATAAAGTTGTATTGAAAAAAATGTTTCCTATATTTGAAAGCTATGCTGGTGAAACCTCAGTGGTATAGGTTGCTGGGGATCCTAGGGAACTTTCTTCTCATACGTTAAAGTGTTACTAAACCCACAACAGTAAAATCATTGGATAAAAAAAGTCTACACACCACTGTTAAAATTTCAGGTTTCTGAACTTTTCTCCACCTTTGTGACCTATAAACTGTACAACTCAATTGAAATACAAAATTAAATATTTTAAGTGGAGGGAAGTAAAAATAAAAAATAAAAATAATATGCTTGCATAAGTGTGCACACCTAAGGCGGCGTACACACGACAGAGGTTCTCGCTGGAAACCAGCGAGAACCTCGCTGGAAGCTGCATTCCAGCGAGAACCTCGGCCGTGTGTACGCTCCTGGCTCGCCCCGCCCGTCGGGAATCCCGTCGAGCGAATAGAGAGCACCCTTTCTTTTTGCTCGACGGCCCGCCTGGATGAATGGCTGGTTGCCATTCCCGACGGGCGGGTCGCCGATTTCGACGGCCAGCAGAGAACCTCGACGGGCAGAACGATGTGTTCTGCCCATCGAGGTTCTCTGCCGTGTGTACGCGGCTTCACAGATTTTCAATGTGATTCAGGTCTGGGCTCTGGCTGGGCCATTCCAAAACTTTAATCTTCTTCTGGTGAAGCTACTCCTTTGTTGATTTGGATGTATGCTTTGGGTCTTTGTCATGCTGAAAGATGAAGCTCCTCATGTTCAGTTTTCTATGGCCAAAATGTTCAACTTTGGTTTCATCACACCATAACACATTTTCCCACATGATTTTGGGAGACTTCAGATGCGTTTTTGCAAAATTTAGCCGGGCTTGGGTGTTTCACTTCGTAACAAAAGGCTTCCAGACATATGAAGAATATGGAAGATTGTTGTCACATGTACAGTAGGTGACCGCGATATTGTGTCAATCTCGCTCCCTTTCTCGGCGAGATTGACCACCTACGAGCCCCATCGCAGGAGCCAGCCCCGAGCTGGCTTGCCGCGATGGAGACAAAGCTGTCATAGATGCGACGGGGATCCGACTTGGACTCCCGCCAAATCTACACGCGGCGTTTGGTATGTATGATGAGGGAGAACTCCACGCCAAATTTTAAATAAAAATCCGGCGTGGGTTCCCCCCCAGGAGGCATACCAGGCCCTTAGGTCTCCAGGACCACACCTATTCTCCTGCTCTCCAGGATTGAGTCTGAAAGAGTGACTCCTCCCCAGGGCTTGAACTGACTCCAGTAGTAATCGGCGTGCGTCCTAAGAGTAGGACGTACGGCTCCTGGAGCCAGATAGGCAGGGTTCTCCTCCCCCAGCATCAGCCTCCACTGTCAGATCCGCTCCGACCTCGAGCCGCCCCTGGATCCCCTGGTTTCTCTCTCCCTCTGGAGCCCCCACCTGCCAGAAACCAGACAGGCAGACGGTGACAGACACTGCTAGGCAAGCCTGCACTATCCCTCCATTCCTCCTGCAATCCACCGCTTGGCTTCCCCCTGCTTCACCTGACCCCCCTGGCTTCCCTCCGTCACCCTTCTCCAGCAGGTAAGCCTTTCACTGAGGCTGCAGACGGCCGTCCTTTTGAGGACAGCAGCTGCTGCCACTTAAAAGCCCCTGCTATCTCCCTATCCACATCTCCCCTCCTATACCCCCTCACTACCCATCCGCCACCTGCCCTGCAATCCTTGGCAATTTTCAGCCATTTCTGGCATTTCTGGCTTCCAGGCCGGCGTTTTTCGATACATCCGCGCCGGCCTGGAAGCAATCGCGGCAGCCGCAATTTAGGAAAGGCCGCGGCTTCACCCGCGGCCTAGTGGCGCGCCGCTTCTCACCCCCTCCGACCGCCACCAAAGTCCGAAAACGGACTTGAACCCCACCCCATACCCCCAGAAAAGTTACCTCACACCCCGGTCTAGTAATCCTGGCCCCAAATAGTAGCACCGATCCACCCAATCTGGAAGCTTTACCAGTCTGGATCCTGCTACCGATCGGCAGGCCATTTTTGCTGCACCCAGCCCCAAATCTTAATCACCACTACAGGGGTTACCCGATCGCCTCTTACAGGGGTCAGGAAGGAATTTTTTCCCTGCCGGAGCATATTGGCCGAGCGCCGCCAGGGTTTTTTGCCTTCCTCTGGACCAAGCCAGGAGAGAGGAGTTTAGCCAATTCCTCTCCCCACTGCCCTAAAATCCCCCCCCTCCCCCCCCTGGTGTATTGGCGAACATGGCATGTAGGCAATATTCTGCCGAGACCATTTGGAGTTTGAGGCAATGCGCCGCAATACTGCCAGCCATCACCAGAAAGGCCCTAAGAACTGAGCGACTATGGAGAACCAATCATAGATCGACGGTTAGACATTTCAGACATTTACCCCAGGTCAAGCACATATCATGTGCTCTGATCAATACTAGATCGGCAGTAAAACACTGACTAGAAATCCGCGACTTCATTCAACAAAAGGATCTAGACTGTCTTTTTATTACAGAGAGCTGGCTCACAGCCGACTGTAACACCATTCTAGGAGAATTGGTGCCAGAAAATTACCGTATCATAACGGAAAACAGAATAGGGCAAAGAGGAGGCGGCCTGGCGGTGATCCACAAGACTCATCTTACGATCACCAAACCAGTCCGCCAAAACCCTCTTCCATTCATGGAAACCCTTACTCTGCAACTGCAAGCAAGTTCAAAGGAGACCGTCCACATTCTGCTCTGCTATAGGCCACCCGGCCCAAAATCGCAGCTGCTCTCATCATGGACGGATTTCTTCTCCACTTATACCCTCAACAGTAAACAACTTTTGCTGTTAGGGGATTTCAATCTCTGGGCCAATTCCTCACAAGACCCCATTGCCGACGCCTGTATTGACCACCTGGAAGGATTAGGATTGCAGCAACTAGTATGTGGGCCTACACATGCTTCAGGTCACACACTCGATCTTATTTTCAGACAAGCTCTGGAAATAAAAATTAGGGAAAATGAAAAATTGCCATGGACAGACCACCAGGCAATTATATTCAGTATTTCCACCATCCCCCCCGCAACAAAAACATCGAATCCAGTGGCAACACACTGGACTAGATGTCAGAAGAAGCTCCACTCGGAACTCTTCAAAACAACTTTAAGGAAAAAAATAGAAACAACCCAGCCGCAGCAAACGGCCGTTGAAACATTGAAAGCCATAAACTCGGCCATGCTACAGTCAGCCGACTTGGTAGCGCCGAAACGAATAACCCGCATTCGGAAAAACAACCGCAGCTGGTTTAACAACCAGCTGTCGTTACTGAAGCAAGAACGCAGAAGGGCAGAATCTGCCTGGAAAAGATGTTCTTCTGAGCTAAACCTATCCATCTACAAGGCGACCACAAGAAAATACCACAAAGGAATTTTCCAAGCCAAGAAGAATTATTTTTCGGAGGCTATCAACGGTGCCCAAAACCGCCCCCGCGAACTCTTCAAGATGGTCACCCAGACCATGAAACCAGGATGCATTGAAGCCCCCAGTTCGGACACACAAGAATTTTGCAATGAGCTATCGGATTATTTCGTTAATAAAATCGAGGCAATCCATGAAAGCATTCAGCAAAATTTTTCTCCCCTCAGCCCCCCCTGTAGCCTCTGACACAGCACCCATAGTAATTCTCCGATATCAGGTAAGTTCACCCTGGAACCCATCTCCATCGAGTCCACTAAGAATGTCATTTGTACTCTGCGCAATGGCGCAGCACCAAATGACATTATCCCCACAAAACTGCTGAAGGAATGCGCCGACATCCTGGCTCCTCCCATCACGCAGCTTATCAACCAGTCTTTCTTGGAAGGCATAGTGCCCTCACAGTTGAAAGAGGGTGTAATCCAACCCATCCTGAAGAAACCCTCCCTGGACCCCAAGGACCCACTCCACCGCCGTCCCATAACAAGCCTCAACGTATTCTCTAAGATAATGGAAAAAGTAGTGGTACAACAGCTGCAACTGCATCTAGAGACCTACAAGCTACTTGACCCATTGCAATCAGGCTTCCGTCCCGGACATGGGACGGAAACAGCATTACTGAAAGTATGGGACGATGTTCTCAAGGCCGCAGACGAAGGAGAATCTTGTCTCCTGGTTCTGTTGGACCTAAGTGCAGCTTTTGACACTGTAGACCACAATCTGTTACTGACTCGGCTTTCTGAAGTAGCCAGGGTCGCAGAAGGCGATTTATCTTGGTTCTCCTCTTTTTTGGAAAACCGATCGCAAACAGTGAATCTAGGACCTTTTACGTCTGAAAAACGCACAGTAACATGCGGAGTCCCTCAAGGATCGCCTCTGTCACCAGTGCTATTCAACATCTACCTTCGTCCTCTTTTTGAGATTATTAGCAGCCAAAATCTGCTTTATCACTCTTATGCAGATGACACGCAACTGTATTTCCGCATCTGCAATAGACAGGATCACCACCTCAATCTAGAGACATGCCTCTCTTTGATAGAGGACTGGATGACAAAGAGTTATCTTAAACTCAATGGAGCGAAAACAGAACTTCTTCTGTTTCACGTCAAGCGAAGGAATCAACCCTCAACAGCGTGGACCCCCCCGCCTATTTTGGGCAAGCTCATCACCCCTAGCGCCAAAGTCAAAAGCCTAGGGGTCATTTTTGACTCCTTTATGACAATGGACGCACAAATAGGGTCAGTGGTCAGCGGATCTCACCATCTACTGCGCCTACTACGCAGACTCACTCCGTTCATCCCTAAAGAAGATTTAGCGGTCGTGGTGGGAGCAGTTGTAAACTCCAGGTTGGATTATGCAAATGCCCTTTACCTCGGTCTCCCCAAATACCAAATCGCTCGTCTGCAAGTCGTTCAGAATACGGCCGCCAGACTTGTGACTGGCAAAAAACCCTGGGAATCTATCTCACCTTCACTGAGAGCCCTTCATTGGCTGCCAGTTAAAGACAGAATCGATTTTAAAGCTCTCTGTCTTACGCATAGATGTGTCCATGAGAATGCCCCCCTTTACTTATGCGAATTAATAAAAGCGCATAATCCAAATCGCGTTTTGCGATCCACGAATCAGAACCTGCTCCAGGTTCCGAAAGCCAACTTCAAGTCCAAAGGAGAAAGAAGATTTGCGATCCAGGGTCCCAGACTATGGAACGCTTTACCAACCAGCATTCGGTTGGAGGAGAACCACCTAGCATTTAGGAAAAAGGTCAAGACTTTTCTCTTTTGATATCAAAGGAGACAGGAACAACAAGCGCCCAGAGGCGATTCAGTTCGCATGTGCCGCGCTATATAAGTTCTCATTCATTCATTCATTCATTAGGTCTTCTATGGATTGTAAGGAGAACCCCCCTACGGCGAAAAAAAACTGCATGGGGGTTCCCCCACAATCCATACAAGACCCGTATCCAAAGCACGCTGCCCGGCCGGTCAGGAAAGGAGTGGGGGCGAGCGAGTGCCCCCCCCTCCTGAGCTGTACCAGGCCGCATTCCCCTTAACATGGGGGGGTCAGGTGCTCTGGGGAAGGGGGGCGCACTGCGGCCCCCCCATACCAGAGCACCCTGTCCCCATGTTGATAAGGAAAGGGCCTCTTTCCGACAACCCTGGCCGTTGGTTGTCGGGGTCTGCGGGCGGGGGGGCTTATAGGAATCTGAGAGCCCCCTTTAATAATAGTACTTGCCAAATAATTTTGCAGCACCTTTAATGTTGGCAGCCTCTCTGATCAGTTTTCTTCTCGTCTTTTTATCAATTTTAGAGGGAATGTCACTGTTTTCACTGTCTTCACTGTGTTCCATGGTATAACTAATGCCTTGGAAATTATTTTGTACCCTTCTCCTGACTGATAACTTTTAACAATGAGATCCCTCTGATTCTTTGGCAGGTCTCTGAAGACCATGGCTTTTGCTGTAGGATGTGACTAAGAAAATGTCAGGAAAGACCTACTAGAACAGTTGTTTATTTGGGTTTATTCAGAGGTACTTTAAATGATGGCAGGTGTTTGAGTTTGAATGTGATTGCTTAATTCTTAACACAGCTACATCCCCAGTTATAAAAGGGTGTGCACACTTATGCAACCACATTATTTTTATTTATTTTTATTTTTAATTTCCTCCACCTAAAATATTTCAGTTTGTTTTTCAATTGAGTTGTACAGTTAATAGGTCACATTAAAAGTGGAAAAAGTTCTGAAATTATTTATCTTTGTCCCATTTATTTTCATTACAGAAACCTGACATTTTAACAGACTTTTTATATCCACTGCAGTAAAACATGCTTGTCAGGCCTCGTACACATGAGGCAATTCATTTGTTCAAATCGGTCGGACCGACCGATTTGAACAAATCTGTCTCTTTGGATTTTGGTTTGCTCGCGTGTACACACGAGCAAACCAAAATCCCCGCCAGCAGACGGCGCGCTGACGTGTCGGTGACGTGGCGGTGACGTTGACGCCGCCACGTCACCGCACCAGGAAGTAAAACACTTCCGCGCATGCGCCGAATCCATTCGGTGCCGGTGCGAGACGACATGTCTGCTGGTAAGTGTACTAACCAGCAGACATGTCGGGCGGACGGGTTCCCACCCGATAGATTTCAAAGCATGCTTTGAAATCTGTCCGGTGGCCAAATCCGTCGGCTCGCCCGTACACACGATCGAATCTGTCTGCTGGGACGGTCTAGCAGACCGTTTCCAGCAGACAGATTCGATCATGTGTACGTGGCCTTACACTTAGGCCTTGTACACACGAGGGAATAAATCCGCTGAACATGGTCCGACGGACCATTTCAGCCGAAAAATCCGCTCGTGTGTAGGGGCAAACAGACCGTTCTGGCCGGATCCCTCCGGCGGAAACATTTTGAAATTTTTCCGCCGGATAGCTGCCCGTCAGATATGTCCGCTGGTTAGTACGGCAAACCAGCGGACATATCTGCCCGTATCCTGTGAATGGATCCGACGCATGCGCGCGGAAGTGTTTACTTCCTGGTGCGGTGACGTGGCGGCGTCAACGTCACCGCCGCGTCACCGCGCTGTCCGCCGGCGGGGAATTTGATCCGATGGTGTGTACAGCCATCGGATCAAAACATCCAGGCGTAAATATGCGCTGTAAACGGTTCGGGGACCGTTTACAGCGGGAAAAATCCCATCGTGTGTACAAGGCCTAACTGTGAAAGGGGTTAATCCTCTGCATTGTGTAAAATAGCGGTTTGATCCTGTCTTCTCTGGTCCTCCTCTTATTGCACTGTCCCTAATCAATCTTCTGATAAGACAGAGCCTTTGGAATCACTCTGCACATGCTCAGTTTGGTTTGTATTGCTAGAGAGTTTTTTTTTCCCGGGAGGGTGCATGTGATCAGCACAGGGCCAATCAGCACTGTCCAGGCAGAGGGTCAGGGGTCCTGCAGCCTCATAGGTCAGTTAGAGTAGAATGAAAACTCATCCTACAAGCTTTAACTAGACACTGATAGAAGTCACAAGACTGCTATAAGCTGCTGATGAGAAAAGGTATTTAGCAGTTTATATTCACTAAAATAATTGCATTACCATGCTCTGTGTACTGTGGAAGACCAGATATAGTGAATGTAGGGTCTGGGGGTTTAGTAACACTTTAAGGTTTTCATATAGAGGTGCTAGCCTCAGGATTCTCAAAGTCCAACTCTGGGCACTGTCTTTGAGTTTTTTTTACCTCTGCTTAAAAGACACTGGTACCAAGTGAAATTCAGGTACTTACACTGGTTAAATTACAAAAAAATAATATTGAACACAGATCTGCATTAAGATGTTTTTTTTATAACTACCTGGAGTTCAGCTTTAGCTCATCTACAAGAGGAATAATTTTTACTATATTCACCACGACCGAGCTACACAAAGGATTGAGTACCAATGTTCTTCAGATGTACCAAATTATATGGCAATGAAATCTCTAACTGTGGGGTTACAGTGTATTTTATTACTTTTTAAGGAATCCAGCTCTTTTTTAATTTTTCATCCTTATTAGATTAGTGAATTGTAACTTCCACGTAAATCAAGACTGAATTTAATAATGTTTTCTGTCTGTCCTCTTTACTCGTTTGTACAAAGGCACACAATCTTCAATTCTTCTGAGGTTTCCAGTGAATTTTTTCCATTTACAAAATTACCACAACTAACTAAAATAATTTGGCCTCTGTGTATATTTCTAGTTAATTTCAAATGTCCATAAACTATGTGAATTGCCGTGTATGAGAATTGAAAAGACAACATACTCTTGGTGACCATTAAGAGGCAGGTTCTTCCATTTCAGAGACGGCTCTAATTTGGTCTTGTTAGTCTTGCTTTTTACAAAGGAATGCCTTGTCTTCTCCTGTGCTTTCTTCTCTGGATACTCATTAGACCAATGGTTTTGGCTCGGTTCCTCTGCTTCAACTACATCCACATGCTCAGTCTTTTCAGCCACCAATGGAGCTTCAAACAATGTAAAGTCCTACGAAAAGACAATGGGACTCTGTCAATCTATCTTTATGAAAGACAATAGACTCATAATGTATACAGCAAATAATAATGCTTGAACACTGAAAAACAAAAACATGCAGCTGTCATTTGCTAATGAAGTTTTACTTTAAAAGCCTTTCAAAATGTGTATAATTAAAACACAGTCTTCAATCTACTAACAACGTACAGTAAAACCTTGGATTGTTATAATTAATTCATTCCAGAAACACTTGTATATCAAAGTGAATTTCTCCACAAGAAATAATGGAAACTCAAATGATTTGTTCCACAATTATTTATATATAAATTCTTCAGTCTATAGTCCATATAAAAAGATTTGACCAGATTGTGTAACCATAAATGTCCATCCAAAAATGGCCACTTCCACAAGGGGATTAGAAGCAAAATCCAGCAGGAGCTACAGATTATAAAAGAGGCACCTCTTATGCCCCGTACACACAATTGAAAATTCCGACAAGAAAAACATGGATTTTTCTAACAGAATGATGGCTCAAACTTGTGTTGCATACTAGTGTTGAGCGGAATACGCCATATTCGATTTTGCGATATTTCACGAATATATAGAAGAATATTCGTGAAATATTCGTTAATATCGAATATTCGTGATATTTTATAAAAAAATGCTAATGCGAAATTGATTGCGAAATTCTCGTCAACACGCGAAAACGGAGATCATTTCCTGGATTACTAAACTAATATGCACTAAACACTAACTCTACTTACACAAACTTATATGACTAAACTAAAGCTAATTTTTTTTTGTTTTTTTGTTTTTTATACACAAAACACAGAAGGGCAGAGAAAGTATTTGCGAATATTCGTAATACGAATATTCGCATTGCGAATATTCGGCAACATAAAAGGATCGCCTCAGCTACTCGGCCCAGGGTCTCTAATCATACCAGCAATGCTTTTAAACGTCGATGGAGATCACTAGGATGTGATCTGTTTTAAAAATAAATTTGAAAAAAATACGAATATTCGAAATATCGAATATTCACCGCGATATTCGATTTATTCGCGAATACTCGAATATGCAATATTCGTTACGAATATTCACAATGCGAATATTCGTGAGCAACACTATTGCATACAAACGGTCACACAAATCTTGTCTGAAATTCCGACCGTCAAGAACGCGGTGATGTACAAGACGTATGATGAGCCGAGATCAATGAAGTTCAAAAGGCAGTTGATAACAGTGTTCTGTAGGGGCCAAACCATCACTTTCAGGACTTGTTCTTTGTCACTCTGAAGATAGTTTTTAATAGCGTTGGTTGTATGTTTTGGGGTCATTGTCCTGCTGCAGAATAAATTTGGAATCAATCACATGCCTCCCTGATGGTATGGCATGATGGATAAATATTTGCTTGTAGTTCTCAGCATTGAGGATACCATTGATCCTGATAAAATATCCAACTCCATTTGCAGAAATGCAGCCCCAGATGTGCAAGGAACCTTCCCCATGCTTCACTGTTGCCTGCAGACACGTATTATTGCTATAGCCAAATATTTTACATTTTTACTCAACAGTACCTGCTGCCATTTTTCTGCACCCCAGTATCTATGTTTTTGTGCAAAGGATGTGGAAAAAAGGCTAAGTGGCTCAACTATGCATGACAACATAAAAACTAGGGTTCAGAATGACAGCAGGTACTCTGGACTGATAAGTCAAAATTTGAAATATCTGGCTCTAGGAGGAGGCAGTTTGTTCACCGAAGGGCTGGAGAGTGGTGCAATAATGGGTGCATGCAGACAACAGTGAAGCATGGTGGGGGCTCTTTCCAAGTTTGGGGCTGCATTTCTGTAAATGGAGTTGGAAATTTGGTCAGGATCAAGTCCTGGAAGTAATGATTTGGCTCCCACAGAGCCCATATCTCAACATCATGGAGTCTGTCTGGGATTGCATGAAGAGAAAAAAAAGATTTAAGGCCTACATCCACAGAGGATGGTGGTGGTTAGTTCTTCAAGATGTTTGGCACAACCTACCCACAGAGTTTCTTCAAAAATTGTGTTCAAGTGCAGAATTGATGCTGTATTGAAGGCAAAGGGTGGTCACGCCAAATATTGATTTGATTTGGATTTCTCTTCTGTTCATTTACTTTCCATTTTGTTAATTGATAAACATTAAAGCATTCTTAATATACAGCATTTTTTCACACCTGACCAAAACTTATGCATAGTACAGCCGTGGCCAAAATTTTTGAGAATGACACAAATATTAATTTGCAAAAAATTTGCTGCCTCAGGTTTTATGATGGCAATTTGCATATACTCCAGAATGTTATGAAAAGTGATCAGATGAATTGCAATTAATTGCAAAGTCCCTCTTTGCCAATAAAAATTTACTTTATCTCACAAAGAAAAACATTTTTACTGCATTTGTGAAGAAGACTTCAGGGCGCCCAAGAAAGTCCAGCAAATGGCAGGACCAATTATTCAGCTGTGGGATCGGTTGTTCAGGAATGGCAGCAGGCAGGTGTGTGTACATCTGCATGCACAGTGAGGAGAAAACTTTTGGAGGATGGCTTGGTGTCCAGAAGGACAGCAAAGAAACCACTTCTCTCCAGGAAAAACATCAGGGACAGACTGATATTCTGCAAAAGGTACAGGGATTGTACTGCTGAGGACTGGGGTAAAGTCATTTTCTCTAAGGCCCCGTACACACGAGTAGACAGATTTGTTCAAATCGGTCGGACAGACCGTTTTGAACAAATCTGTCTGCTGGGATGTATTGGTTTGATCGTGTACACAGGATCAAACCAAAATCCCCGCCGGCAGACGGCGCGCTGACGTGTCGGTGACGTGGCGGTGACGTTGACGCCACCACGTCACCGCATTAGGAAGTGAATTACTTCTGCGCATGCGTCAAATCCATTCGACGCATGTGCGAGAAGATATGTCTGCTGGTTAGCGTACTAACCAGCAGACATACCGGGCGGACGGTTTCCCAGCTGACAGATTTTAAAGCATGCTTTAAAATCTGTCGGCTGGCCAAATCTGTCGGCTCGCCCGTACACGCGATCGAATCTGTCTGCTGGGATGGTCGGGCCGACCGTTTCCAGCAGATAGATTTGATTGTGTGTACGCGGCCTAAAGAATCCCCTTTCCAAATAATTGGGGCAACCCAAAAAAAACTTGCTGGAGAAGTGAAGGTGACTAGCATAACTTTTTTTATCATTGGATGTAGAGATCCTTCAAACTTTCAACTGTACCATTAAAACACATGTTTATGTCTGTACAACAGCCACCACTTGAGCATTTGCCTAGCCTGTCTAATTTGCAAGAGCCAAAAACTAATTATTTCTTCAAAACTGTATGAGTTTTAAGGATTCCATTCTACTGTTAACTAATGTAATTAAAAATGTTAAATTTAAGGGTTACAGAAAACCCTTGGTCAATCAAAGTTTTAATTATTTGTAATATAAATTACAGACAGAACCTGCAGCAATTTTTTTTAAATCTTTCCCACCTCTTTTAAAAGTTAGAAATGATATGTTGGTTGGCTTTTCACCATAAGTGAAGATCTCTGTCAGGGGACAAAGCCTGATAGCAAGATAATTGCTACAATAATTGTTCTTCAACAAATATCGGTTGTCTCATGTTAGGACAATTTGCTGCATTCTCTGCAGAAACCCCTTGGCACGCTGTATGTTTTGTCATCAATATATAATGTCATAGGTTTGTTTTAGTGCTAAAAATGTTATTGTTCAAGTGCAAATTCAGCACTAAGATTATGGCAATGGTAATGTTATACCCGGGGATTAAATAATGTGTTTAGGGGGTTAGAGTGAGCGCTAAGAATTAAGGGTTTAGTTACAATTTGTGTTTCCATTTTTCAGGGTGAGGGGTTAGGCAGAGATTTAGGTTTGGGCAAATGAATTTGTCTTATGTTTTTGAGTATTTTTTCCTGCAAAGAAACTTCATATGCAACATATCTGCCAAAAACAATGGCAAAGAAAATGTATTCAAATGCATTTTATCATTGCCAAAACTTTAGATGCCAAAACCCTTTGCACCAATACTTCCATGCCAAAAACAACCAATATCGAGAAGCCGAAAAGTCGACATACCATCTAAAATGCAATTGCTCTAGTGAGACCAGTGCCAGATTAACTATAACTAACACTACTCCAAACCTATTGCTTCAATGGAAATATGAATACAGTACATGAACTAAATGCATATTTATAGTAAGTATAGACTCTTCTTTCTAAAACAATGGTAACAATCGTGACTAAGTTTATTCCTCCAACCAGTTACACTGAACAACTGTTTTGAAGAGTATGTATATTGGTGAATGTTCTAGATGACTAATGTCCTATAAACATTAGTTGAGAGAGAAGTACAGGGAACAGACAAACACACAAAATACAGAAACCTTCAGGAGCCAGTTTAGTGTAGCAAAATCAGTGGAAATGATTAATGCTGGGTGGCTATAGGTCACTGCCTTATTGCATACACCCATATGGATTTCCCAACTGATCATCACTGCGGTACAGATGCAACCTGAAATAAATCTGTCATTTTATAAAGTGTTATGCCTCTGCCACACCCTTTTTTCTTTTCAATACAGAAGGTAATTCCTCTTTGACCCATACAGGAAGGCACATACTGTAGGGGGGAAATGGAAGCACTAAAAATCAAGAACAGTTTGGATTGGGGGTTCATGGAGCACACAGCATAAAATACTGTATATAGGAAAGTATAGTCACCTACTAATTTTTATGACAGCTTTGGAACTTTAGGTGACAGGTATACTTGAAGTATAAGGCTTGCATGAGAGGGATTATAGCAGTAAGTGTCGATTCACACAGGGGCGGCTTCAAAATTGTCCGACTCTGAGCCACCCTGAACAACGCAACTTCAGCACGGCTTGCAAAACGACTTTTGTATAGAAGTCAATGCAAGCCACTCCGAAATCACCCCAAAGTAGTACAGGAGTCGCTCCTTTTAGAACGGTTCCATTGCAATGCATTAAGCATGACTTGTCAGGCGGCTAAGTCGCCTGACAGGTCGCCCCTGTGTGAACCGGCACTAATAGCAGACTGTAATCTCAGACACCTCAACTGCAACACAACATCATTACAAACTGTCAAAATGTTTCAAGAGAAAAATCTTTTGAAAAGAATGCATTACCTGCTTACTGATATTTTCTGCAAACCGCAGTGATTTATCCTTCAACAGGGATATGAGATCTTTATAAATTTCACTCTTTCTGTCATAGATAATTTCATCCTTATCCTTCATCTTTCCCTGCAAAAAGAGTAATATGAGGAGGTGAGAGAACAGCTCATACAGCCATATTTTGCACTCCCAAAGAGAGATGTACACTTACCCCGTTTATAAAAGCACCTGAAGTGCTGCATGTTACACAGAATGGATCGGTGTCATGTGGCATTATCATTAAATAGCAGATTTCCCCAGAAGCCTGCCGCCATGGTGGAGTATGGCAACCATTAGAGAATTCATAATCTAGGAAGAATATACAATGCAGTTAAAGAACTGGCAAAAACACTGATCTCAAAACTCTGCGGAGTAGCTTTACAATTCATCGCAGTACTACTGTACAAACTTCCATTTCTGTGACTTCTAAGGCCCCATACACACGAGCGGACAGATTTGTTCAAATCTGTCCGTCCGACAGATTTGAACAAATCTGTCTGCTGGGATTTTGGTTTGCTCGCGTGTACACACGAGCAAACCAAAATCCCCGCCAGCAGAGAGCGCGCTAACTTGTCGGTGTTGTGACGGTGACGTTGACGCCGCCACGTCACCGCACCAGGAAGTAAAACACTTCCGCACATGCGCCGAATCCATTCGGCGGCGGTGCGGCGGCGGAGTGGGACGACATGTCTGCTGGTAAGTGTACTAACCAGCAGACATGTCGGGCGGACAGATTCCCACCGGATAGATTTCAAAGCATGCTTTGAAATCTGTCGGGTGGACAAATCTGTCCGCTAGCTCATACACACGATCGGAGATGTCTGCTGAAACGGTCCATCGGACCGTTTTCAGCGGACAAATTCGATCGTGTGTACGAGGCCTTAGATGTCTGTTTCATTGCTCCCTACTGTATAAATATTATTGTTAAATTGATTGTCTTGTGTTTCTGCGGTTCAGCAACTGCACTAAAAAACACATAGATGTGAACCTAATCTTAGGTATTATTAGGACCTCAGAGGACAGTCTGGGTGGCCCCGATCCTCCTCTTCTAGGGTCCCTTAGTGGTGCTTCTGGCTCCTCTTCTTCTTGAGTGCCCCCATAAAGAGCTGCTTTCCATGGGGGCACTTGTGTGGGCAGGCTCCCGGGTCCTGCTGCTGTGTCCATTGACACAGATAGTGAGACTCGGCCGCACCCTCCATGTCATTGGATATGACTAACAGCAGCAGGAGCTAATGCATAGTTGCCCAACCTTTTGAAACGTGAGGGCCACTTAAGCAACTTGGTAATCAGTCATGGGCCACAATGAGTGGAGTCAGGGGATGACAGGTCACAGGTATTCTATAGGGCCCTCCGATTTGATCTGCCCAGCTGGAAGGGGACAAATTTCATTCCGTTTTTTTTTCATGCGGATAGGATTGGAGGAAGGCGGGCGTAAGCGGACAAAAGTCTGTTTACATCTGCTGCTCTATAAAGGTGAATTGAGGGTTGGACCGATCATGTGAAAAGGGCTTAAGACTGCTTTCACACTGATGTGCTGCAGTTTACGCACACCGCGGGTGCAGCGTAGTGCACCTGTGTCTATCCTGCAGGTTAGCCGAACTTTGCCATAGACTCCTCCTGTGGCAAAAGCCGGCGCTGTAGAGGAAGCATCGGCTTATGGGGCTCTGCTCCACAGCTGCTTTCTTCCTCTACCACCAGCTTCATTCACAACACTAATGCTGTGGTATGGCTGGTCGGCAGCCTGCGATCTGGGTTTGCCAACCCGCCATTCCAGAGCAGGTGGTCGCGGGCCTCATTAGAGGGCTCCGTTGGCCACTGGTTGGCCACCCCTGAGCTAATGGCTCCTGCTGCTATTAATCTATCTAATGAGGACCCGAGACAGCAGCTGGAGCTGCCGTGCTTGTCCCTGTCACTGGAACTATTGGGTTTAGGTAAGTAAAAGGTGGCTCTGGGGGGCTGCTGCACTACAGAAGGTTTTTCACCTTAATGCATAGATGCATTAAGGTGAAAAATATTAAGGCTGGATTCACACTTGTGCGGTGCGAATTTCAGCTCTCTTATCTCTGCAGAGAAATAAGAGAACTGTTCAGCAGATCATCTCCATTTTAGCTGCGAATTTGGAGATCTGGGAGAGGGGAGGGGGGAAGTGTATTGAGGTGAATGAGAGAAATCCTGAAGAAAAATGAACACATCTGCGAATCAGATGCATGCCTATAGAAGATAATAGGCCTGAATTTGCATCTGAGCTGCACCACAATGCAGGAGGAGTGTCCCGGACGGCTTAGACATTCGTGGACATCGCTGGAGAGAGATGGGGCTTGGGTAAGTAATTAGGGGGTGCTGGGGCAGCTGCTACACAAAAAAGGATTTTTTATCTTAATGCATAGAATGCATTAAGATAAAAAAAACTTCTTCCTTACAACTCCTTTAGGTTACCATGCACAGCTGCCCCAGATTTTGCACTCTCCAGTTTTACTAAACATTTTAGGGCGGGCTGCAAACAAACCCCCCAGGTCCGCCCACACTATTCCACTCCTGGAGACGACGATAGAGTCAGAAATGCTCTGGGAGCAGATTATAATGTATGGGGACATGCAAATCAATGACCGCCAGTGACTGTCCCCTCAACAGTGACAGTCCCCAACACTTGGCTCCTAAACTGTGACGATCCCCGGCACTTGGACCCTCCATGGTGACTGTCCCAGCAACTCGGCCCCTCCACAGTGATGGTCCCCTGCAATCGGCCCCTCCACAGCTTCCTCGGCTTTTCCTCTCCGCCAACCTGATCCACCTCCTGTCCTGATTGGCCAGGAGGAGAAGCCGGAATACAATAGCGAATATTAATTTGCTATTGTCACAAGTGGGTGGAACCTTTTTCAAGCTAATTAAAGCCTCAGGCTCTAATCATGTGCCTTGCAAAAAAAAACAACGTTTTTCTCTACGTGATTCTTGTCAAGCCTGCCTTGCATACACACGATCGTGAAAAAAAATGCTGGAGCAAAGCGTGGTGACGTACGATGACACTATAAAAGGGAAGTTCCATTCAGATGGCGCCACCCATTGGGCTGCTTTTGCTGATTTTGTGTTAGTAAAAGTTTAGTGAGAGACGATTCGCTCTTTTCAGGCTTTGTGCTTTTCAGGCCGCGTACACACGGCAGAGAACCTCGACGGGCAGAACACATCGTTCCGCCCGTCGAGGTTCTCTGCCGGTCGTCGAAATCGGCGACCCGCCCGTCGGGAATGGCAACCAGCCATTCATCCAGGCGGGCCGTCGAGCAAAAAGAGAGCGTGCTCTCTTTTCGCTCGACGGGATTCCCGACGGGCGGGGCGAGCTCTCTGTGTACACACGGCCGAGGTCCTTGCTGGAATGCAGCTTGCAGCGAGGTTCTCGCTGGTTTCCAGCGAGAACCTCGGTCGTGTGTACGCCCCTTCAGTCTGTTACATCATGACGAATGTGCTATCTCCTTTACAAACGCTAGTTTTACAAGAACGAGTGCTTTTGTCTCATAACTTGCTTCTGAGCATGCTCGTTTTTTTGCCTACACACAACCGTTTATTTTTTTTATTTTTAGGGCCAAATCCACAGAGCTAGTACTTTCAAATTACCCACGTCGTATCATTAGTTTGAATCCTCAAACCATGATACGACGGCTTCGATCCGACAGGCTTGCGTCTTCATACGCCTTCGGATCTAAGCTGCAATATTTCTGCACCCGCTGGCTATTATCCGGTCTATAGTTAGACTTGCCATGTTAAGTATGGCTGTCGTTCCCGCGTTTTTTTTGCGTAAGTCATCCGTGAATAGGAATGTACGTAATTTACGCTACTAAAAATTTCACACAATGCACGGCGGGAAATTTCTGAACGGAGCATGCGCAGTTCGATCGACGCGGGGACGCGCTTCATTTAAATATTTCACGCCCCCTACCCACGTAATTCAATTCCGCCGCGAGAAATACACTACCCCGCCATACCTTACGGGCCGAAATCTTCCTGGATTCGACTTAGAGCCAGGTAAAATACGGCGGCGTAGTGTATCTCTGATACACTACGCCGGGGCAATTGTATGTGGATCTGGCCCTTAATGTCCATTTTTCACATTGAGAAAAATGCTCTGGAGCCTACACATGACCGTTTTTAATGAGCAAGTTAAAAAAAAATTCTCGTCATGAAAAACGGTCATGTGTACGCGACATTACAGCTTGTCTCAACTCCTGTCATTGTTAGGCTGTGGGTTGACTTTCCAATGAAGGGGATGAAGAGCTAACATACTGCAAACTGAGGGAAAAGGCTGTGGGGTGCCAAGCAGGCCACATAGTGAACATCTCAAAGGAACAAAGCGGAAGATATGTATGAGCTATAATCGTTGGGGGAAGAAAGGAGGTGCACAAGCATAAGCGCACTAAAAGTAAACTTTAAAATTAAGAGATTTGTGTTGCAATTATATGCTGAATAATTATTTTCAGACTACATAATATAACTTAAAAAAAAGGATTTGTAAGTGATAAAAAATATTTTTTGTTGGTGTACATATGATTGTTTAGTGGCACCATTAAAATCTCATGTGGTAAAAGGCACACCTATAGTTATTTTTTATTTTTTCCTTTTTTACCAAAACAGGAGTTCTTCAAATTGAAATTTGGAAAAGTAGCTACAATGCAGATCTGTACACAAGTCTAATTAAAACAAATCAACTTTGTATGCTAAATTGTTTTATAAAAGAGATATTACGAACCTGATGTGTACTCTATTGATTTCAGCACAGATCTTTCCTCATTTTTGCAGAAACGTTGAATTAAATCAATCTCATTCTTCACTGTAGCAGGAGTTACTTTTACTTCTCTAAAAGAAAAGTCGACAGACAATGATCACCCAGATAACAAAAATATATTGGTACTGCACCAACTTTCACTGTCTTAAAGGGGTTGTAAAGGTTAATTTTTTATTTTCTAAATAGGTTCCTTTAAGTTGTGCATTGTAGGTTAATTTACCTTTTCCTTCCATTTATCTTCTAAATGTTTTTTTTTTGTTTTCTTTGTCTGAATTTCTCACTTCCGGTTCAGTAAGGTGTTCAGTAAGCTGTTCTAAATGACTTTCCACCGCTCAGATAATGGTGGAAAGCTTACTGAGGAGAAACAGGAAGTGAGAAATTCAAACAAAGAAAAAAAACATTTAGAAGGGGAATTGAAGGAAAAGATAAGTGCACCAACAATGCACTAGCTTAAAGGAACCTATATAGAAAATAAAAGAAAAACCTTTACAACCCCTTTAACAAAGCCAGAACAGAACTAAACTTAAATTTATCTGATGAAAACAAAAAATGTTTAAATGATACAGCAGATAAACAACAGTGGTGGACAAAACAAAAATTCTATCCACAAAGTAATAAACGTAGTACAATGCTTGTTAAACTATTGGAAATTTCCTCTCTTTCTTCGCACAGCCCACAAGAGACTAAACTAGCAATCCAGTCGATACACTTTGTAAGTTCCAATGGCATTTATCCCATTATTGTGCCGTCCTCTTTCTTGGTAGCCAAAGCAAAGCAATTTTTTCAGTGCTTCCAACTGCCATTTGAGTAAGTCCATCTATTCGCAGACACAAATTTGCAGCCACACACCATAAAATAATCATAAAAAATTACACACATAAAATAATGGTGACATCATCCTGAATACCTCCTCTCTGCACATATGCTTGCCAAATCTTCTTAGCACCCTGACAGACTTTGCATGAATTTCCCGATTGACTGTCAGTAAGGAAAAATCTAAATCCTTGAATATCAGTTTTAACTCTCCTATGCATTCCCAGATAAAGGAAAACTACCACTTTACTTGACCTTCCACATTATCTTACTTAGGGATCCACATCTTCTCCTCTCTTGACTCTATGTATGCACCGTACTTCCCAGCCTTATTTCAGGAATTTTCACATTTCTTGTCTACCTGGCCTTCACTCTGTCTGCCCTGGTTCGGCAGGATTTGTGCAATTACAATTTTGTATCTCCCAAAATGCTTTTTTTCCATTCCTTTCCCAGTACATATCCTTAGAATAGAGCAACTAAAACTGTTAAAAATTAATCTGAGACACCCAGAAGCCATATGTCACAGCCCATTTATTATACTGCAGCAAAATGCTGGGTGGTCTTAGCGACATATCTCTAAGTACTACTAAGCAGCTCAAAATGCACACTTAGCGGTACTTCATGCCAACCAAGGATATGTGTGTGAGCTGCTCAGGCTGTATGGGAATGAAGTCCTGTGCTGGCCAGGAAGGGAGCTCATCTATGCTCCAGGCAATGGTAAAGACTGACAAGGTGTCCCGGGAGCTGCACAATAAGTCAAGACCTGCTGTATGATAGTGAATGGCAGTCTCAGCCTAGACCTCCACCAGACCACGCACCCACTTCATGTCTGTACTTCTGAATTACTGGTACTTCATTGCACTTCTGAATCACCGGTCTTCACCTACCTTAAAGTGGAGTTCCACCCAAAAATAGAACTTCCGCTTAACCCACTCCTCACCCCCTTACATGCCACATTTGGCATGTCATTTTTTGGGGGGAGGAGTGGGGGCTTCAGGAGGAGTGGGACTTCCTGTCCCACTTCCTCCTTCCGCCGAGGGGCTGGTTAGGCGATTAGCTTAATCGCCTATCTTCAGCCCTTCCCTGTAGGCGATCACAGGACCTAGGCGATCGCCTGTCCAATCGGACGGCGCAGCGCCGAACCACGCCTTTTACACCTACACTTTTTGTAGCTGCTGACTTTTAATAAACACAAAAATGGTCTGGAACACCCCTTTAACCACTTCAGGCTGGCGCCTCCCGGCCCTTTAAGAGATTTATGACTCCAGAAAGCAGGGCATTACTTAAGAGCAAGTGACCACATTGATTGGCTTTCATGGCGGTCCCGTGATCCAAAAACTTTCGGTTAGGCTCCGGTAACTGTGTTGGGAGTGTGCAACGCGTGCGCTCTCAGCACAGCTGTATTGAAAGCAATTTCCGCAAATATGCGGCCTCTCAGCACTAAGGACCAGGCACCAAAGGGGACGCATATTTGCGTACAAACGGCGCCAAGGGATTACCATTATGCACTGCTCTTTAAACCCAATTTATAATTTAATTTGGCTTACCCCAAACCTGTGCCTTTCTATAGATGATTCTAACTTACAACACTCCCTGAAACAATGGAACTCAGGTAATCATAAGGCTTGTTGATCTCTTATCTCCCTCTCTCGGGTGTTCTCCATAATTCTATGTTTATCCCAGCATTTGACAAACCTTTAGTCTTCACCTGTTGGTCGACAAAGGTGTGAAATATGTGCATAAACTGATATATCAGATGGAGTTAAATCACTTTCCTTTCTTCGGGAACATTGGCAACACCCCCACTCCAAATCTTTTTGCTTGCTTCAGATCTTTCACTAGTAGTAGTTACAGTAGTCTTTCCTCAATCTTGTGAGTAGCACTGTGTGGAATATGCAGCCGGCTGATGGCAGTTCTCTACTGTTTTTTCCTGACTACTGTGTTTCCCCGAAAATAAGCCCGGGTCTTATATTAACCACTTGTCCACGGTGTCATAGTAAAAATACGTCATGATTTTAAAGATGGATATCTCGGTAACGGCAGCAGCTGCTGCCACAACCGAGATATCCATCTTTTCCGTGGGCAGTGCTGTACACGATAATGGCGGTCCCAGCGGCGGATTCGCCGCAAGATCGCCGTTATCGGTGGCGGGAGAGGGCCCCCCCCCCTCCCGCCGCTCTCCCGCGCTCTCCGCCACTTACCGGAGCCGTCGGTAACGGCGGAGGCGATCGGGTCCTCTTGCTGGCTGTGTTGGGATACGAGTGAGGGAAAAATCGCCCCCACCCGTCCCCCACAGCTCTGCTGGGCGGAAGTGACGTCAAAACGTCAGTCCCGCCCAGCGTCTTAAAGAAACATTTTTTTTTTCTGAAATTTGAAAAATTACATTTTTTTTTTTTTTTTTTGCATTTAAGCCTAAATATGAGATCTGAGGTCTTTTTGACCCCAGATCTCATATTTAAGAGGACCTGTCATGCTTTTTTCTATTACAAGGGATGTTTACATTCCTTGTAATAGGAATAAAAGTGATAATTTTTTTTTTTAATTTATTTTGATGTATAAAATTATAAACTAATTAAAAATAAATAAGAAAACAAAAAAAAAAATGTAAAACGCCCCGTCCCGACGAGCTCGCGCACAGAAGCGAACGCATACGCGAGTAGCGCCCGCATATGAAAACGGTGTTCAAACCACACAAGTGAGGTATCGCCGCGATCGTTAGAGCGAGAGCAATAATTCTAGCCCTAGACCTCCTCTGTATCTCAAAAAATGCAACCTGTAGAATTTTTTAAACGTTGCCTATCGAGATTTTTAAGGGTAAAAGTTTGACGCCATGCCACGAGCGGGCGCAATTTTTAAGTGTGACATGTTGGGTATCATTTTACTCGGCGTAACATTATCTATCACAATATATAAAAAAATTGGGCCAAATTTTTTGTTGTCTTATTTTTTTATTCAAAAAAGTGTTTTTTTTTTTCAAAAAAAGTGCGCTTGTAAGACCGCTGCGCAAATACGGTGTGACAAAAAGTATTGCAATGACTGCCATTTTATTCTCTAGGGTGTTAGAAAAAAAATATATATAATGTTTGGGGGGTTTAAGTAATTTTCTAGCAAAAAAAACAGTTTTAGTCTCGTAAATTCCGAATCTGAAAAACAGGCCTGGTGGGCAAGTGGTTAATTATGCCAACAAAAGACACAGTAGGGCTCATTTTCGGGGTAGGTCTTACCATGTAATGTGCTGTCTTCTCTCCCCCTCTCCCTCCCTGCCTGTCAGGAACCCCCAGTATGAACTGAGTTTTAAAATGCTTGTAGAAACCTATAATCCACTCTATTACAGTATTATATAATGTACACTGTGCGTGTTCCTGTAATATAATTGTGCCAAATACCTCGTTATAGCGTCACTCTGCAATTATATTACAGAAACACACACATTGTACATTATATACTACTGTAATAGAGTGGATTTTACAAGCATTTTTAACTAGGGCTTATTTTCGGGGTAGGGCTTATATTGCAGCCCTTTTGGAAAATAACGCTAGGTCTTATTTTCAGGGTAGGTCTTATTTTTGGGGAAACAGGGTATGTATGTTGTATGCTATACTATGGGGGTTATTTATGAAAGACAAATCCACTTTGCACTACAAGTGCAGTCACTGTAAATCTGAGAGGTAGATCTGAAATGAGGGGAAGCTCTGCTGATTTTATCATCCAATCATGTGTAAGCAAAAATTCTGTTTTTTATTTTTCTTGCATGTCCCCTCGAAACTGTGACTGCACTTCCAAGTGCACTTTAAGTGCAATTTCAAGTGCGCTTTGCACATAGCTTGCACTTTAGTGCAAAGTGGATTTGCCTTTTGTAAATAACCCCCTTTTTCTACTAGGCAATTTGTGTAATATTTAATTTGATGCTTTATTACTGTGTATCATAGCATTTATCTCTGAAAAACCCAATACAACTTTTGTGAAAGAAAGGAAGCCTGTCACACGAAAAAACATGAAAGCTGACATAGCCAAATTTTTCTTTTGAAAATGCTAGTTGCCTGACTGCCATTCTGAGCCTTTTGCGTTACTAACCTAGCATGAGCATGCAGATTTCTTGATCTGCATACTTGTTTTAGGTCAGTTAATTCCAGCATTGAAGCCAGCAAATCAGTAGAACAGCCATGCAGCTAGCATTTATAGGAGTTTAAAGGGGTTGTAAAGGTAAAAAAAAATGTTTAAAATGAAAAGGTATTTTTTCCCCCCTAAATAGCTTCCTTTACCTTAGTGCAGTCCTCCTTCACCCACCTCATCCTTCGATTTCCCTTTAAATGTCCTTATTTCTTCTGAGAAATCCTCACTTCCCGTTCTTTTGTCTGTAACTCCACACAGTAATGCAAAGCTTTCTCCCTGGTGTGAAGTGTCATGCTCGCCCCCTCCCTTGGACTACAGGAGAGTCAGGACTCCCACTAACACACAGCTCCTTTCTCTATCTGCAACGTAGAGAGTGCCCTGACTCTCTTTTAGTCTAAGGGAGGGGGTGCGCACGACACTCCACACCAGGGAGAAAGCCTTGCATTACTGTGTGTAGTTACAGACAGAAGAACAGGAAGTTAGGATTTCTCAGAAGAATTAAGGACATTTAAAAGCAAAATGGAAAGATGAGGTAAGTGAAGGAGGACGGCACTAAGGTAAAGGAAACTATTTAGGGGGAAAAAATTACCTTTTCAACCCCTTTAACAAAGGCACCATCTGTATTTATCTAATGACATGCTTTTTTTTAACACAATTGGATTCAATAGGGCTCTAGTGCCCAACCTGCAGCCCTTTGGTATATGATGTGCAGCCTCTGGACCTCAACAGTCT
Organism: Rana kukunoris; assembly: GCA_029574335.1. NCBI lineage: Eukaryota > Metazoa > Chordata > Amphibia > Anura > Ranidae > Rana > Rana kukunoris. The sequence goes on from CM056053.1 coordinate 55,205,942, forward strand.
GTAGTGGGAACACCGATTAGGGTAATAACATTGATCCCAGTTTCATATTGTCTTCTGCAGAATATCCCCAACCAAAAATGTAGCATGTCCACACGCTCTGATATTAATTTTCTCTATTGGGTCTCCAGTTTCTGACAGTCCTCTTAAGCATTGCATATACTATACATTACGTGTGGCTCTTTGGTGATGATTGGGGTCAGTCTGGCTTTTTCTACTAGAATAATCATGAGCTTGAAGCTCTCTGCAACCACCTTCACATTTTTTGAGCCACTGGCACCCGCTCTCCCACTCCCCACTGCCACTAGTGCTTCCCCTGTCAATAATACAGGACTGAAGCCCTGTACACATGGGCGAGAATCCTGTTGAATAAAAAACATCTGATGAAGAGGCAGCAAGGGCCTCTTCATCATAGCCCAGTACTGCTGTGCTCTGATGAAGAGGCCCCTGCTGCCTTGAAACGCGTAAGCCGGCAGTAACACACCTCCATTCCTCCTAGTTTTGAGTGTGGTTCGAGGGGTATCTCTTACAATTCGTTGTTGACAAGCCTTTTACACCATTTTCTCTTGTAAGTCGTTTTTTATTATCATTTTTATTTAATAAATCATCAACGGTAACACACTAGGCTGGTGCGCCTTTCTTTTTCTTCTTTTTTTTTCTTTTTGTTCTCTGCCAGGATTTCCCCATCTATGAAAGGCAGCAAGGCCACTGTTACTGTTGTTTGACAATTGCGGAACTTTTCATGCAGAATATTGATTAATCGTTGGACAATCCACCTGTGCGCAGGAGTTTGTCTTTCTCTGGCTACCGCGCATGCGTCAAAGTCTCATCGAGCATGCGCAGGTTTTACACTGCCGAGAATCCCGACGAGAAAATTGAGAAGCCCGACGAGAAAATAGAGAGCAGGTTCTCGACGAAAAAACATACATATACACGTTTTTCTCTGCAAAAAGCTCTGCCAGCAGTTTTCTTGCTGTTTCTTGCCGAGAAACCTGTGCGTATGTAGGAGGCCTAAAGGTGTGATCCAGGAGAATGTTACCAAAGTACCCTACCCACAGTTCGCTTAGTACAGTCCTAAAATTATTGCATCCTATTGTCTCTTTCTACACAGTGCTAGGAAACTAAAATGTTCTTTTCAACAAAAAACATATAGCATACTAGATACTAGAAATTCCACAAATTTCTAAAATCCCATTACAGAAAAAAAAATATCACAAAAAAACACACACATTCATATGTAGTACATTCCATATTAAATAGCAAAAGTAAAAATGTTAGTATGTGATGAAGTGGGTATAAGTCTAAAGTGCTGAAGACAGGAGGTCTTTCCTGGCAGTGGAAAGTGATATCCCGTCCTTGGCTCGCAGTTGAGCTGAGTTCCTTTGACTGGCGCTCTAGCCAAACCAATGTGGGAATGGTGTGGAGCTTACGATCTTTAGACACTGATAACTACCAGGATTCAAAGATGTTCAAATGTTCTGTTATGAAACCACTAACCACAAGATGTCCCAATAAGTGAAACTGCTGCCTTAGGCCTTGTGTGGCACACACTTAGTAGATACAGTTGGTGGGTGTTGATTTAACAACTGGAAATAGAGTCTTTTTTTAGCAACTGGCAATTGACTGGACGTCAACTAAAATATTTTATATCTTAACCAGAAATATAAAACACATGTACACAGTTTGCATCCCGCAGAAGAGTTGGAAAACAACTTTTTGTTCCACTTCAATTAGGTCTGCCTGCTTCTATGTTTTTAAATCAATAAATGTAATGATTTTCATATCTTTCACCTTCCCGTCATTATATTTTCCTAACACATAAAAAGCAGATGTTGCTGCTCATTAAAAGGGGAAAGGGTTGAACTGATAGACTGGAAAGATCGTAGTTTGTAAATGTACTTACTGTGAAATGAGTTTTAAAGAGCTGTTAAGCAGCTGCATATCAAGTTGCTGGAGCAGCAGGAAAATATTCATCTTAAGTTTAGCCTCATCATCCTCGTCCTGACGCATTTTATCCAACAATCGCAGCATAGACAGGTCCTCACCTTCCACTGTAGCGAATCCAGCACCAAGGATTTTCACTATAGGGTCTCTATTAGCTGGAAATACAAAGAGGAATATTAAAGTGAAACTATATTGCCTTTGGATCCATTTATTGTCAATAAATTTAGATAGTAGATAAAAAAAAAAAGCACAGGAAGTCAGAGGTATATGCTGCTGGGGAGCAGGGGGCACTTAAAGTGATTGTAAAGGCTTGTTTTTTTTTTTTTTACTTACCTCCTCTGTGCAGTTGGTTTTGCACAGAGCAGCCCTGATCCTCTTCTTCTCGGGTCCCTCTTTGCTGCTCTTGGCCCCTCCCTCCTATTGAGTGCCCCCGCAGTCAGCAGCTTCCTATGGGGGCTCTGGAGCCGAGTCACGACTCCAGGTGTTCATTCAGACACGGAGCCCCAATCCGGCCTCACCCCATCTCTCCCCTGATTGGCTGACTGCCTTTGATTGACAGCCACGGGAGCCAATGGCTCCGTTGCTGTGTCTCAGCCAATCAGAAGGAGTATCCAGGACGGCTTAGACATTTGTGGACATCGCTGGAAATAGATGGGGCTCAGGTAAGTAATTAGGGGGTGCTGGGGTGGCTGCTAAACACAGAAGGATTTTTATCTTAATGCATACAACTCCTTTAAAGGAAACCCAGTCTTTTGCTCTGTATGGGCAAAGCAATAGTTTGCTCTACATTACATTACTTTACAGAAACAAACAATTTATATACGTTTTTATTCTTCTCTGTATAAATATACTGTATATATATATATATATATATATATATATACTGTGTATATATATATATATATATATATATATATATATAGATAGATATATAGATATTGGGCCAGATTCAGGTAGATGGGCGAATCTTTATTTTGGAGTAACGTTTCTCATTTACGTTACTCCGCCGAAACTTTAGGAGCAAGTACTGTTATTCACATAGCACTTGCTCCTAAAGTTGCAGCGGCGTAGCGAAAATGAGCCGGCGGAATTCAAATTGGGTGGGTAGGGGGCGTGTATTATTTAAACTAGGTTCGATCCCGCGGCGAACGTACTGCGCATGCGTCGACTGTCAGTGCGCATGCTCCAAATTCTGTCAGTGAACGTCAATGACGTCAATCCCCATTCACAGACGTTTTACCCAAACGACGGCCATACTTAACATAGGATACTCCACCTAGGGGGCATGTTTTTTTTTAAGCCGCGTATCGCTTACGGAAACGTCGGAAAGTCACTGTGTCGGGCCCGAATACGATCGTGAATTGCCGATTCTCGCTGATTAACATATTCTCGGCGTTAATCAGCGGGATCGCCCCGAGCGCCATTTTTTTAACTGCAGTTCCGATACGACGGCGAAATACAATTACGCCGCTCGTATAGGAACTCCAACCCAGCGTTTCTTGTTTTCTGCTTACAGAAAACAGAAACGCCAGCTCAAAGTGAGAGTTATGCTGGCGTATCACTGATACTCCAGCCTAACTCTACCTGAATCTGGCCCATTATCTTTATTTTAGCAATAATGCGCTATGGGTTTTCTAGCAAAATCCACACAGCAGGCACTGATATCTTAGAGAAAGACATACAGAGTGAGAGGATGGGAAAGTTGCTTACATGTGCCAGTAAATTTTATTCTTGAGCTACTGAGCTCTGTCAAATATTTGCAATAGGTTTCTACCCATTGCAAATATTTATTGACAGAGCTCAGTAGCTCAATTTGAAATATGTTGTATTCTACTCTTCGCAGTTTCTGCGAAGAGTAGAATACAACATATTTCATATTTACATTACCTGACTTAAAATAGAAACTAGGTACAAAACCGCTAGACATTCTACGTGATTAAATGTTTCTCCCCTATGATGCTTTTACCATTGTGGTTTAGCTAGTTGCTATGACAAGTATGTTTTTGTCCCAATGGCAGGGCTATCAAGCACAGTTCTTAGCAGGAATAACTTTAGGCTAGAGCAGTACCAGGCAGTGTCGGTGCAAGCAACTGCGGGAAAAAAAGGACTGGAAGGAGGATGTTAGACTGGCCCCCTCATCCTTTGATTTTATACCTTCTCTGAGGGCCACCACAGTGGAGGTATGTCAGTGGGGGTTATTTACGAAAGGCAAAACCACTTTGCACTAAAAGTGCACTGCAAGTGCACTTGTAAGTGTACTTGGAACTGCAGTCGCTGTAGATCTGTGGGGGGTATGCAAGGAAAATAAAAAAACAGCATTTTAGTTTGCAAATGATTGGATCATAAAATCAGCAGAGCTTCCCCTCATTTCAGATCTTCCCCTTAGATCTACAGCGACTGTACAGTACTTCTGCCCAGGTTCACACTGGGCTACGGGAATTAAGCCGTGTGAGTTTAGCTGAACTCACAGGCCCGATTTGGTCTGTGATTTCAGAGACCTCTTGTCCGGAAATCGCAAAAAGTAGTACTTTTTGGAAATCGGTGCAGCGCCGCATCGCACCGATTAAGATGGTGCCATTGCCGGCAAATGCTGCCAATTTGACATGTGATTTGACATGTCAAATCGTACCAATGTGAATCAGGGCTAAAAGTGCACTTTCTGTGCAAAGCGAATTTGCCTTTAGTAAATGACCCCCAGTGTGTATGTCTTTATACTAATGGACAAAACTATGTCAATCAAAATTTAAGTAATTATACAGTGATTGCCTACTTGTGCTACACCCTTCTAGCAAACTTCCAATTTGATGCAGGTTTTACTCGCAGCAGACAGTGAAGGTACCATGTGATAATACAGTTTTCCCAGGTCAGTATAATGACAATACTGAGAGCACTGGAGGTACACTGTGATAATAAATTGTTTCACCTGTCAGTATAAAGACAATAGTAAGGAAACTGAAAATACAATGTGATAATACGGTTTCCCCTTGCCAGTATAAGGACATTCCTCTGAGCATTGGAGGTACAGTGATAATACAGATTCCACATGTCACTACATTGACAATACTGAGAGCACTGCTACATCAACATGGACAGCCTTAGGCCTTGTAGGATAAAAGCCCCACTGCTGCTTATATATGAAGTATTTTTTAGGTTGGTGGTTTTGGAGGACAACACATAGGGATGCTTTCGGTTTATGACTAGCAAACAATTCATATTTTTATTGAGTTGTTATTTTACGCTGTTATGCACATTCAAGAGCAGGGAGACAGCTTGTGGGGTTAGACCAGTGATGACGAGCCTTGGCACCCCAGATGTTTTGAAACTACATTTCCCATGATGCTCAACTACACTGCAGAGTGCATGAGCATCATGGGAAATGTAGTTCCAAAACATCTGGGCTGCCAAGGTTCGCCATCCCTGGGTTAGACAAGGGCAGCAACATTCCGACATTAGGTGAACCCTGAGGCCTCTCACACACGCTCGAAAATTGCTGGCAGAACTTTCTTGCCGACTAAACTGAGCGTGTGCACGAGGCTTTCAGGTTTCTCGTCTGGAAATCTGCCCAGAATCTCGACGAGAAAAATAGAGAACATGTTCTCTATTTTCCTCGTCGTGAGATTCTCTGCAGTTTTCTTGCCGAGAAAACCGAGAGTGTGTATACTTACCTGCCGCCGTGGAAACCCGCGCATGTTCGAAATGACTTTGACGCATGCACGGTAGCTTCCTAGGCATAGGTAGGGTGCAGCAAGATGGCGGCGACGGCATCGAATTTGACGAGCGCGATGACGTCACATCGTTCTTTCCTTTCAAGAGAACCGCGGTTCTTTTGAAACAAGAGTCTGTACACTCGGGCGGCAAGAGATTCTTGCCAAGAATCTCGTCAGGGAAAACAACGTTTTTTTCCTGGCGAGATTCTTGCTCGTGTGTACAAGGCTTGACCCATGACACTCAAGCTAACATTTCAGGCTAAATAAAAGGGGCAAATAAAAACTTTTCAGAGATAAGCTGCACAATTATTCTTTCATAAGTCCAGTTGGTTTTAATGCTTCCAGAACCACTTATTGCTGACCTTCAAGACAAGCTTGTGCTTCTTTTAACTTTTTTTCCCGTGCAAGCTGCAAAAAGCGCGACAGCTGTTTGAAGTTTCGGATTTTCACAGTAGATGAAGACAAGTGTAGCAGGGGGATCCCATTTTTGTCTTTATCCTCAGACTTCACTTCTGTGCCACTAGAATGACAAAATGCTGTGTTATATATACATAGATCTTAGAATCCGTCCTGAGCAGATACCGTCTATCATCCAGCTTTGTAGTAACAAACCTTATTTACTTTGTAGTAACAAACCTTATTTACTGGCCTCACATTACCCAATCATACCCTCTCTCCTTCCCTCATTGACAAGGTGCATGGTTTTTAGTCTGGATACTATTGCAGAACACAGTCTGGATGGCATGACATAAAGAAGGAATTTAAACAACATACAACCTGGATTTCAATCATGTAAATGCATTTAGAATAAATAAAAATCGCATTTGCAAATGTGCTGCTACGGTTTTGGCAGTGCAGTTAAAAGGAGTTTCTGAACAGTGGTTTGTATAGAAAGCACCGTTACAGTGTATGCTCATTTAATTTGTTTAAATAAAAACTATAGTATAACAGTACAACTAGCACTTAAAAAAAGTCTTGAAACTAACATAAACATTTAGTCTGGTACAATCAGACAACGCTCTTTTTTCCTTGTGTTGGAACTTTGGTTATGGACGTTTTTGGAGTTTTCTATGAGACTCTCTGGGCATAGGAGAGGACGGTGCTGTAGAATAGCAGAAATTGTCACAGTTTCAATGTCACCGTTCAGTCCTTTGACCCCCGGCCTTAATTTTATTGTTAATAATTAGTAGACAAAACTGCTTCAGCGTTCTTCTTGTTGGCTACATGGTATATGGGGCCCTCTTCACCTTCTGTCTTCTCCAGCAGTCAGTCCTCACATGAACAACGTTCTCCACAGCATTCTCTTATGCAGGGCAAGGATGGTGCTACCACTACATAAACTAGGCTGCCGCCTAGGGCGCACTGCTGCCTAATGGCGCCCGGCCGCTGGTTTCCCTCTATGTCTGCATGCTCTGCAGGATGCAGCACGTAACTAACTCAGTCCGACCGATAGTGTAATTAGAGGTGCAGCGCAGCACTGGAGCCAGCGCTAGAGGATGCAGAGTTAATGCTTCCTGTATAAAGGCGCCTTCTGTCACATGGGCAGGGCAAAGAGGGTGGAGTCAGGGGTGGAGCCAATGGGGGCGTCAAAATTAGATTTCGCCTAGAGTGTCAAAAATCCTTGCACCAGTGCTGATGCAGGGTGGCCTGATAGCACACTCTGAGATGGCAGGTCCTTGGCACACTGGGCTCAAAGGAAATAGGATGATGAATGACATTTAAACATTAAAGAGGTCCAGCAGTGAAGTTTGTACTGGGCAGCACCAGAAAAAAAGGTGAGTATTGCAGTTCGAGTTCCTTTTTCTATTTTATTAACACTGGAGCAATCTAATTTAAATTTAGTTGACACTGGAGTTGGGATGTAATTATGGGGTTAGGTTAGGTGTTAGGCCTTTTTCAGATAGGCATACTATAGCGTATGCCGGTGCGAGGGTCATGTGTGCCTACATGGGGTTGCACAGGTGTTCTGTGACTGCCTCTGCAGCCAGTCCAATTCATTTAAATTGGGACGCAGAAACTGCATGGACAGAGCTGTTCCCAATTTGACAGTCATATGGTTGCTGCTACACAGCCCAAACACACACTGTCTATGTTCAGGGCCACACAATCGCACACTCCCACAATTGTTAAATAGGGAGCAGTGGCTGTGTCTGTGCTCCCGATTCTCCAGATGCGTCCCACTTGGCATGAATTAGACTAATGCAAAAGAGAACTACAGTACTTGTGCTATATTCCAAATGTCCTCAGAACCGTGGTAAGCAGACCAAGAAATGAGTCCGCCATAAAAGGGTTTGGCCTCTTGTGTGCACAACGCCTTGAAACTCCTTGAATCAGCGGGACACTGAGGGCTGTAGAAACATAAAGGAAAGCAGAGCGCACAGGCTCCTAATGCAGCACATTTTTTATTAAATCAAAATAAGAAAAAAATCAATGCACTTACAAAAGTGTATTGTCAAAATACACTTTTGTAAGTGCATTGATTTTATCCTTATTTTAATTTCATAAAAAGTTGTTGCACTAGAAGCCTGTGCGCTCTGCTCTTTATGCATGAATTTGACTTCCTGACCAGGGATGTATGAAACACATGTGCATCGCTATAGCACGCCTGTGTGAAAAATGCCCTAAAGTGGATGTAACTCAATTCACTAAATTTGACCTAGACACATTAACCTGTAGTGTTTACTTATCTCTCTCCAGAGCCCTAAGTCCTGTGTCTTTCTGCTGCTCCACTCCTCTGTTATCAGCATGATAACTTCTGATAAGCTCTCAGAGACAGTAGATAAAAGCAGCTGGAAATTTGTGCCCAAGAGGGTGCTATAAATAGGTTAGCAGAGAGCTTGTCTATTCACAGCACAGCTCTGCATGTTACTTTATTCCTCTGCCTATGTGGAGGGGGGTGTGTGCCTTTCCTCCAATCAGCTGTCACACAGTGTATGCCTAGACTCTACTCCCAGTGCTGGAACAGGAAGAAAAAATTCTAACACAATCTTCACTTTCTAAAAAATATAGAAAGCTGAAGACAGCAGATATACAGTATACGTACATGTAAAACTTATGTAGGAGAATTAGTTTCATCCCTGTGTATCATCTGAGGCTGTTTACTTCACTGGGTATATTTTAGGGTTTACATTTACTCGGGGCTCAGTGTTTTAGGGGTTACAAAAGTATTCCAGGTGTGGCATTTTTACAAAGTTACAGTGGTCAAGCTTGGACCAAGATAACTTTGCATATACCATACCTGCAGGATCCCTCTAGAAGCGTAAAATAATTGTAATAAGCATCGAAACTCCAGTGATCTCCACTAGCTTCCAGATTCTGTTCTGAGCATCTGCCCTGTTGCAATATGAACACAGGAGGTCGCTGGAAACAGGCGCCATTCAGAGTACACTTTGCATTTTCTCACTGAATGAAAAGCATTCTCTGATTGTACGAGGTGTGTGATGTCACCACCCCACCTCTTGGCCACATAGTTACATAGTAGGTGAGGTTGAAAAAAGACGCAAGTCCAACCTATGTGTGTGATTATATGATTATATGTCAGTATTACAATGTATATCCCTGTATGTTGTGGTCATTTGGGTGCATATCTAATAGTTTTTTGAAACTATCGATGCCCCCCGCTGAGACCACCGCCTGTGGAAGGGAATTCCACATCCTTACCGCTCTTACAACCTAACGAATCCTTTGCAACCTCAGAAGAAAACTTCCACAGATCCCTGGTTAAGAATACCTGTTCTACATCATGTATTTTTGTATTCACCTGTGGTTCCACTCTAATTGATTCCTCTGTTTATACCCACCTTTCCCTTACTTCTCTGGCCACCCGTTTGCCAGCCATAGAGAAAAGATGTCTGGTAAAAGCTTTTGTAGGGATAAGGACTCTCTAACTGACCACACATTACATAGCGTAGTTCTGGTGATTGGCTGCTTAGGCACCCAGCCGTGGGAGGAAGGGCTGACATACTGTATTTTCTCCCTTACCCTGGTGGGCAGGCAATTAAGAGAACCTGTTACTTTGTACTACATGAACAAAGCATAGGATCTCTTTGAGCTGATCACTTTCCCATAAATATGTAGAAAACATTTAAAAAGACTGCAGTTTCACTTAAAGCTGAACTAAATGTCATAGATATTCTAACTCTGAAAAAATGACAGTAATTTAGACTTGTTACAGTGCTTTTCAAGTATTGCTTGTTTTTTTTTCTAGGTCTAGCCTCACCTAATATCATAACCAGATCCAAATGCGGAGAGCTCCAAGTTGGTTTTCCATTGCAGAGGCTCTCTGAAGACAAACTCCGCCTCTTCTGGATGCCTGGAGCTGAAAGGCTCCACATACTTTATGATGTCGTTTAGCAGAGCTTCATTCAGAGGTGTGATCTCCAGCTTGCCAGTTCCAGAACCAGCGCTAGTCCACTGAGCCGCTCTTGTCAGTGCCACGCCCATTGGAACGGCTGCTTTACAGGGATGTCACCTTTTAAAAGGAGAAAAAAAACACGGCCAAGTTATATAAAAAGATAAACCAAAGTAATTGTCCATCATTTTTCAACCACTGGAAAATCGCTATAAAATTATGAGATTGTTATAATACTTGGAGCTGAAACACTGCAAGCTAGAATTCAGCTGGTACCTTTTTTCTATTTCAGAACTCACAATCTGTGTTTATACCTCATCTCTATATATTTATTACAGCCAAACTACGATGAAAAAAGACCCTCTGTTACTATGCCCACTCTACTCCTCAAAGTAGAACTAAAGGCAAAACTATTTTTTTTAGATTTGGATGCAGTGGTGAGGTTTTAGAACCTCTGTTTTATTGCTGTCTCTGTCCCTGTTGGGTAGATTTACTCTCTTCGATCGTCTTTATCACCAGAGTCACCAGAAATTAAAGTAAGCAGAAATCCAAAAATTTGAGTTGTCACCAGAACAGGAATAGAGAGGAAATCTTCCAATGGAGACACTTGATGGGAAAAATTTCCTCCCACTTTATGTCGAGTCAACAGGACAGGAAGTGAAAGGGGAGTTTTAGGCTTTTTTATGTTTATTAAGCACTTAAAGTGGAGGTTCCATTAAAAAAAAAAAAAAAAAAAAGTCAGCAGCTACTCAGGCCCCGTACACATGGCAGAGAACCTCGACGGGCGGAACACATCGTTACGCCTGTCGAGGTTCTCTGCTGGCCGTCAGAATCGGTGACCCACCCGTCGGGAAAGGCAACCAGCCATTCATCCCGACAGGCCGTCGAGCAAATAGAGAATCTGTTCTCTATTTGCTCGACGGGTTTCCCGACGGGCGGGGCTCGCCGAGAGCGTACACACGGCCAAGGTTCTCGGCAGAATGCGGCTCCCAGCGAGGTTCTCGCTGGTTTCTGCCGAGAACCTTGGCCGTGTGTACGGGGCTTAACACTGTAGCTGCTGACTTTTAATAAGGACACCTACCTGTCCTAGCCGCAGCGATGTCGGCCCCCGCCGTGGCCGATCCTGGCAGCTCCAGGTGCCGCCATCCACAGTAAGGAAAACAGGCAGTGAAGCTGTGCGGCTTCACTGCCCGTTTCCTACTGCGCATGTGCGAGCGGCGCGGCGCTTTGTGAATGGGCAGGCTGCTTTCTGGGACACACACAGTTCCCAGAATGCAGCGCACCCCATTCACAAGAATAAACCGAGTGTAGGAGGAGGAAGAGAATCCACCGCAGAGGATGAAGAGGCAGATTCGGCACTTCCGCATAGCAACAGCTATTTAGGGTGAGTAAGAAAAATGTTTTTTTCCATTAATTTATTTTTTTCGATTTTTGGTGGAAAAAATTATTTCAGGTGGGAACTCCACTTTAAGGACCCCTTCACGCCGATATACGTCGGCAGAATGGCACAGCTGGGCACAGGCACGAACCTGTACGTCCTCTTTAAGGCCCAGCCGTCGGCGCACTCGCGACCCGGTCCGAAGCTCCGTGACCAAGCCCGCGGGACCCGATCGCCGCCGGTGTCCTTCGATCAGTCACAGGAGCTGAAGAACGAGGAGAGCTGTGTGTAAACACAGCTCTCCCCGTTCTTTATTGTGGCAGTGGCACTGATTGTCTGTTCCCTGATATAGGGAAAGATGATCACCGAAGTCACGCGTCCAGCCCCGCCCCCCTACAGTTAGAAACACATATGAGGTCACACTTAACCGCTTCAGTGCCCCCTAGTGGTTAACTCCTAAACTGCAATTGTCATTTTCACAGTAATCAGTGCATTTTTATAGAACTTTTCGCTGTGAAAATGACAATGGTCCCAAAAATGTGTCCAAATTGTCCGATGTGTCCGCCATAATGTCGCAATCACTAAAAAAAAATCACTGATCGCCGCCATTAGTAGTAAAAAAATAAATTATTAATAAAAATTTCATAAAAATATCCCCTATTTTGTAAACGCTATAAATTTTGCGCAAACCAATCGATAAACACTTATTGCAATTTTTTTACCAAAAATAGGTAGAAGAAAACGTATCGGCCTAAACTGAGGGAAAAAAAATATTTTTTATATCTTTTTTGGGGGATATTTATTATAGCAAAAAGTAAAAAATATAGTTTTTTTTCAAAATTGTCGCTCTATTTTTGTTTATAGCCCAAAAAATAAAAACCGCAAAGGTGATCAAATACCACCAAAAGAAAGCTCTATTTGTAGGAAAAAAAAGGATGCCAATTTTGTTTGGGAGCCACATTGTACGACTGCGCAATTGTCAATTAAAGCGACGCAGTGCCGCATCGCAAAAAGGGGCAAGGTCCTTAACCTGCATAATGGTCCGAGGCTAAAGTGGTTAAAAGTCAGCAGCTACAAAAAGTGTAGCTGCTGTCTTTTAATAAACAGACACTCAACGACGCGCCGCTCGGAGCTCTGCTCCTCTCCCCCCTCTCCGGCCAGCGATTTCATTCCTAGTGTGGGCACCCGGCTGTGACAGCTTTCGGCTTCACGGCCGGGCACTCACTGCGCAGCGGCGCTGAGCTCTATGAGTGGCCAGGCGATCGTCTGGGACCAGTCATGTGTCCCAGGTGATCTCCTACAGGGAGGGGCCGCCGTAGGCGATATGACGTATCGCCTAAGCAGTCACTGGGCGGAAGAAGGAAGTGGCACAGGAAGTCCCACTCCTACTGAAGATACCACCCCCCCACCCTCCCAAAAAAATGACATGCCACATGTGGCATGTAAGGGGGCGAGGAATGGTTTAAGGCCAGAATCACACTTGTGCGGTGTGAATTTCAGCTCTGTAATCTCTGCAGATAGATAAGAGAAGTGTTCAGCAGATCCATTGCATTTTAGCTGCAAATTTGGAGACTTGGGAGAAGTTCCGAGTGAGAGGAGAGTGGGGGAGAAGTGTATTGAGCTGAATGAGAGAAATTCCTGAAGAGAACTGAACATATCTGCGAATCAGCTGCGTACCCATAGAAGATAATGGGCCTGAATTCGCACCTGAACCGCACTGCAAGACATAAAATCCGCACACGTTTTTACTGCAATGCGCAGTGCGAATGCATCGCACATATGTGAACCAGCCTCATTGAAAACAATGGCCCAGATTCAGAGAGAATTGGATTCTCGTAGCGTATCAGAAATACACTACGCCGCCGTTTTTTACCTGGCTCTACGTGGAATCCAGGTAGATTTTGTCCAGTAAACGACGGCGGCGTAGTGTATTTCTCCCGTCGCAATCCATCTACGCGAGTAGGGGGCGTGAAGCATTTAAAATAGGCGCGTTCCCGTGGCGATCGAACTGCGCATGCTCCGTTCGCAAATTTCCCGCCGTGCATTGCGCGAAATCACGTCGTTACGTCATTCGTTGTTTGAGTAGCGTCATTTACGGACATTTCTATTCCCGAACGACTTACGTAAAAAAAAAAATCTAATTCGACGCGGGAACGACGGCCATACTTAACATGGGCTACGCACCGTTAGACCAGCAAAAATCTGGTCCAACAGTACGTAAAAAAAAATAGACGTAAGCGATTGCGAAGACCGCTCGTATCTTCGTGGATCGCCGTAAAAACTCATTTGCATATCCCGACGCATCAAAACGACACAAACTCCTCCCAGCGGCCGCAAAAATATCGCAGCGTAGATCCGAAGGCTTACGAAGACGTAAGCCTCTCGGATCGAAGCCCGAAGCCGCCGTATCATGGTTTGAGGATTCAAACTAGTGATACGGCGCGCAAAATTTGAAATTACTCCTGTCTAACACCAGTTAGACAGGCGTAATTGCTCTATGAATCTGGGCCAATGTATTTAGAAATGTTCTGCGTATTAGATGCGGTTTAAGCCACAACCAATTCGCATATGTGTGAACCCAGCCTAAGTGGAAGTTCCACTTTTGGATGGAACTCCGCTTGAAGGGAAATGTCCCAAATGAGACAAAGATTGAAATAAACTGGTGGTGGTTTTTTTTTTCTTTTTTTTCTTCAATATGGCTGCTTTCACACTAAGCTGTGGCCACTAGCAGGGTGCTTTTAACCCCCGCTAGCATCCGAAAAAGAGTTAAAAGCACCCACAAAGTGCTGCTATGGCGGTGCTTTGTTGGCGGTTCGGCGGCGCTGCCCATTGATTTCAATGGGCAGGGACGCTTTAGGAGCGGTGAGTTCACCCCTCCTAATGCGCTCCAAGGAGGCTGCTGGCATGACATTTTCTGATGCCCTGCTAGCGCACCGTTCCAGTGTGAAAGCCCTCAGGGCGCTTTGCAGGTGCTATTTTTAGCGATATAGTGCCTGCAAAGCACCTCGTGTGAAAGGGGTCTATGTATACAGAAAAAGAGGACCCACTTGGACCCTCGGATATGGCCATCTCATTATGTTGGTCATGTCTGTGAAATGTTCAACAGATTGGGTGGGGTTAGGGGAATGGTTAGGGGGTTATAGGTGGGTAACTAACACTTTAGGTAAAGTGGTAGGACAAATAGTGGGATGGGGGGGATCTAACAGCTGTTTTCCTACCCCTTCCAAAATAATATAGCGCTAAAAAGTTTATTTCTCATTTATTTTACTTTTTGATTTTTGATTTTTACACTGTCTCTTTAAAAAAAAAAATTTTTGATCACTTTTATTCCTATTTATTTGTTTTTGTTTTGGGATGTGGATTCCCCATAACTTCCTGTCCTGTAGGCTCAACAGGAGGTGAGAGGAAATCCCCTATTGTGGTATTTGCATAAACACACACAGGTGTGATTTCCCAGAGGCGGTTTGTGTGCTTTCAGGGATTTATATCTGTTTGTGCATTTATGCGATCACAGTGTATACCGGTATACAGATATTCTTCCCTATAGGTGACTCTATGTAGATTCCACATGTGTGTTTTTTGGGAGACGTGCAGGGACTTTTTTTTATACGCAGCACAGTGTATTTTGGGCTTCATACCCTTCGATAGAATTGCATGAAAAATACATGTACATGGGTTTTTGGTGCAGTTTTGGTGTGTTTCCTGCATGGCAACAGACACCTCCTTTTTTTATTAACACATCCCAAAAACGCATTAAAAACGCACATGAAACAAAACGCAAAACCTTCTGGAAAATGGGCCTCAAAACTGCATCGGCCACACAAGCATAGATAGATTTGAACTTATGCTGGCCATACACTATACGAAAAAACGGCCGAAATTTGGTCATTTAGACAGTTCGCTTGTTTATTTTGGCCAGTTAATGGGCACACAATCGATAATCGTTGGGGTGTTTTTGAGTTGAAAAAACGAAGGACAAGTTTGGAAATTTTCTGCTGAACGAACGACAAATTGAAAGGTTAACCACTGAAGCCCAGAGCCATTTTGTAGCTAAAGGACCAGGCCACTTTTTACGATTCGGCACTGCGTCACTTTAACTGACAATTGCGCGGTCGTGCAACGTGGCTCCCTAACAAAATTGGGGGGGGTGTAGTGCAGCGCTGTAAGGAAGAAAGTGGGAATGGGATAAAATGAAGAGGAAGTGTGGCAAAAAAACTAGATACGTGGAAAAAAGAAAAAAGGAATAACCTAACTATTATACATAGTAATGTCAGAAAATGACAGTGGTGTATATAAGAAATATATATTAAACGTGCTAAATGCAGCCTAAGCCGGCTGCCAAACCAATGACAGTGCAAAATAACATATAAAGTGTAACTTCCTTATAACAATCTGGTGCACAAAGTGCCAGAAATCGCACACAACAGTGTTATTCAGGGTGAATGTCCATACAACAGGTAACAATGAGTCAATGCAATGTATAAATGCAATATAGATATAAAGTTCAAAAAGATTGCTGATGTAAAGCCAAAATGCCGTGATGACCAGTTGCAGATGCTATTTCCAAAATAAGTAAAGATGTCCCCTTACCTTACTGCTGTAAGGTAACAGCAGAAAACAAAGCCCAGGAGCACTTTTCAGGTTGAGTCCACTTGTGGTGTCATCCAAATAGGTAAATGTGGTGAGAATGGATCCTTCCTGGTAATCACCTCCAAACGATAATAGTCGCTCACATCCAGGAAAACAAAAAAATGCCAATAGTGTAGTACCATTAAAACAAGGGGGTTTTATTAAAACAATAAATGGGTACTCACAAAGTTGAAATAAAAAACAGGCATAAAAACACAGGGCGTCCGCCAACGTCACCTCTGGTACCTCATACAGCAGTAACTGGAAGTGAGGCACTGAGCTACTTTCATTGAAAGTAGCTCAGTGCCTCACTTCCAGTTGCATTAACAAGCTACCCTATATAACAGTACCCTTATGTCACCTTAACTACTCCTGAGGAAGTCACGTGGAGTGACGAATGCGCGTATGAGGTACCAGAGGTGACGTTGGCGGACGCCCTGTGTTTTTATGCCTGTTTCTTATTTCAACTTTGTGAGTACCCATTTATTGTTTTAATAAAACCCCCCTGTTTTAATGGTACTACACTATTGGCATTTTTTTGTTTTCCTGGATGTGAGCGACTATTATCGTTTGGAGGTGATTACCAGGAAGGATCCATTCTCACCACATTTACCTATTTGGATGACACCACAAGTGGACTCAACCTGAAAAGTGCTCCTGGGCTTTGTTTTCTGCTGTTACCTTACAGCAGTAAGGTAAGGGGACATCTTTACTTATTTTGGAAATAGCATCTGCAACTGGTCATCACGGCATTTTGGCTTTACATCAGCAATCTTTTTGAACTTTATATCCATATTGCATTTATACATTGCATTGACTCATTGTTACCTGTTGTATGGACATTCACCCTGAATAACACTGTTGTGTGCGATTTCTGGCACTTTGTGCAACAGATTGTTATAAGGAAGTTACACTTTATATGTTATTTTGCACTGTCATTGGTTTGGTAGCCGGCTTAGTCTACATTTAGCACGTTTAATATATATTTCTTATATACACCACTGTCATTTTCTGACATTACTATGTATAATAGTTAGGTTATTCCTTTTTTCTTTTTTCCACGTATCTAGTTTTTTTGCCACACTTCCTCTTCATTTTATCCCATCCCCACTTTCTTCCTTACAGCGCTGCACTACACCCCCCCCATTTTTATCTGCCTTGGTTGATACACCATTCAGTGCAGCAGCTGTATCCACCCACTCCCCTCTCCCCCCCCCTCCCCCCGTTTATGGTAAGCGCGGTAATATTCACCCCAACATTTCCCTAACAAAATTGCCGTCAGTTTTTCCCCACAAATAGAGCTTTCTTTTGGCGGTATTTGATCACCTCTGCGGTTTTTATTTTTTGCTCTATAAACAAAAATAGAGCGACAACTTTGAAAAAAATTCAATATTTTTTACTCTTTGCGATAATAAATATCCCGCAAAAATATATAAAAAAAAAAATTTTTCCCTCAGTTTAGGCCGATACGTATTCTTCCACATATTTATGGTAAAAAAAAAAAAAAAACGCAATAAGCGTATATTGATTTGTTTGCGCAAAAGTTATAGCGTTTACAAAATAGGGGATAGTTTTATAGCATTTTTATTAATAATAATTTTTTACTAGTAATGGCGGCGATCCGCGATTTTTTATCATGACTGCCACATTATGGCGGACAATTCGGACACTTTTGACACATTTTTGGGACCAGTGCTATAAAAATACACTGGATACTGTGAAAATGACACTGGCAGTGAAGGGGTTAACCACTAGGTGGCACTGTAGGGGTTAAGTGTTCCCTAAGAAAAGATTCTTACTGTAGGGGTGTGTGGCTTGCTGTGACACGTCACTGAGCGTGTTCCCAAACATGTACGACGAGCCGAGAAAAATGAAGTTCAATGATTCTGAGCATGCGTGTGATTTTTGTGCGTTGGAATTGCATACAAACGATCGGAAAATTCGAGAAACAGCTCTCAAATTTTTGTGGTCGGAAATTCCGACAGCAAATGTCTGATGGACGATAGCCCAGCGAACAACAATTGTTTAATCAGTACAGTATGTATCCGGCTGTAAAAGCTGCTAGCAATAATCACTGTGTGGAAGCCGAACATAATAACAGGAACCGGCCAAGATTTGAGTCATGTATGCGCAGGCTGACTGTACCAAGTTAATCAATCAGATTTCACTTGCAATTATCGCTAGTGGCTGCTATAGCTGCTAGCAATAATCACCATCTTCTCCTGAAATAAAATGTCTCTGCATGAAAGATTCCCCTGTCAGCACTGCCTGGGAATCGCTCTAATTTCTTTCCTGCAACCCATAGTTGCAGAAAAACATTTTTAATGAATTAAAAAAAAAAAAAAAAAAACTAAAGATAACCAGATGTCTGTTGTATACTATGAAATATGATGTTGCATCGAGTAAATAGATACCTAACACGTCATGGTTTAAAGTTGTGCACACTCATGGCATGGCACCAAACATCAGTACTTAAAAATCTCCATAGGAGACGCTTGAATTTTTTTTTATAGGTTACATGTTTAGATTTACAGAGGAAGTCTAGCGCTAGAATTATTGCTCTCGCTCTAACGTTTGCGGTGTATGTAACCTGTGTGTGTATCTGGCTCTGATACCAGCCAGTGCCTCACCAGTCACTGACCTCACCGCACGTCCCTGGTGAGAAGCAGCGATATGTCTCCTGCTCATCGGCTGATGTAACCCTGCAGATGCCTCACCACTGTGCCACCATGGTGGTTTGCGGGAAGGTCGTGGTGCAGCCCCATAGACTTGCATGGGTTGTGTTCTGTGGGGGGGGGGGGGGGTAACGTCCACTGAATGCGACCTGCTGCCTAATTTTTGCCGTAAAGAACAACATCATTGCCACGGCATGTGTACCGCCATTCCGGAGGGCGATTTGGGGTGATAAAACCATGGCTCAGCTGCCTAGATTTTATCGCCTGTTGCCCGCAATGTGAATACATCCTTAGAGCAGGGGTGTCATACTGAAGGCCTTCCAGCTGTTGCGGAACTACAAGTCCCATCATGCCTCTGCTTGTGGGGGTCATGCTTGTCACTGTCAGCCTTGCAATGCCTCATGGGACTTGTAGTTTAGCAACAGTTGGAGGGCGGCCAGTTTGAGACCCCTGCCATAAAATAACATTCAGGTTTGAGACCCCTGCCATAAAATAACATTCAGGTTTGAGACCCCTGCCATAAAATAACATTCAGGTTTGAGACCCCTGCCATAAAATAACATTCAGGTTTGAGACCCCTGCCATAAAATAACATTCAGGTTTGAGACCCCTGCCATAAAATAACATTCAGGTTTGAGACCCCTGCATTAGAGAGATCAAACAGGAACACCAATAAAAACCCGGCAGACGTTCTAACCCTTCCCGAATCAAATCTAAAAAGTTTTACCTTCAGTTATACGCCAAGATATATTTTTGGAAAGCTCTCTAGAGATGATGTACACCCGAATACGTCCTGTCAGTGTTGGTTGTCGGGCTCTGCTGAGACTTGTAGTTCCTCCTGTGTACACAGATGTTGCACAGTCCTATACACAATAGTAGAGTGATGGAATGATACACACAGCACACAGTGAGTGCAGAAATCACAGTAACATAAATGTCTATATAGGAGTATAACAGGACCTACCACACACACAGAGGCAACAACACCGGGAGCACACGTTCTATTACACCGGGCATCCGCCGCTTGTTACAGATCACCATGGAGACGGGCAGCGCCTGCGCAGTGTGGATTCCGGCTGCCCGGCAACCATCGTAAACATCGGGGGGCGGAGTTCAGGTATATAGTAGCGTGTGATAGGCTGCCAGTGGTGACCGCGGGAGAACACGTGCACGGCGGGGGATTTATTGTGATTATTAGTAAATAGTTATCCCGAATCCAACACAGGGACCGGCCATAGGAAGAGATCACATCCGTCCCTGCCTTGTGATGTCTAGAAATTAATAAACATGTACGCTGTGATGAAAAACAATCACGATAGGATCCCTGGTGACACCTACAGTGTTTAATCATTTGAATAACTGACAATTCTGACTCTTCTCACATACATGGAAAAATCAGCAGTTTTCTTTCTATTTATACAGAGATCTATACACACACACGCATACACATCCAGGTGTGTTTAGACTTTTGGGTGTACACCTGTGCTTAGAACCCCCAAACATTATATATTTTTTAAAGCAGAGACCTGGAGAATGAAATGGTGGTTTTCGCATTTTTATTTATCTTGCAGTACATATGAACAGCCATTGTTAAAACATATATTTTCAGGAGAAAATACACTGCCCTCGGCTTTACGCCAGCTTCACCCAGCATCTGCTCCTCGGCTTTACGGCGGCTTCCCCTGCATCTCCTCCTCAGCGGGAAATATGATCTCTTTTCCTCTTGGCCAATCAGGTCTCAGAACCTGCTTCCTGATTGGCCAGGGGGAGAATCAGGAAGACAATAGCGCCCCAAGCCCATCCTTTTTTGAAGCCAATTAGAGCCTCCGGCTGTAATCATGTACTTTAAAAAAAAACAAAAAAACATTGGAATCAATGCGTCCGGCACCCTGCATGTAAATTAGGGTCGTGTGCATGGATTGGGCGGGCTCCTTATGGACGGGCCGCCACTGCATTCCACATATATAATTATGTTATTAAAATGTGTGTGTCCTGTAAATTACCTTCACTATTGCTCCCGACTCTTCTTGCTGGAGAAATGATAGTCACCGCTCCAGATGAGTATATGGATAGATCTTCTTGCTGAAGGCAGCCATTTTGCTGAAAC
This sequence comes from Rana kukunoris, assembly GCA_029574335.1. NCBI lineage: Eukaryota > Metazoa > Chordata > Amphibia > Anura > Ranidae > Rana > Rana kukunoris. The sequence goes on from CM056053.1 coordinate 55,226,730, forward strand.
CCAGAGCACCTGAGCAGTAACAAATTATAAAGCGGAACTAAACCCACTGATTTAACAGTTTCATCCCTGGAATGTGGGGATTGCTAACTGTCACATTTGCTTGTGTCCTCAAACAAACTGTCAAACCTTCAAACTAACTAATAATAACTAACTATTAACCACTTCCATACCGGGCCTATTTTGGCACTTCTCTTCTACATGCAAAAATCATATTTTTTTTGCTAGAAAATTACTCAAAACCCCCAAACACTATATATATGTTTTTTTAGCAGACACCCTAGGGAATAAAATGGCGATCATTGCAAATTTTTATCTCGCACAGAATTTGCACAATCTTTTTTCAAATGCCTTCTTTTGGGGAATTAAAAAATAACAAAACACTAAAGTTAGCCCAATTTGTTTGTATAATGTAAGAAAAAATGAAGTTACGCAGAGTAAATAGATACTTAACATTTAACTTTAAAATTGCGCACACTCATGGAATGGCGCCAAACTTCAGTACTTAAAAATCTCCATAGGTGGTCATCAACCTTGTCCTGCAGGGCCCACTAATGTTTGCAAGATAACTGAAATACATTACAGGTGATATCATTTGCTGCTCTAGTGATTGCAGTATTCTAGTCTGCATCTCCCCCAAGGTAATACATAAAACCTGGCCTGTTAGTGGGCCCTGCAGGAATGGTTGATGACCACTGCTCTAACCCACGCGGTGATACCTCACATGTGTGGTTTAAACGGCGTTTACATATGTGGGCGGGACTTATGTGTGTGTTCGCTTCTGAGCGCGAGCTACCGGGGATAGGGGCATTTAAAAAAATAGTTTTTATTATTTAAATTTTTATTTTACTTGATTTATTTTATTTTTACACATTTGTAAACATCCCTTGTAATAGGAATGTGTGTGACAGTTACTCTTTATGGAGAGATGCGGGTCAATAAGACCCCACATCTCTCCTCCAGGCTGAAAAGCATTAGATCGTGAAAAAAAATTCACAGATCTAATGCTTTCAGCCTCGATTGCGGCTGTGTTTACATTCCGGTACCCGGGTGTGACGTCATAACATCGCGCCCGGGCCTCCGACGATCATTGAGATGACTGGTGACCATCTCTATGCCTATGCCTCCCATCTCCGGGTCTCCGATGGCAAGGGAGAGCCCGGAAAAGCACTGGATGGAGGCAGGAGGGGGGGATGTCCCCTCCTGCCTCCTATAAGAACGATGGAGCAGTGGAACTGCTGCTATGATCATTCTTATAGTGCACAGACAGGATCACCGGCTTAAGATATGGATATCTGAATGATGCCTGTAGCTGCAGGCATCTTTCAGATATCCCCACTGAAAGTCCAGGACGTCATATGATGTCCTTGGGCGGTAAGTGGTTAAATTATATGTAGCTAGGTTATACCATCACAAAAAAGGGACTTCCTGATTCTTTCAAAGATACCAGCATACAGACAGCAGACCGTGTAGAATTCTCCCTAAAACAGCCTAAAGAAGAACTAGAAGGCCCTACTTCTTCTGGCACGTCATCTGCCACAGGACCTAAAGAGAAAAAGACAGAGGGGCCTCTCTCTGCACCACTAAAAACTCTTGGCCCTGAATTATGTGCTGTTTTGGGAGAAATTTTGGCTCAGTGCAAAAAGGACTCCCCAGATTATCTGTTAACCAGATACAGAAAACTCAGAACTTTCTCAGGGAGGCAACAAGTGCCGTCCTTGGAGGATGGATTTGAAGAATGGCTGGATCATGCCGATCAGGAACTGTGATGCACAAGATTATTTAGGTGTTTTGCAGAATGTGTTCGGAATGACTGAAAACACCAGTGAACTTCATTATGAATTAGAACACTGTTTCCAGAAACCTGGAGAGAAGTTATCCGAGTTTGTGGGGCATCTGGATAAAATCCTGCATCAGATCCTGTTAAAAAAAAGGGATGGATCCGAGACACGTGGACAAGGTCAGACCTTAACAATTCATAAGAGGAGCCCAACCCATGGATCCTATTGCCCTTCAGTTAAAAACCCAACATGGGGGCGGAGTGTTGAAATATTCTGATCTGATTCGGATAATCCGACAGGAAGAAGTCCTTCTGGAACATAAGAATAGGCATCAGCTTCCAGAATCCACTGCACGAGTTTGTGTAGTGTCCACAGAAGACAGTGACTCTCAAGTCGAGCTTCTAAAAACACAGGTGTCCCAACTTATGGAAATGGTGGTCGCTCTGACCAGTCAAGCGGAGGTTCCCCCTTATAAAACCCAGAGGGAAGAGTTAGAGAAACCCGCATATAGACAAGGTGATCAACCAAGGAGGCCCAGAAGATTCATATCCTGTTTCAACTGTGGAGGAGTAGGACACACAAGTGAAGTTTGCCCCAGTCCAGCTTAGACAGCAGGTGTACAGGCCGGCGGAAAACTTCAGAGGGCCCCGGTGAAGGAGTCAACCGGGTGCCCGCTTAATGTAGATAACTCCAAAATAACAAGGGAAGCAGAGAAGCAAACAAAGGAGGAAAATCCTCGCTCAATGCCACCTTTTACCTCTTCCCAGCATGAGCGGGTGGAAGCAAAAAAAAGCAATAATAAGAAGGGGGTGAGGGTGCAGGTCACAGAGCAAAAGAAGAAAACTACACCCCGAAAGTTTCCTGAGAAGTTAGTTGGGCCTTCCTCATTAGTTTCTATCCAAGTAGAAGGAATCTACACAAAGGCCTTACTGGATACTGGAGCTCAAGTGACATTCCTATACAGAGACTTTTATGATCGGTACAGGGGCAGACTGACAACTCATGGGGCCCCCGGGCAATAGAAGATTATGGTGCCCCTGGGCTTACAGATGGCCACCACGCCAGGAGGCAGTGCATAGGCAGGGCAGCTAAAATCTTGGGATTTTCACATCAAAAGCATGTCGGTTTCGGACATATCAGGGACAAATGTAAAAAAAACACAGATTTTTACATACTTTACTTGGTTTTACTGAGCCTGGCAACCCTGATGAGGCCCCCTAGTGGCATGGGGCCCTCAGACTCAATGGTCAGTCTGCCCCTGAATTGGTACCTTTCTCACTTACCCCTCCAAAAACTGGAAGAGCTGGAAATATGGGGTATAGGAACTCAGAGTTTCCTTTACGACGGATATCTACCAATTCATTTGACCTTTGATCCTTCAGTAGCAGGAGCAGCAGAGACTTTTGACACCCTAGCAGTAGTCTGCCCCCGGCCACCAGGGGCCCACAAGAGCTCCCTCATTATAGGGACAAACACAGATCTAGTCCGGAGACTTTTGATTCCCCTAACTGAGGCAGCAGAGGTCCCATCACAAAAGGTCCACCCAATGTTGAGGAGGGTCTATCAGCAGTTAGTGATGGAGTGGGAAAAATCTGGCGGTTGGAAAAAACCGCAAAGGTACTACAACCAGGAGAGGTGACCTGTTTGAAAGCCTTGGTGAAGCTTACCTGGTCTCAGCCAGGCTCGTTTCTTGTCTTTGAGTTTGACTCTGCTGGACACAGCAAAGGAGTGGAGGTAATACCTGAGGTGGTCCCGTTGAAGGTACTGAAGAGAAATCAAGTAAGGTTGTCCGTCAGCATTCGGAATACCACTACAAACCCAGTGGAGGTGCCAGACAGAGCGCTACTGGGCCGAGTACACCAAGCCACCCCAGTCGCCTCCACTGACTTAGCGGAGAAAAAAAAGCTCGGAGAAACAAAGGAGGGGCACCAACCTAATGGCACCAATCTCTCACCAGAGTGGGAGGAGAGGGCTAAAGCTCAACTTGACAGATGGCAGAAGATAGTTTCAAAAACGGAGTTTGACGTTGGGTGTGTGAAGAGCGCCACTCACAGGTTTCGGCTGCAGGAAGATAAACCCTTCAGGGAACGGGTCCGGAGGGTCCCTCTGACAGATTTGGAAGACCTCAGGGAGCAACTGGCAGAACTGAAGACAACAGGAACCATCAGAGAGTCCTGGAACCCCATATGCTTCTCCAATAGTGGTAGTGAGGAAGAAGAACGGCTCATTAAGGTTATGCATTGACTACAGAACCCTCAACAAGCGGACCATACCTGATCAGTACACCACACCTCGAATTGAGGATGCTTTACAGAGCCAAATGGTTCAGTGTGATGGATCTAAAGAGTGGTTATTATCAGATTCCCATGCACCCTGAAAACAAAGAGAAGACGGCTTTCATTACCCCAGTGGGTTTCTTTGAATTTAACCGTATGCCACAGGGGTTGTCAGGGGCCCCAGCCACTTTCCAAAGATTGATGGAAAAGACAGTAGGAGATATGAACACGATCGAAGTGTTGGTGTATTTGGATGACATCATTGTGTTCGGGAAGACTCTAGAAGAACATGAACAAAGATAGGAGAAAGTACTAAAACGGCTTCATGATGAAGGGCTCAAGCTTTCCAGAGAAAAATGCCAGTTCTACCAACCATAGGTTCATTACCTTGGCCACATTGTTTCTGCCAAAGGAATCTCTACAGACCCAGAGAAGTTGGAAGCGGTGACCTCTTGGCCCAGGCCCACCAATGTGACAGAATTGCGGTCATTCCTAGGATTTTGCTCCTATTACAGGAGGTTTGTGGAAGGGTTCGCCAAAATTGCAAGGCCTTTAAGCATTATGTTGAAGACTAAAGATGAAGATGATACTTCTGACTCGAAGAAACCTCTAAAAATCAATCTGGGGCCTCGGAAGCCCAAGGAGTCCATCCGAGACCAGTGGCACTCCGAGTGTGAGGAGGCGTTCATCCAGCTCAAGAAGAATCTAACCACTGCCCCTGTGTTGGCTTACGCAGATACCTCCAAACCCTATGAGTTGCATGTAGATGCCAGTAGAGAAGGACTAGGAGGGGTGTTATACCAAGAACACAGTGGTTACCTACGCCCGGTAGCCTATGTGAGCAGAAGTCTAACCTCATCTGAAAGGAACTATCCCACCTACAAACTTGAACTTTTCTGCGTGTATTTATAAAGCATGTATCAGGATACATACTGCTGTCCTCTTTGGGGACCAAAGACTCTGAGCAGGGGAAGTGTGTAGTGGGGTTATACCATCACAAACTACTGGTAGTAATGTAACCTTAAATCCCCACCGGAGTTCCAGTCACGTTGACTTATGTGTTTATTTTTTCTTTAAAAACAATGCATTGTGGGACTAGAGGTACCAGGAGAAACGGACTCCATTGACAATTGTTAGGAACAAACTACACTTCCCACAATGCCTTGCCCTCCTGGAGCACATGACGCCTCCGCACAGCCTGATGGGGAGGCTATTTAAAGACGGGGAGGAGCTGCTTTCGGTCTCTTGGGACCTGCCTTCTTCCCTCTGCAGAGCAGGAGAGAGCTCCACAGCCAAGCGGTTAGGCCTGAAGCCTGGGAGGGGATCCGCTCAGAGACCCACCATTTGAAGAGGAACAGGCCCAAGTGCCTCCGGCCTGTGCTTTCAGAAAATCGGAGAAACTCGTCAGCCGACTAACGTATCAACAGAGAGCTGTTTGGCGTGTTTCCGCGAAGGCCGCAGGCAGACTGAATTGTTCCGGTGAGAGGGCACCTGCTTAAGTTTCAATATTCCCTCAGTATAGAAGTTAATAGTACTCCTTCAGACAGTGTCACGTACTATTCACTACTTTAATGAAGACGCCTAGCATCTTAAAGTCACGCTAACAGGATTGACTGATGCTGAATGGACAATCGGTTCACCAGCATCTGTATTCTTTAAATTGAGTTCATCATACCCCTGTGACTAAGTTTAATTTGTTCCCTTTTGGATTACAGTTTAAATAAGTGCACCAACGTTCTTAACATAGACTTCACCCTGCAGGATCTTTCTGAAGCTGTTTGAGCAAGGCCTGGCCAGGCACTTCGGCACTTGCATTTTACAAAATTGCCCACTAGGGGAAGCTCGCGAGCATAGACTGCCTATAGTAGTTCTTATATTTAACAATACTACTGGTTTAGTTAAAGTTTTCCTACATATAGGGGGTGGCGCTACATATAGGTATTGGAATTTCCTTTCAAATTCGTCTGTTAGTGAACGTAACCAATACAAATTTATCCGAAATAATGGATGCCGCATTTAAACAAATTGAACGGAACAAATTAATATTAAATAAAAATAATAGTAATAATAATTTTTTTTTTTAATTAATATTGTTATATATTATTATTAATTTGTTACGTTCCATTCATTTAGATGCGGCATTTGTTATTTTGGGTAATTAGTAACTTCAAATAAATTTGTATTTGTTACGTTCACTAACAGAAAAATTTAAACGGAAATCTCAATACCTATAATTTAATAGTTAGTAATAGTTATTATTAGTTAGTTTTAATATCAGGTCTTCGGATTTTTGAATTTACGAATATTTCGAATATTTGGAGAAATTTGTTTTTTCGTTAGTTCAGATAGTTCCGAATTAAAAAATTTGTCGAAATTTGTTAAAAAACTAATTGGAAACAAATTGCACATGTCTACTGCTAAGAAATTTGTATGGAATTTGTTAATGATAATAAGAAAAGCAATAAAATAGGTCCCCTGCAGCCAGAAAGAATAGACCCCACAGCAACCAGGACCACCCAGCATCAATAGACCCTCCAGCAGCCAGCAACAATAGGCCTCCCCTCAACAGTAGATCCCTCCCAGCAATGGAAGACCCCACCCGCAACAAAAGATTCCCCCCAATGGCAATAGATGACTTAGCGACCAGCGTCAATGGACCCTCCAACACACCCCGGCACCCCTTGCAATTACATACATTCAGTGCTGGAAGTTCAGGAGCTGCGTTCCATCACCTTCTTGCTAAAAAAGAGCCCTGATTTTTAGGGTCAATTTTATTTTTACATTTATAAGTTTTTCAACTATTCAGCTGTTATAAACAAACATTATATATATTTTTAAGCAGAGGCCCTAGAGCGGTGATGGTGAACCTTGGCACCCCAGATGTTTTGGAACTACGTTTCTAATGATGCTCATGCACTCTGCAGTGTACTGGGGCATTATAGGAAATGTAGTTCCAAAACATCTGGGGTGCTAAGGTTTGCCAGCACGGCCCTAGAGCATAAAATGGCGGGTGTTGCAATTTTGTTATGTCAAATGGTATTTGCGCAGCGGTTTTTCCAATGCAATTATTTTGGAAAAAAATTCTCTTTAGTGACTTTTAAGGCACATAAACACAATATAATACCCAATTGTTTGGTAAATTATAAAGATAAAGATGTAAATAGATACCTAACATGTCACCTTTTAACCACTTAAGACCCGGACCATTATGCAGGTAAAGGACCTGGCCCCTTTTTGCGATTGGGCACTGCGTCGCTTAAACTGACAATTGCGCGTTCGTGCGATGTGGCTCCCAAACAAAATTTGCGTACTTTTTTCCCCACAAATTTAGCTTTCTTTTGGTGGTATTTGATCACCTCTGCGGTTTTTATTTTTTGCAATATAAACTAAAATATAGCGACAATTTTGAAAAAAAATCAGTATTTTATACTTTTTGATATAATAAATATCCCCCCCAAAAATATAAAAACATTTTTTAGGCCGATACATATTCTTCTACATATTTTTGGTAAAAAAATATCTCAATAAGCGTTTATTGATTGGTATGGGCTAAATGTATATCGTTACCAAAATAGGGGATAGTTTTATGGCATTTTTATTAATATTTTTTTTTTTTACTACTAATGGCGGTGATCAGCAATTTTTTTGGTGACTGCGACATTATGGTGGACACACTGGACACTTTTGACACATTTTCACAGCGAAAAGTGCTATAAAAATGCAATGATTACTGTGAAAATGGCACTAGCAGTGAAGGGGTTAACCACTAGGGGGCGCTAAAGGGGTTAAGTGTGTCCTATTGTGTGTTTCTTACTGTAGGGGGGCATGGCTGTACATGTGACGTCACCGATCGTCGTTCCCTATGACAGAGAACAGACGATCAGTGACAAGCCACAGAGAAGAACGGGGAAGGTTTGTATAAAATCACCTCTCCCCCTTCTTCAGCTCTTGTAAAGGGAGTCACCGCTCCAGGTGGGTCTTGTAGGAAATTAGGGAACCTCTCGGAATACCAAGGTGCTGGCCGACGCGTTTCACACTATGTTAGTGCTTAGTCATGACTAAGCACTAACATAGTGTGAAACGCGTCGGCTGTCCTTTCCTGTGGCTGTGTTGATTTTTGTATGTCCATCTTTTATCAATAAAGACAACTTTTTTGGAAGTTTTCCTGGAGTGCGGCAGTCCATCCTTCTTCTTATTTTCTGATATTTCTTCAGCTCTTGTGACCCGATCGCGGGACACCGGTGGTGATCGGGTCCCGCGGGCGCGGTCACAGAGCTTCAGGCTGGGTTTTAAAAGTGGAGGTATATGTGCGTCCTTGTGCCCAGCCGTGCCATTCTGACGATGTATATATTCATGCGGCAGTCCTTAAGTGGTTAAAATTGTGCTGCTCGTAGAATGGCGTCAAGCTATGATACCTAAAAATCTCCATAGGCGATGCTTTAGAAGCCTTTACAGATTACCGGGTAAGAGTTACAAAGGAGGTCTGGGGCTAGAATTATTGCTCTTGCTATAACATTTGCGACAATATGTCACATGTGTAGTGCAAACACCGTTTACATATGCGTACGCGACCTATGTTTGTGTTTACACAAAACCCATTTCTATGAGTTTTCCAAAGAGAAAACACAGCAGAAGCTGTTTGCATTCAGACCGTCTTTCTCTTATTGAAACTCCACACAGCCTTGTATACAAGCAGCAGGCTGGGAGGGGTGCTATCCCAAATCATACCTGCACTCACTAGAGATAAACTTCATGCCCGTCATAGTACTATTTAATGTAAATCTGGACTCCCTCTCTAAAACAAGATTGTGAAAGGACGGCAGTGAGTTTGCTGGGAATATCAGACAAAGAACCCCAGTCAGAATTCAGGAATAAACTAACCGTAAGGATTTCTTTCATGTCTGCCTGAAAGTGTGCTCAGAAAAACATCAACATCTCACTTTGCAGATGGTGGCGGGGACTATAGTGAAATCACAGCTAGGCAGGCTTATAATAGTCAATTCCAGCATGTTTATTTTCCCAGGGGTGTGAGACTATTTCCCCTTGTACATGACCCTTTTCTTTAAGTCAATATTACTGAAATTAAAGAATGTTGTATCTGGAAAGCTAGACAGCAATACACTTCCGCAATTTACAGTAGTAAAAGCAGGTATAATGTAAGGCTGAATTTTACTATTGGGGAAAAAGTGGTGATTTAGTCTCTGTGTTTGCTAAGTCCTGACCTTCTGCAGACTATGAGCTGTCCCGTGTGCCAAAACCTGACAGATTATACGCAGCACATTGGTGGTTTGGACGGTTGCCCACTATAGGTTGAGCAAAGCAATATTAAACTGTTTAAATTAAAGTGCACCTGTCACCCACGTGCTGTAGAGGTAGGAAGGCCAGATTTATTAACTGCCCTCTAGCCCAGCTGGCTTTTCCCACCGCCCTCCTACCCAAGCAAAGTGCCTAACCTTGAGCTGGGTATGCACACGTAGAATACAATTTTACATTTTTTGCTGTATGAATGTTGTGATTATAAAACCAATATGCTCTAAAATAACTCTAAAATCACTATATAGAATATTCTACAACATTAGCAGCGCTGTAAGGTCTGTAAATAAACACCCAATGTGTCCTTATTTAACCACTTAACCTCCCTGGCGATATGATTCTTTCTAATTTTTAGGTGCTGAAAGCGATACCATTATTTTCAAGGAAATTTGGCGTTTTATATTGTAGGCCTGTATATCTTAGGAATAACTCACTTAAATCTGTCCAAATAAGAGTCTAGTAGGCATCCCGGGTATGAATTAAAAACATTTTTTTTTTTATAAATTATAATATAATAAATAATTATAAATAATTATAACAAATAATAATATAATTATAATAAAAATTATTCAATAATGTAATCAACTCAAAATCACTGAAATTTGCCCAGTTGCAGAATTGTCGCTGTCATTACTTTTATTTTTTTATGATGAATTTCCCCACAAATCGCTATCGCTCAATTCTGCAAGTGATTATAATTTATTATCGCTGTTTTCTAGCTGATCTAAAATCATTTTTGACATAAAGGGACACTTTTGGTTGCTATGGACAATCTATAGTTTGCAGACAGAAAGAACACGTTTTATTATATAAAAGTACATGTAGGGCACTGGGCAGACCACTAGGGACATTGGGTGTGTGTATTTTTTACATACAGTACTGTAATCTATAAGATAACAGTATACTGTATGTAATGTGTTCGTTTACGTTTTTTGAATTTGGCACCGTTCTCCGCTCCCGTGCGTCGTAACATCGCAGGGAACGGAGATTGATGGCACACAGAGACACTGTGTGAATCGAGCGAGGACCCGCTCGCTCACACAGTGTGGTGGCATCGCTGGATCCAGGGACAAGGTAAATAAACCCTGCTGTGGATGCTGCGAGGCAATCCTGAGTCTGACTCGGGGTTACCAAGCGCAGCACAAAAATGTAACCCTGAGTCAGACTCGGGAATACCGCCAGGGAGGTTAAGACTGGGACCTTTAGGCAGCTAAATGACTCGGCCAGTTTTTGCGATTCGGCACTGCGTCGCTTTAACAGACAATTGTGCGGTCGTGCGACGTGGCTCCCAAATAAAATTGGCGTCCTTTTTTTTCCACAAATAGAGCTTTCTTTTGGTGGTATTTGATCACCTCTGCGGTTTTTATTTTTTGCGCTATAAACAAAAATAGAGCGACAATTTTGAAAAAAATGCAATATTTTTTACTTTTTGCTATAATAAATATTACCTTAAAAATATATATAAAAAATGTTTTTTCCTCAGTTTAGGCCGATATGTATTCTTCTACCTTTTTGGTAAAAAAAAATGCAATAAGCGTTTATCGGTTGGTTTGCGCAAAATTTATAGCGTTTACAAAATAGAGGATAGTTTTATTGGATTTTTATAAAAAAAAATTTTTTTTTAGTACTAGTGGCGGTGATCAGCGATTTTTTTCGTGACTGCAACATTATGACGGACACTTCGGACAATTTTGACACATTTTTGGGACCATTGTCATTTTCACAGCAAAAAATGAATTTAAAATGCATTGTTTACTGTGAAAATGACAATTGCAGTTTGGGAGTTATAAGGGGGCGCTGAAGGGGTTATGTATGACCTCATCTGTGTTTCTAACTGTAGGGGGTTTTAACTTTGGGAGTTACAAGGGGGCGCTGAAGGGGTTATGTATGACCTCATCTGTGTTTCTAACTGTAGGGGGGTGTGGCTGTAGGTGTGACGTCATCGATTGTGTTTCCCTATAAAAGGGATCACACGATCGATGACGCCGCCACAGTGAAGAACGGGGAAGTGGTGTTTACACACAGCTCTCCCCGTTCTTCAGCTCCGGGGACCGATCACGGGACTCCAGCGGCGATCGGGTCCACGGGTCCCGCGGTCCCAATCACGGAGCTTCGGACCGGGTCGCAGGCGCGCACCCGCGACCCACGGCTGGGCACTTAAAGAGGACGTACCTGTACGTGCATGTGCCCAGTCGTGCCATTTTGCCAACGTAAATGTGCAGGAGGCGGTCCTTAAGTGGTTAATCCAAAGTGGATAATTAGTAAAGTCCGTCAAATGTGTGTCTTTCTCAAAAGCACATCTGAATAGATCCTTGGATCCCTTCACCACACCTTATGGTACCACACTCACCAGACAGGTGATCAATCAATGCCTGTATAGAAATCCTTACTGGAGCTCCGGGATCACCATTCCATCTCGATATTACTCAGAGTAAAAAAAAGAGGGATACACATAGCGTGATACTGTATAACAATTAATTAAAACAACCCCCCCTTCCAGATGTAAACTTACAAGAAAATTAAACTTAAAAGCATGAATATCACAAGGTTCAGCAGGTATGCCTGTATCTCACCACTTGTCATTATTCATGGATCGCGGTGGGAACCGGGTTCAGACTGTCCATGATTCTACCTTCAACAGCCGTGTAGTCTACACATAGGCCACTACTGTAAAAGGCTTCTATGCACAGCTGCACCAGATTTTGCACTCTCCAGTTTTAGTAAATCAACCCGTATGTGGTTTTCATTTGATACAGTCTATTGATTACAAAGTTGAATGCTAAAAACAAACAAAATCTTGAACTAATTTCAAACAACATTCAAACGTACTGAGAATTTTATGAGAATTTTCATACAAACCTTCATTCAAGATTCTATTAGTGAATACCTAGCTTTAGGGACCATTTACACCCCCATGTGGTGCGCAATTCGTTTTGTATGAACTTTTATTGCACCTCAACCTGTCCATATGCTTTGAAGCATAGTGCACTGTGATTTGCATTAAGGTGAAAAACCCTTCTGTGCTACAGAATCCCCACCGGCCCCCTTATTCTTACCTGAGTTCGATCAAATCCAGCGATATGCATGAGAGCAGTGGCTCTTGCTGCTGTCTCCCTCCTTCCTGGGCAGATTAATAGCCAATGTTAATGACACCCCCAGATCGGTTCACAGATCGCAGTGTGAAATCGCACAGAAATCGCATTACATAGGTGAGAACACACATGCGATCTGATTTCAGTGTGGGGGGAAAACAAGTCCCTCTCTGCACTTTTTTCTTACAAATCTAATGTGAGTTCAGCCATACAACAGTACATATACAGAGCTGCTGCTGCTGCTTCCCCTTCTCCCCCTCATAGGGGTTTACCTCTGCCGTTATGGATCCCTTTCTGGCACTCAGTCTCAGTCCATCATTATGTTTCCAGTGCACTTCACACTCCACTGCCAGTGCCTGTCCCATCAAATGCATGGAGGAACCTGCTCCTCATACTTCCTGTCTTCTCTCTTGGGCGCAATGTGAGAGAAGACAGGAAGTGACATCATGATCCAACTCAGATGTCAATCAAACTGCCCGGCCGTAGTGATACTACGAGCGCCGGGCAGAAGCTGTGGCTATTCCAAAAGCACCCCAAGGCAGGACAAAAGCCTGCAAATGAAGCGCTGCGTCTGCAATCTTGTGATTGCATTGACGTAGCGCTTCCCACAATGCACGTGGCCGGCGCCACGTAGTGCAGTTAGTAATAATAAAAGGACATTTTAAGGAAAAAAAAACTTAAAGGGCCCGTCTTTTTTTTTTACTACAGGAGAGGGGGGCGGCGCCCGGGCGCCCCCTATAGACGGGCCGCCACTGGTTATAAAGAATCAGGAAAGAATGGGAAAGACCACGCTGAATCGGTTCTGACACTAAACAGAGCGTTTCAAACGAAATGAGGGAAGATAAATGTTGAGATTTGCCCCACAATTGTGAAAGGTAGTAGCATAGCTGCATAGTCTTCCAGTGGGGAATATACCATATAATTCCGACAAAGGTCACAAGTGGACTTTGAAGGCATAGATCTAGAAAAATATGTAGAATGCACAGTATTGTAAGGAACATTTTCAGGTTAAAAACATGGATTGGAATGTATACAAATCTGTATGAAAACACCAATATTCGAGCATAGAAGCAGATGTCGTCTTTCCACTGACACATTTCAAAGTAAACAACTTTTTCTTCAGGGGTGTGTTTTTAACAGACATAGGCACCTGCAATCACAGCACAAAAGATAAATAACGCCTATTATCCTGCAATTGTCCTGCAATTAGCGAAATGTTTGGCCCGAAAGAGTTGGCCATTGGGGAGAATAGGATCCCTAGTTGTTAGAGTAACTTCTTAATAGACCATCATTTGTCTCCGTCATCCATATGTTCAACATTGAAGCACACTACCTTCTTCTCTCTACTTTGGTTTTAACTACAATGACGATACTTGAACTGATTTTCTGTTAACACCAAACAATGCATGTACCGTAAAGCCCCATACACACCATCAGATTATCTGCAGATTTTTGTCTTCAGATTTACCAAAACCATGTAGTACAAGGGCCTGCCTGATTGCATACAAATTGAAACTCTTGAGGTTTGACCTCATATTAGATGGTTTTGGTAAATCTGAAGACAAAAATCTTCAGATAATCTGATGGTGTGTATGGGATTTAAGTGTCTACAACAAATGATATGTAATTTTACCACTTAAGACCCGGACCAAAATGCAGGTAAAGGACCTTGCCCCTTTTTGCGATTCGGCACTGCGTCGCTTTAACTGACAATTGCGCGGTCATGTGACGTGGCTCCCAAATAAAATTGGCGTCCTTTTTTCACCACAAATAGAGCTTTCTTTTGGTGGTATTTGATCACCTCTGCGGTTCTTATTTTTTGCGCTATAAACAAAAATAGAGCGACAATTTTAAAAAAAAATGCAATATTTTTAACTTTTTGCTATAATAAATATCCCCCAAAAATATATAAAAAAAATTTTTTTTACGTATTCTTCTACCTATTTTTGGTAAAAAAAAATCGCAATAAGCGTTTATCGGTTGGTTTTCGCAAAATTTATAGCGTTTACAAAATAAGGGATAGTTTTATTGCATTTTTATTAATTATTTTTTTTTTACTACTAATAGCGGCGATCAGCGATTTTTTTCGTGACTGCGACAATATGGCGAACACTTCGGATAATTTTGACACATTTTTGGGACAATTGTCATTTTCACAGCATTTAAATTTGCATTGTTTACTGTGGAAATGACAGTTGCAGTTTGGGAGTTAACCACAGGTGGCGCTGTAGGGGATGTGTGCCTATGTGTTGTGTTTACAACTGTAGGGGGGTGTGGCTGTAGGTGTGACGTCATCGATCGCGTCCCCCTATTACAGGGATGACGCGATCGATGCTACGGCCACAGAGAAGCACGGCTCTCCCCGTTCTTCCGCTCCAGGGACGGATCGCCGCACTGCAGCGGCGATCGGGTCCGCGAATCCCGTGGTCCCGGTCCTGAAGCTTCGGACCGGGTCGCGGGCGCGCGCCCGCGACCCACGGCTGGGTACTAAAATCAACGTATATATACGTTGATGTGCCCAGCCGTGCCATTCTGCCGACGTAAATGTGCACTAGGCAGTCCTTAAGTGGTTAACTGGCATATATAAAATAATGTTTTTTTTTTTTTGTTTGTTTTCCTTTATATATGTACAACACTTACCTCAATATAGATTTTTGTATAATGTTGTAGATATATGCCTATGTCTGTTAAAAACACACCCCTGAAGAAAAAGTTGTTTACTTTGAAACACATTGGGTAAAAGACGACATCTGCTTCTAGGCTTGAATATTGGTGTCTTCACAGAGATTTGTACACATTCCAATTCATGTTTTTAACCTTGTTGTTTAAAGGGGTTGTAAAGGAAATGTTTTCCCCAAATAGCTTCCTTTACCTTAGCGCAGTCCTCCTTCACTTACCTCATCCTTCGATTTTGTTTTAAATGTCCTTATTTCTTCTGAGAAATGCTAATTTTCTGTACTTCTGTCTGTAACTCAACACCGTAATGTGAGGCTTTCTCCCTGTTGTGGAGAAAGCCTCTTGAGGGGGGGAGGGGCGAGCAGACAAGTCAGGACACTCTCTACTTTGCAGATAGGGAAAGGAGCTGTGTGCTAGTGGGTGTCCTGACACTCCTGCTCGCCCCCTCCCCCCTCAAGAGGCTTTCTCCACAGCAGGAAGAAAGCCTCGCATTACGGTGTTGAGCTACAGACAGAAGAACAGGAAGTGAGGATTTCTCAGAAGAAATAAGGACATTTGAAAGCAAAATCGAAGGATGAGGTAAGTAAAGGAGGACTACACTAAGGTAAAGGAAGCTATTTAGGGAAAACATTTTTTTCCTTTACAACCACTTTAAATAAATATTTTTTCATTACAATACTGTGCATTCTACATATTTTTCTAGATCTATGCCTTTAAAGTCCACTTAGGGGAATCCATTTGTTTTTTGTAACTTATATTGGATGGCATTTGATCTAGTAGAACACACCCACCGACCATCCCTTTTTTCTTGTCTTTGGTGCAATATTGGTTTTGCCTAAACATACCCATTTGAAGTCAGGATTAGTATATTCCTTCTTGAAACCCCAGTAGAAACCAAGGGTGATTTAGCACCAAGGTCATATGAGAAGGTGTTTTGTTATGTATAAACAACTAAAGGATCAAGCCCATCACCGGGTGACTATACAATGACCAAGCAACTTGGGTACGTAAAACTTTGCCAAAAATATGTTTTCCTTCTCTAGACTAAAGGCTTCAAATATTCCTACTAGAGGGTTGGTGACACCAAATTATGATGACACAATATTTGAGGGAATTTTACAGAGACTTTATTCTAGGTGGAAAAATCTCAGCTCACAACATGGCCCTGACTGTGGGTGCGAGACTGAAAGGAGCTGAACGAAGATAATTCTGCTGGAATCATAAACGGCAGTAAAGACCAGACTGGGGACCACATCCCACCTAATATCATCCCGAAATTTAGACTGAGATGTCATAATATTTATACATTGGGGTTGATTTACTAAAATGAATGAGTGCAAAATCTGGTGCAGCTAAGATAGAAACCAATCATCTTCCAGGTTTATTGTGAAAGCTTATTTGAAGAAGCTGAAGTTAGAAGCTGATTGGCTACCATGCAGAGCTGCACCAGCTTTTGCACTCTCCAGTTTTAGTAAATCAACCCCATTGTTTTTTGCAAGGTAATCTGTAAATTGTGGTTATTTTAGATTCTCTAAACAATGTAATACCATGTTTTTATTTAGAATTTTTTCAGAGTAGATATTGTTCTGGTATTTTCCTTTTGTATAGCAATTCTTTTGTGTTTTTGTGAGGATTTTATACAATAGCGTGTTTTTTATTTTTTTATTTTTTATTTATTCAGTATGTTGCAAAAGATGGCGTGTTGATGTGTTTTTCTGCTGGTATTATTTAAATTCCGAGTCAATTGCATTTTTCTGTCTTTCATGTTCAGTATGGCACATCACACTTAGCGAAAATGCCATTTTATTTATACATGGTGTTTTGCAAGGTCATTTGTAAATTCCAGTTATATTGTTTTTATGTGGTCTTCTTTCAGTCTAGATATTGTTCTGATTTTCCTTTATATACAATTTTTTTAGCACAGATTTTCCATAATAAAGCTTGTTTTTATTATTCTTTTTACTATATACTACTATATATCTTGTGCTTATGCTTTTTTCTGATGGTTTTATTTTAATTGCCCTGCAATTATATTTTTGTTGTCTGTAATGTTCAGCATGACACATCACCCTTGGTGTTTTGCAAGGTCTGTAAATTCCAGTTATATTAAATTCTGTAAACAATGTAACACTTTGTTTTTATTTGGTCTTCTTGTAGACTAGATATTGTTCTTGTAATCTGATTTTCCTTTGTATAGCATTTTTTTTCTCCAGATTTTCCACAATAGCTGCTTTTTTGTTATTCTTACTTACTAGGCTGCAAAATACTTTGTGTATATGTGTTTTACTGCTGCTTTTATTTTAATTCCTTCTGCAATTGCATTTTTTCTGTCTTTCATGTTCATCATGACACATCACTATTGACTGAGATGCCATATTTTTTTATACATGGTGTTTTGCAAGGTTGTCTGTAAATTCCAGTTATATTAAATCCTGTAAACAATGTAACACTTTGGCCCAGATTCACAGAGCGATTACGCCTGCGCAACTGGTGTTGCGCGTGCGTAAGTCTAAATGTGCGCGTGCGTTTAGATGCGCGCGATTCAGAAAACGAATTACGCCAGAAATCTACTTTTTTTTGTCCGGCGTAATTTCGTTAGACAGACGCATCCGTCCGCGCAAAAATGCGCTAGACACACCATTGATTTGCTAGTCAAATATGCTAATGAGGGAGTTGCGGGGATCCACAAAAAAACGCAGTTGCTGCGCAGGCTACGCGATGTGCGCAACAGCAAAATGTCCTGTCTAAAGTTAGAGCACCTAAAAGCTGGTCTAAAAAATGAAAAAAAGTCTAATTGTCAGATAAAGCAACACTGTTAGTGAGGAGTTCAGCAGTCACACGTGTTGCCCAACAATCTGTATGCCAACATGCCAGGGGCATCGTCGCGCATAGCTATACTACTGACTTTAGATGAACAAAGAAGGATGAGGGCACGGAGGATGGCACTAAGGAGGGCACGGGAGATGTTTTTTTTATTTTTTTATTTGCTTATATAAAATTTACAATTTAAATTAATCTAATACAATATTCTTATCTGATACAAGCCCCTCACTCTTCACTTGATATATCACACACGCATAGACATCTTTGGCATGAGTGATTCTGAGGTGTCTCGCATCTTCAGATTCACCCCTCATGCCATCATGGAATTACCACAACCTTGCAGGAGGACATCAGCAGCCCAACACATGGCACCACCCATGACACCCATGACAGCTACATATACAATCAGAGCCCCATCCCCACAGATTTCAAACAGAACATGTATGGGGACAGCTGGCTGGTTGGTGAGTGACATGGGTGGCAGGCATGACTATCCCCTCCCGTGATGCACACCTCACAAGTGGCACATGCATGACTAACATCCTCCTGTCTTTTCCCTTCAAGGTGACTCTGCATATGCACTGGTACCCCATCTCATGACCCCATCTCATGCCAGCTCACATTATGCATCTTTGCACGTTAAACACACACATTAATCATGGCACAATGAGAATGCATGCATGCACACCACTGTGGTCCCTAGCACACACACCCCACATCCTCATCACATTGGATTGGCACCAGTCCACCATGCAGGACTTGTGAGCTGCAACGCCATGCCACGGCTCCAATTATGTCACTGTACATTCATACACCATTCACACAGACCTGGGGATCACTTCTCCACCACAAATGAGGGTGACACCCCTTTTCCCGCAGGAATATCACCCCCACATTCCAAAATCATACACAAACAGAACCAAAAAAATTAAATAAATGACGAGCAAAAATAAAAAATGCCCAGCAAAAATATAATTTAAACAAAATAACAACAAAGAAAACACAGAAAAGACAAAAATCACTCTGCAAAACAGTCCTCAAATATCTCAAAGACACGTCACAAACAAACAAAAGCACCTTGCTGTAGAGGGAGGGATACAAAGGGATGTATTTTTGCAAAGGAAGTGCATTTGTGTCTGTCTATTTATGCTGTCTGCGTAGTTCCTAAAGTTGCCCTAGTCCATTTCCAATTTCACTGATTGCGCCGCTCCCGAGTTGTGAGCATGCGCACATCGGAGCTGACCATGGTCTCCTTCAAGCGCGCATGCGCGAGCCGGCCGGCCCTTCATTTGCATGGGGTCACGGCTCATTTCAATGTAACACGCCCACGTCCCTCCCAATTTGTATTACTCCTCCTTACGCCTCTGGAAAAAATCTTACGCTTGCGCAATTTCCTGCGCAAAAGCTACGTGAATCGGGGGATTACGCGGCTAGATGGCGCAAGTCTAACGTAATGGCGGTGCGCTACGCCGGACCGATAATGCGCCGATGTACGTGAATCTGGGCCTATGTTTTTATTTGGTCTTCTTTCAGATTAGATATTGTTCTTGTAATCTGATTTTCCTTTGAATAGCATTTTTGGACAGATTTTCCACAATAGCTCCTTTTTCGTTGTTATTCTTAATATATGCTGCAATATATGTTGTGTTTATTCTTTTTTTACTGATGGTTTTATTTTAATTCTCCTGCAATTGCATTTTTTGCTGTCTTTTATGTTCAGCATGACACATCACCCTTGACTGTTCGGATGCCAAAATTTCATCAGTTGCAGAACTCTAATGAAGTCTATCATGCTAGCACAGGAAAACAAGAGAAAAAAAGAAAATCACATAATTGAGGCTGATCAAAACTCACATCTGTGGTTTACCAACTACATTCAGAACAGTCTTTATTAAGTTTCTACTTGTAATCAGAAGCTGGTGGTCACAGTAAGATGTTTGGCTTTGCTCCATTATATCCTATATGTTGTCCTAAACTACAGAGTAGAAAAATGCCTTTAAAGTGGTTCTAAAACCTCAAGGCTTTTTTACCTTGATGCATTCTATGCATTAAGGTAAAAAAAAACTTCTGGGTGCAGTGCCCCCCCCCCCCCCCCTTGTACATACCTAAGTCCAATCTCAATCCAGTGATGTGCATGGGAGCAGCAGCTCTCCGGAGTCTCTATCTCCTCATTGACTCCTGCTGCTGTCAATCACAGCCAGTGAGCCAGTCAGGAGAGAGCTGGGGTGAGGCCAAGCTGTGCCCATGTGTGAATAGACACAGAGCATGGTTTGGGAGCGAAACTGCTGCTTTGACAACATAGCAAGAGGCTTGGAAGGGGATGCAGTGTCAGCCCCTAATCTACATGCAGGGCACCGGACACATGGATTCTAACAGGGTTTTTTTAAGCACATGATTAAAACCTGAGGCTCTAATTAGCTTCAAAAATGGTTGGTCTCAGGAGGCAAAGCACTGCCCCCCGAGCCCACCAACTTGTATGAAAATAGCGAATTAATGTTCGCTGTTGTCTTCTTGATTCGTCTCTCGGCCAATCAGGTATCAGGTACTGAGTCTTAGGACTCCCAATCGTGTCTCAGGACACACGGGCTAATCGTGTCTAATCGTGTCTAATCGTGTCTCAGGACACACTTCCTGTTAAGCCCACTGCCTCCTATGTTAAGGTTAGCCTCGAGGCCTTCCCATCTGCCTTTCATCTCTCGCGTGGGGTGCTTGAGGCAATCGCCGTCTTCCCATCTGCTGTCCATCTCCCATGGGGGGTTGCATAAAATGCATTAAGGTAAAAAAAACTCGAGGCTTTAGAACCACTTTAAATTGTATTCTTATTCTTGACATTGCACAGCTCAGTATACATTCCAAAGCAGACTGTGAGCAGGCAGGTAGGTTTATTTTAGTGCAGAAGAGTTAAAGGAGTTGTAAAGGAAAGATTTTTTTTTTTGCTGAAATGACTGTTTACAGGGTATATAGACATACTAGTTAACTGATTCCTTTTAAAAATTATTAAAAATAGATAAAAATCAATCATATAATGTGCCTGCACTTTCAGTTTCGTTTTTCATCTAGTTTCATGCTTCTGTGACGGACAGAGACACCGAGCCAATAGAGGGCAGTGTTTGTTTTTAAAATGAAACTGATTGGTTCTGAGGGGTTTTAGACACACAGTAATCACACCTTCTTGATTAGAGACCACAGAGAGAAGCTCCCAGTACTTTTTTCATAAGGAAACAGACAACCAGGAAGTGTGCAGAACAGAGAAGGATTACAGCAAAAACGAACAATGAGGACATGAAACCAGGACTGCATTAGGGTAAAGGAAGCTATTTAGCTAAAACAATTTTTTCCTTTAGTGACCCTTTAATGCATTTTTCTTATGCAATGAAGAGCATGCCTCCTCTCAGTTTTTGAAAGCAGGAATTTAGTTCTCCTTTAATGGCCCTGTGATCTATTTTTCATTAAATGGTTTCTTATTGTGTTTCTCTTTCGCAATACTCCTTACTACCGATTCGTATCAGATTAATTTCATGCATTTTACAACCATTTTGTATCAGCCATTTCTCTTTATATCAGATACATTGCATACTTTCTACCGTTGCCATTCGTTGTTTCCGCCATGCCGTGTGTTTTAGTTCCCGCAGCGAATTGTTTGTACACGGTTCTTCTCTCTCATTTATTTACCAAAGTTATTGCCTGTGCGTCATGCATGGCGCCACACCACACTCTTCAGATGTGTTGCACACCCACTCCAGTCCAAAGCAAACCCAGTCGCACGTTCACTGTCCCAGGTAGGATTCGTTAGCTTGCTTGTCATGTCAAATTTGTGGCCACTCGTGGTGTCACCCGTACCATATGTTCGGTTCCCGTAGTGGAGCTTACAAATTATTCGTACGCACTTCTCGCGTTCTATTTTCTACACCAAACCTTGTTGTTTTGCCCCATGCACGGCATCACACTACACCTTCCCGACATGTTTCACTCCAGCCACAGTCCGCCGCGAACTCACTCGCATGGCCCACTGTCGCAAGTAAGATTTGTTATACATTCTTTATGTCCTATCAATTTTTTACCATTCATTGTCTCCCATATCATTCATTGGTGGCCCCTTTGGAACCTACGAATCAAACGGACGTTGTCCTTCTACCTTATGCTGCTCGCTTAAAGGTACAAACAAACCAGGCGCTTTTATCCTTTCTCAGTAACCCAATTCTTATTGATTGAGACCTTGCAACCATGCAAATCATCTCAGCAGCCTGACACTCTTGTTAAGACCCTTGCAACACATGACCTTTACAAAACGCAAATTAAAATAAAAAATATATATAAAAACGCAAAAAGAAAAAAAAAACGCAAAAAGAAAAAAATATATAAAAAACGCAAAAAAAAAAAAAAAAAACCTTGCCACCACGCAATCTCGGCCCAACAACCTAATATCTGTTGAGACCGTTGCAACCACGCAAAATCGTCCTAGCAGCCTGACACCCTTGTTGAGAACCTTGCAAATGCAATACCGTCTCAGCAGCCCCACACTCATCAAGACTCTTGCAACCACGCAAAATCGTCTCAGCAGCCTGACACCCTTGTTAAGACCCTTGCAACACATGACCCTTACAAAATGCCCAAAAAAATATATATAAATATATATATATATATAAACGCAAAGAAAAAAAAAGAGATAACAAAATATATAAAAACGCAAAAAAAAAAACTTTGCCACCAAGCAATCTCGGCCCAGCAACCTGACACCTGTTGAGACTGTTGCAACCACGCAAAAGACCCTTGGTCTGCGGCGCACGTTGGTCTGCGGGCGCACATTGGTCTGCGAGTGCACATTGGTCAGCAAATGTGTGTATATATATCTTCTTGTTGAGAACCTGTCTATTGTTTTGATTTTCTCACACCAATTCAACATCCAGTCCAAGTTCTCAAACTAGACCAAGCATCAGTAGCAGACTTAGCTATGTGGGACAACTTCCCCACCTAATAGAACAGCATTTCAATCTTCATCCCGGCAGTGTCAGCCGAGCCACCACAGGATTTTGCCTCCATTTTTTGGCCTCCACTGGTTCTCCAAACCTTGGCCCCCAGAAATTCTCTTACATTTCTGCTTCACCCAGTCTTCATCACGCCTCGTGCTGTACCCCATCATGGCAGCTGCCCAGGTCTGGGGCCACACTTGAACAGGACAGACAGTGTTCTTCACCACAGACAATCAGGCCACAGCCGACATCATCAATTAAGGTAGATCTAAGTCACTCCCCATCACGTCCTTCCTGCGCAGGCTTGCGTAGCTGTCACTTCATCACCAGTTAATATCTTATGTATTCCAGGCAAATGCAAAATCGCAGCTGATGCGCTTTCTCATTCCAACCTTGGAATGGTTGTTTTTTTCAGCAAGAGCCTGGAGCCGACCCAACAACTATGCATGTCCCACCCTGGTCATTGCTGACGATGGCCTGAAGTCGCATCTCGACAACGCAACCCAGCTTATTAACCACTCCTTGGCACGCAACACACTGAAGGCCTATCGCACTGCTTGGAAAACTAACCGCAAATTTTTGGCCCCTTGCCCCGGAGCAGCAATAGGCAACTTTAGACATGTCCTAGCCTTCATATCGTATTGCCACATGCAGCTAACCCTTTCTCACAATACTATCACGCCATATCTAGATGGCGTCCAGCATTTCCTGTCCCTGCAGGACCCCAGTAAACCGTCAGAAGCACCAACCTGTAGTCAGTGGCAAGCGCCTACCTTTCAAGAGTGCCCTCTTTAGGGACCTGTCTGAAATCCTTACTCATTTCCTGTTTAGGGCTTTACCTAGCCTAGTCACCCAAAGAGCCATTTACCAGGCCTTCTACGGTTCCCTACGACCTAGTGAATCTACAGCCAGCGGCTCCGGCAGTCAGACACTGCTCCGACGCCACCCGACATGCTCTCGAACCACTACACTCTCACAGTCTGCAAACGCAACAAACCAGCCCCGAGGGTTGACATCAACCTGTTTCAGACTAACAACGCCTGATGCCCAGTGACTGTGCTCGACCGACTACTAACCAGACCACCAAGGCACACTTCAGGTTTATTTATGTTGTAAGTATTGTCGCGTGTTTATGTGATCCACATCACTCTCGGTCAGAGGGTAATGACCACAAATAAGAAGGCTGGTATGGTGGCCTGAGTTTATGGGAGGAGCCCGGAGGTTATTTAAGCAGCCCACTCACACATGCTCTTTGTCAGTTCAGTGTGCGGTACCACACGTCACTGGGCCGACTCTTCCCAGCTCACCTCATGTCCATGAGTCTGCGCATTTAATCGCATTCGATACCCTCCCGCCCTTCCCTTTTTCAGGGCACTTCTCAGCATATCCTTCTTCAATTAACTACCCATTACTTACCTTGGGTATTCCCCTTTTCTTGGCATACTGACCAGACCACCAAGGCACACTTCAGGTCTATTTATGTTGTAAGTCTTGTCACGTGTTTATGTGATCCACATCACTCTCGGTCAGAGGGTAACGACCATAAACCGGTTCTATGGTCAGGCATGTTCCTTTACTTCCTCAGCACTGCAAGTCTGCATGACATGCTTGTAATGGTAATGAGGTAGGTTCCCATTGCATATGATGTTTTAAGGCATTGGCAAGTAAAAAGCAGTTAAAAATTATAACATTCAGGACCATAAAGTGATAAAAAAAAAGTTGTGAGTCTCCAATTGTCCCTTAAACATAGACAATAGAGAATCATAACTATGAGTTTGATGGATTTTAGTCTAGCATAATAAAATTGTGTGCCTTGTCTGAAGATGTCATATTGTCTTCTAAAACACCGGGCTGTGGCCCACTACTAGGTCATGGTCTCCCTTCTCCATCACCTCCAGCCAGCTGCAGATCCCTTAACCTCCTAGAGTGTCTCCTAGGTCTCAAATTGCCCTCCAACTTCCCATAGTGGCCCACTTTGCCCTCAGGCCCATTTAGAGCCCGTAGGCCCCACAGTGCCTCCCAATCTCAACAGTGTCCCCCAGCCTGCTGCAGAGCCTCCAGCCCTATATAGTGCACCAACCTCCAACAGTATCCCATAGTGCCCCTCAGCTTCCTCCAAAAAGCTCATCTCCTATAGGGCCACTAAGTCTGCTACAGTGTCCCCTAACCCACTCCACAACCCCCTCCTCCACACATAGCAAACACGCAGTCCCATTAAGAACCTTTAGCATTTCAGTACTTGATTTGCATTCTCATACTTTTATTGTAAGAGAATTACCTTTATTTATTTTTTTACTGTAAGGTTTGGGAAGAATTTACCAGGCCCTGGTCCTAAAATGGCTGAGAGCTACTGCTCTAAAGGACTGTATGCTGTAAAGCATCAAATTCATAATAAGGTTTGGATCTGTCCTACACCCCCCACTGCATGCATAATATCAGAATTACCTTATTATATCCATTTCTGGATAACAAAGCCCACTGTGACATCATTGTTTTTTTAGGGTGTTTAAAAAAGCAAGAATGTTTTATGTCGAGTCTGCCTTTTCTTCTATGATTTCTAGGCTGAAACAGCTCCACGAAAACAACGTTTTTTGTACACATTTAAACAAAAGACCAAACACATCATTTAAATTTCCATCAGCTTAACATAAAAAATGTTCTATTTTCCAAGCTGACTTCTGCTACTCCTCATTGTTGTTTGATTCATTGTCCTATTTGGTGTGTGTTATTTATCTGACCCGCACTATTTCAGAAGCTTGCCGCAAGTTTAGCAAGTCTGAGAGGTTCGGACCTCAGCCAGACAATTTACAAGACCCAGACCCCTTTCTGAGTAATAATTGCCATAGATGCACATTTAGAGGGTTGTTGTGCAAATCTTTGGCCAAACTTTTTGGCTGGTTCGAGTTTCTTGATATGTTTTTCTACAATCGACAGCTGTAAAATACATTAGGATTTCTTGTGTTTAAGGTGGATTCTCCTTTTAATTGAGTTAAAAATATGACCTATCACCCGAGGGCTGTTTTTAAGGAAAACAAGAAAGTTTGGCATTTTTCAGCCTCTACATATGTTTTGTTTAGGCTGTGCTGGATTATAAAACTCCTAGAGATCATTAAAGGAAACAGTCATTTTGCATTAAAAAACAAAAGGCCTGCCTAAGAGCAGGAACTCCAAGGTATCTGCTGTAACCTTTATTAGCCAGAAAGTAGCAGTCTGGGTCTCTACCGGTCCTACACACCACAGTATTCAAACAATGCTCATGCTTCCTAAGCGGTGTTGTTGATTGCAGCACTGTGCAGGGGTCATGTCGGACCACTGGACATCCAAGCCGCATTGGTCCTGCTCCCCAGCATGCAAATGTCATATTTGTTATTTTTTGACTACATACCAATAACAAAAAGCAAGACTTTTGTCGTGCTTTTACCCTTTTACTGCTCCCGCCAGGTATTTATGAATGAATGTGATCAGCGACTGACAGGCTGCATATCACATCTGTTCATACATGCTTCCATAACCTTCCTGTCGCCTCCCCGTCCACTGCTGCCAGCTGCTGTTTTTACCTTTTCTGCAATTAAACCGGCTTCCTCTTCTCTTGCCAGTTTCATTACGAGTACTGCTATTTGGTATGAAGAATGGTGAAGTTGGTAAACATGAGTGTCATGCTCCAGAGGTATTTCTAGGTTCCTGATTGACCTCCCATTTGATGGTACCTGCACAGTTCCAATGTACTTGGTATAGCCAGCAGCAATGATGTTTTTAGCTGTCTGTGACATTCTGACCACCGATGTAGGGGGCATTCTACATGAAAAACCGCGTTCACACGATCGGTTTGTCCGATGAAAACAGACCGAATGGACTGTTTTCATTGGACAAACGGATCGTGTGTGGGCCCCATCTGCCTTTTTTCCTTCAGTGTTGAAAAATAGAACATGTTTTAAACTTTTCCTATGGATAAAAAACCGATAGAAAAATCTGATCGTCTGTGTGGAACTCCATTGGAGAAAAATCCACGCATGCTCAGAACCATGTCGACGCATGCTCGGAAGCATTGAACTTCATTTTTTTCAGCACGACGTAGTGTTGTACGCCACTGCGTTTTGGCATGGTCGGAATTTAGTCTGATAGGGCCAGATCCACAAAGATGGGACGCCCGTACGGCGTATCCCATTTACACTACGCCGCTGTAAGCCACATCGACGTATTACGAATACTCAATGAAATGCCGCTGTAAATTACGGCGGCGTAGCGTAAATGGGCCGGCGTTCACGGGTGTAATTCAAATTGACTAGGGGGGCGTGTTTTATTATAATTATGAATGACCCGAAGCAAACAACACTTTTTTTTAACTGCGAATGCGCCGGCCGCGGACGTATCCTAGTGCGCATGCGTGAAATCACGCCGCAAATAGTCAATGAAACTACATGAACGTAACTTACGCCCAGGCCCATTCTGGATCGGCGTACGCAAATGACGTAAACGACGTCCAATACGACGCGGTCCCGATGTCCATACTTAACATTGGCTGCGCCTCCATATAGCAGGTGTAGCTTTATGCCGGAGATACGCTTACGCAATAGCAGGTGTAGCTTTATGCCGGAGATACGCTTACGCAAACGACGTAAAAGGCTTGCGTCGGCCGCTCGTTTGTTCGTGGATTGCCGTAACTTGCTCATTTGCATATTTTACGCTGGAAATAGACGGAAGCGCCCCTAGCGTCCAGCGTAAATATGCATCTAAGATACGATGGTGTAAGAAACGTATGCCAGTCGTATCTTAACGTAAGGCCGGCGTATCTTGTTTTCTGGATAGAAAACAAAGACACGCCGGCGGGAAATTTGAATTACGCGGGTGTATCTGTGGATACACCCGCGTAATTCTCTGTGGATCTGGCCCATAGTGTGCAGGCAAGACTGATGAAAGTCAGCTTCATCGGATATCCGACGAAAAAATCCATCGGATTAGATTCCATCAGATATCTGATCGTGTGTACAGGGCTTAAAAGTGTTGTAAAGGTAAAAAAAAAAATCCCTAAATAGCTTCCTTTGCCTTAGTGCAGTCCTCCTTCACTTACCTCATCCTTCCATTTTGCTTTTAAATGTCCTTTTTCCTTCTGAGAAATCCTCACTTCCTGTTCTCCTGTCTTTAACTCCACACATTAATGCAAGGCTTTCTCCCTGGTGTGGAGAAAGTCTCCTGAGGGGGAGGGGGCGAGCAGGAGTGTCAGGACGCCCACTAACACACAGCTCCTTTCTCTATCTGCAAAGTAGAGAGTGTCCTGACTTGCCTGCTTGCCCCCCCCCCCCCCCCCTCAAGAGGCTTTCTTCACACCAGGAACAAAGCCTTGCATTACTGTGTGTAGTTACAGACAGAAGCACAGGAAGTGAGGATTTCTCAGAATAAATAAGGACATTTAAAAGAAAAATGGAAGGATGAGGTAAGTGAAGGAGGACTGCACTAAGGTAAAGGAAGCTATTTAGGGAAAACATTCTTTACCTTTACAACCCCTTTAAGGGTAATTTTTCCATTGATCACCAATGAATTGTTTTTTCGTAAGAGTTCCCTAAGACCTGAATGTTATTTTAGGGCAGGGTTCTCAAACTGGCGGCCCTCCAACTGTTGCAAAACTACAAGTCCCATGAGGCATTGCAAGGCTAGCAGTTACAAGCATGACTCCCTCAGGCAGAGGCATGATGGGACTTGCAGGGCCAGATTAACATAGGGGCTATTGGAGCTGCAGCTCCAGGCACCTTACCTTAGGATAGGTCCATTTGTCCCAAAAAAACAAACAAAAAAAAATATTGATTTCGAGGGTCGTGGCTCGGCGACCAGTGGTCAAGAGATTACAGATTTAGGAGGTATGTAGATGAAGGCTTACTCCACCATTGGAAGTTGAGGCTCCTACGACACATGATTCCGGAGATACGGGGCTCCTTGCTGACCTGAGAATGTGGGAATCAACCCTGCAGTGTTATTGTATCCCGCCAGTGGGGAGCCTTCACTACCCACACAATACAATGCTCATTTTTGTTAACTATAGCTGGCAGCACTGATTGTTTTGAAAAAAAAACTGGCAGGCTGGTTGTACTCAAGTTGATTAATAGATTGACTTGTGTACAACCAGCTAGCCCATACATCGACTATGGCTGGTCTGTGCTTGATTGGCATAATTTTAATCCCCATATTCATTCATCCTCCTTACCTGTATATGGTGCCCGCTGTCATACCCTTCACACTCCTTTCCTATATATACTGCCCACTGTCATACCCTTCACACTCCTCTCCTGTATATACTGCCCACTGTCATACCCTTCACACTACTCTCCTGTACATACTGCCCACTGTCATACCCTCCACACGTGTACATGGTGCCCCCTGTCAACCCGCCACACGCCTCTACAATGCATACTGCCCACTGCCTTACCCTCAACACTCCTCTCCTGTATATATTGCCCACTGTTATACCCTCCACATTCCTCCCCTATGCCTCTTAAACTAAAGAAAATCTTTTCAGTTCTCATATTTGTTCTGCCTAATTATTAGTAATTATTTAATTTTGTGATTACTACTGTGATGTATAGAGGAACATGGGGGATGTCAGCTACTCTAAAGATAACTCTTTTTTTTTTTAAAGTGTCCCTAAAAATATTTTTGTAATGTTGACAACTATGCACTTGGGCACCGGGTCATGAGAGGCTCC
Source organism: Rana kukunoris (assembly GCA_029574335.1). Classification (NCBI taxonomy): domain Eukaryota; kingdom Metazoa; phylum Chordata; class Amphibia; order Anura; family Ranidae; genus Rana; species Rana kukunoris. The sequence goes on from CM056053.1 coordinate 55,256,352, forward strand.
TGGTATTCTGTGATAATAAAGCTGTAGTAAACTTCACTAACATTAGTCCTTTTTGGAGGCCCTGACAGGTTATGCCATAATGTACAAGTATGCACAACGTATTGGCACATTGGGGTAAACTTACCTGTCAGACTGAGCCCTCCAGTGATGCTCTTCTTTCCAAGTTCTGTGCATTTGTTCACTTGGCTGGGCTGCGTTGCTCTCCCTCCCATGCATGCTCATGCACATTCTCTCCCCCTCTGCCATCCACTTTCTCTCTCATCCTCCCGCTATTTATTTAATTTGTTATAACAACAAAAAAAAATTTCATTTTTATAAAACGCCTGACAAAATTCTCAGCACCAGGCCCATGATGGTCTTAATCTGGCCCTGGGGACTTGTAGTTCTGTAACAGCTGGAGGGCCACCATTTTGAGACCTCTGTTTTAGGGGTTCCTCTGAGGTAAACAGGTTTGGAAAGGCTGGCTTAGACAGCTCACTCCTCCTAGTTTTCTGTACAGCTATGTTCCATGTCTGGTTTATTATATATTTCAGCGCTAAAACACTCAGGGATTAATTTTCGAACTGTGTCTCTCTTGAAAGCTTTTTAAGTCTTTCTGCATGTTTTTCTAATACACACTTCTGACTCTTGCAACAAAGCCATGGCGAAGGCTTTCCCAACCGGGCGTTTATCACCTATCTTTCAAATGATCCTTTCTCTGCTTCACCGCCTTGTTCTCTTCTCTTTATCTTAAAAGAACTAATCGTTTTAATTTGCCACTAGGTAATAGAAACATTTCTGTCTAAAATAATTTTCCAGAACTGAAGATCTGAACATACAAGCATCTTTCAGCAACGAATAAAATATCAACATGGTGAGCCAAATACACACTTTATGTGCCTTGATACATCCGTCAAGACTCAATATTCACAACAGAGCGCAGGCAACAGACTCTTCCAGGCCTTTCAGTGTCTTAACCTCCCAGTTATAACTCAAAGTAGACAAAACAAAGCATACTAAGGTGGAAAATATTGTGGAATATGTAATTAAATATGTAGGAACATTTGGCAACACAAACCTCATATTCTTTGGAAAGACAATAGTGGAAAGATTGACCTCTTTGCAATGATGCAAGCAATAAACAGAAATTGCATTCCCATTAATAAAACATTGGACGATAAGAACCTTAGAGCTAACAATTACAATTTTATAATTATCTGGCTCATAACTTTTGCTCAGCTCTGTTCTGTGACAGTAGTTTAATGCACAAAGAATGTGGGTCATTGCCTCGGCTCCTCGGAACGTGCTGACAGAAATTATTCATTTAATAAAGTTAGTAAACATTACGCAGGACACAGAAGTCCTTTCAGTCAGGAACAATAAACATTAAGTTAATATGAACACTAATGGCTTTCGCATTACAGCTGGCATACTAAAACCCCTAATGAAAACCGAGGGAGCTTCGCAAAAACGAAGGCTGACTTATTCATACTTCAGCACAAGACTTTTTTAGCTTCCCACATACCAGCTGAAATGTCAAAGCTGGCTGGAAGTGGAAATGCTCGCACTGACTGCTGAAATAGGAAAGACGGGTTCAATTTATTGATACCGTGGGGGTTATTTACGAAAGACAAATCCACGTTGCACTACAAGTGCAAACTACAAGTGCTAGACATGTGCACAACAAAAAATGTTGTTTTGTTTCGTCTCGTTTCCGTAGATCCGTAAAGATTCGTAATTTTCATAAGACGCCAGTTTTCATATTCGGACTCGTATTTTTGTAACAAGAAATGGGACCAGATGAACATAGGGTGAGGGCTGCTAATGCCGTCTAACCCGTAAATGAACACCAGTCAAAAAGGGAGTTGACTAGGACTTTTCTAGGCGCTGATAACACAACAAAAGATTAAAGGGGTAGTTCCCCCAAAAACCTTTTTTTAACATTGATTGTGGCTCGTTATGTCAAGGGGAATCGGGTGTTTTTCTTTTAGAATCGAAGCAGTACTTACCGTTTTAGAGATGCATCGTCTCCGTCGCTTCCGGGTATGATCGTCTGGTCTGGGCGTTCCTATTTGATTGACAGGCTTCCGACGGTCGCATACATCGCGTCACGAGTAGCTGAAAGAAGCCGAGCGCCGGTGCGGCTCTATACTGCGCCTGCACACGGTCGTTCGGCTACTTTCGGAAAATCGTGACGCGATGTATGCGACCGTCGGAAGCCTGTCAATCAAATAGGAACGCCCTTCGCCAAAGACCATACCCGGAAGCGTCGGAGACGATGCATCTCTAAAATGGTAAGTACTGCATCGATTCTAAAAAAAAAACACCCGATTCCCCTTGACCGAACAAGCCTCAATCAATGTTAAAAAAAAGGTTTTTGGGGGAACTACCCCTTTAACATAAAAAATATATTTATTGACATAAAAAAATGTACAAAATTAAAAACATTTGAGCAAACCCCAACCATAAGAAACAGTATAATAATAACAGGAGACCACCATGTATCTGTTAAGGTGGAGAAGGCCAAGACCTTAACCGGTTCGACTATCTGTATAACATACAATAGAGTTTACAGAAATAGCAACAATATACAAAGTAAGAATATAATTACAATATTTTAACAACATGAAAACAGTCAATTGTCAAGAAAAAAAGGTCTAGCTGCTGTATTTTCAGAACAGTTTTATTTTTGTTGATACTGAATGATTCGTAATTCTGTCTAATTTATTTTCTTTGATTTGAAATTTGTAATTTTGTTAGATAATAATTTTCATTTATTCTGTACACTACTTGTGATTTAGTAATTGTTACTTTTGTGAGATTGCCTTTTCCGTTGATTCGTAACATTGTTTTGTTTTCGTTGATTCGTATCTACTACCGTGCTTCGAAAGGATTTCTACTTTCGTAAATACATTGAGGTCATTCGCAATCTCATATTTTAGTTTAGTTTTCAACACGTGGCAATAGCCTCCTAACGTGCTTCGAATGCATTCGTACTTTCCCAAATACATTGCGGTCATTCGTAATGTATTTTAGTTTCGTTTTCAACACGTGGCAATAGCCTCCTACCATGCCTAGAATGCATTCGTACTTTCGTAAATACATCGCCGTCATTCATAATGTATTTTAGTTTCGTTTTCAACACATGGCTATAGCCTCCTATCGTGCTTCGAATGCATTCGTACTTTCGTAAATACATCGCAGTTATTCGTAATGTATTTTAGTTTTGTTTTCAACACGCAACTATAGCCTCCTACCGTGCTTCGAATGCATTTGTACTTTCGTACATACATTGGGGTCATTAGTGATGTATTTTAGTTTAGTTTTCAACATGCGTCTATAGCCTGCACCCCCTTTACGCAATTTTGAGAGGGTGTATCTTGCTTAATTTCTAATAAGTCCTGTACTTACTCCCAGTCCACTCCCTCATTCACGAGGCCTCACTCAGTCTCCTCCTCAACTGAATCTAAAAAGATTCAGGAATGCATGGCTAAGATATTAAGTAAGATACATCACTCACTACACTGCCCATTCGAAAGAACGATTCGAGAACACGAAATTACGAACAGACAAAGAAACTAATTTACAAACACGAATATTAACATACGAAATTATGAACATATATATTAAGATACACCTAATAGCTTCCTTTACCTTAGTGCAGTCCTCCTTCACTTACCTCATCCTTCGATTTTGCTTTTAATGTCCTTATTTCTTCTGAGAAATCCTCAATTCCTGTTCTGTCTGTAACTCCACACAGTAATGCGAGGCTTTCTCCCTGGTGTGGAGTGTCGTGCTCGCCCCTCCCTTGGATTACAGGAGAGGCAGGACGCCCACTAACACACAGCTCCTTTCTCTATCTGCAACATAGAGAGCGTCCTGACTCTCCTGTAGTCTAAGGGAGGGGGGCGAGCAGGACACTCCACACCAGGGAGAAAGCCTTGCATTACTGTGTGGAGTTACAGACAGAAGAACAGGAAGTGCGGATTTCTCAGAAGAAATAAGGACATTTAAAAGCAAAATGGAAGGATGAGGTAAGTGAAGGAGGACTGCACTAAGGTAAAGGAAGCTATTTAGGGTAAAAACAAATTGTACCTTTACAACCCCTTTAAGCTTTATACATACAATGAGAATATTGGCCGTTTGTGTATAACAGCTGCTGAGATTATGGAGGACTGGCAATTATTCAGTAGAACAGCGTGTACCCAAAGGAGGCTATGTGGGTTGACATAGGTTTGAGGTTGCGAGCCACATCAACAAGTGGGTAAAACACTTTAAAGCCAAGTGGGAAAAAAAATGTAAACTTTTTTTTAGTTTGCCAAAAGTTAGTTTCCTATTGCTGCAAGCTCTTTGGTTGTCAGAAGCATTTAATTTAGTAATGGCAGCCAAATAACCCCTTACAAGTTAATATTTTTTTTTTTTTTTTAGCTGTCACAAGCAGCTGCTCAACATGACAATCTTCTGCCTACTTCATTTTGAGCCCCAACACAAAAAAAAATTGGATATATAATAGGACCTAAATCCATGACCAAGGGATCCGTATAGATTTATCAGCACTTTTACGTGCTCAGTTGTTGCATTCTCGATAAAACAAAGATAAGTCTAAGTAGCGTACACTTTTCACGCTTCAAGGTTACGCAATAACAGAATAATGCACCATGATAACCAACTAAGATATCATTTTACTATGTGCCGGCTATGAATTTACATGTGTGCCATACAAGGAGGAGTATCATTTGTATCTGGTTTTTAAATGTTTCTGTTTCTTTTTTGTGCTATTTTTTCAGACTCCAATTATACATTTTTGTACTTGATTGTATTTGATGTACAGTAAAACCTTGGATTATGAGCATAATTCGTTCCGGAAGCATGCTTGTAATCCAAAGCACTTGTATATCAAAGCGAATTTTCCCATAGGAAACGCAAATGATTAGTTCCACAACCATGTATTCAAATCCTTCAGTTTATAGTCCACATAAAAAGATTATAGCAATGTGATTAGTTTTGTAACCATAAAATGTTCATCCACAAATGGAAGCCTCCCTAAAGGGGATTAGAAGCAAAATCCAGCAGGAGCTACAGAGTATAAAAAAGAAGAGAGGCGCCTCTAAGTGTAGCAATATGGTTACATTCAATGAAGGTGCAACATTTAGCAACTCACACAGTTGATGATTAAAAGAGGCACATCTAATGCCGTGTACACACGATCAGATTTTCAGATAAAAAAAGTCAGATGGACTTGTTTTATCAGAAATTACGAACGTGTATGGGCCCCATCGGACTTTTTTCCATCGGAGTAAAAAAATAGAACATGTTTTAAAGTCTTCAGATGGAAAAAAATCAGATGGGAAATTCTGATCGTCTGTGCGTAATTCCGTTGGAGAAAAATCCATGCATGCTCAGAATAAAGTCAACGCATGCTCAGAAGCATTGAACTTCATTTTTCTCGGCTCGTCGTAGTGTTTTACGTCACCGTGTTTTGGACGGTCGGAATTTAGTCTGACAGTGTGTATGCAAGACAGATGGAACGGAATTCCGATGAAAAAATCCATCGGATTTTAGACCATCGGATACTCTGATCGTGTGTACACGGCATAAGTATGCAGGCATCCGGGGTAAAGCTGTCCACATAGACCTCCTCCTCACAGCCGGCTCTCACCGCTGTCAGTCTGCAATTGTGACCGGGAAGACTATACTGCAGTAGAGCGATCTGAAAGCGAGGCTTGAATGCTCATGGAAGGGATGACATCAATGGTGGTGCAGAGGATGGTCTATGTGGATCGCTTTGCCCCGGATGTTTGCATACTTAGATGTGCCTCTTTTAGTCATCAACCATGTGAGTTTGTAAATGTTGTACCTTCATTAAATGTAACCATATTACTACACTTAGGCCCTGCACACACGATCAGACATGTCTGATGAGACTTGTCTGACGGACCGTTTTCATCAAACAACTTTGAAATTGTCTGATGGTCTGATGTGCGTACACACCATCGGACCAAAATCCGATCAGACCAGAACGCGGTGACGTAGAACACAACGATGTGATGAAAAAACGAAGTTCAATCCTTCCAAGCATGCGTCGAATTGATTCTAAGCATGCGCAGGTTTTTGGTCCAATGCTTTTGTGTACTAAACATCAAGCCTGTCCGACGGACAGGTTCCATCAGACAGGTTTTAAAGCATGTTTTAAAACTTTTGTCCGAGGGACAACGGTCCGATAGGCCGTACACACGATCAAACTGGTCCGATGAAACTGGTCTGCAGACCAGTTTCATTGGACATGTCCGATCGTGTGTATGCGGCCTTAGAGGCGTCTCTCTTCTATTTTATACTCAGCCGTGACATGACGCTACTCTTATATCAAGACATTGCTTGTATATGAAGTCAAAATGTATTAAATGTATTTATTAAAATGTTTTGCTTGTCTTGCAAAACGCTCTCAAACCAAGTTACTCTCAAATCAAGGTTTTACTGTACTGTATATTTGATAATGTTTGTTTTTTGCTACAGTAATAGAAGGCGTTTCTTTTCTTCCAGGGATTATAATAAGGCAATATTTAGTGTAAAAATTTACTTTTACCCACTTTTTAGTATAGGAATTTTATATATTCATGTTAAAATCATAAATTATTACTACATAAGAAAATCATTCACTTCTGTAAACTATATATTCTACACTTTATACAAGTCTACTGTTTTATTTATATTCTGTAGCGTACATTGTATTTTTTATTTTTTGCTAATGTGTTTATATGTATGAACAGCACACATTATTAAATATCTATTTATATGAGTTGTTTTTAACACATTTAATAATGTCATTTATTTAGCAATAAAAATATGCTATTTTAAAAACATTTTGATTTATTTATATCTTATAGTAAAACTATTTATTGAAGGAGCACTAAATGGGACCGCCACAGCCATTATGACTTTTTTTTCGATACTAAGTATTTTACATTGACTATTGTATATATAGCAGGAGTGCCAATTTTTTAAAAGGTTTATTTTGGATGCGAGCCCACGAATAGGGAAATAAGGTGTTTTATACCCAAAATAAAGTTGTAGACCAGTCATTATGTCTATTAAACTGTTGTCACTATGGTAGAATCAAGCAATGTCACCGTTTAACTGTTGTTATATACATACTTTCCATGTTGTATCTGCAAAAGAAACCACGGTTTAGCTAACTGCAAAATATAATGAATGCTTTCAAGAGAGGCTGCGGCTTGCCAAATTTGCTTGATGCAGCCCATCTAAAAAGAAGGGGATCTGAAGTGTTCCTTAAAGAGGGTCTGTCATATGTTTGGCCTGAACAACAGTCAAAAACAGAAAAAACAATAACTAGAGAGGTATTGATGGTCGGACTTTGAGGCCAAGAAAGTAAGTTAAAAAATACAATTTTTAATATCATCAATTTAATTGATGATATTAAAAATTGTATTTTTTAACTTACTTTCTTGACCTCAAAGTCCGACCATCAATACCTCTCTAGTTATTGTTTTTTCTGTTTTTGACCATATATACTGATGTGGCCCATGTGAGTGCAACTCCCCTGTATTTTCTTATCCCCCCTCTATTCCCCCGGTCCATCCTTCCCTTTTCCCATCACTATCTTTTTCTACATTTGTCCTGAACAACTGTATGATCCACTTATCAATCCTAAATTATATATTTTTTTGCGGCTATGACTATTAAAGGAGAACTGTCGCATCATGTCTTAAAGCAGAGGTTCACCCTAAAAACATGTATATAACATTACATTCTGCATACTTCCAACATTTACAGTATGCTGTTTTGTTTTTTTGCTGTACATAGCGTATTATTGCTATTTTCCACCTGGCTTCCGGGTGCTCAGGCCCGCGGGAGTAGGTGTTCCTATGCAGAGGCGCAGTGTCATGTGGGATTTTGCCCAGATGATTGACATCTTGAGAAAAACTTCCCCCCCCCGGACTGCGAGTCGGCTCTATATGGCGCTGTCCATGATTCAGCCATGGGACAGGGTGAAACATGTTGGCGTTGTGGTCTGGATGAATAGCACTGAGGCTTATTTTACTTGCTTACCACTTGGGCTGGGTGAGGTATGTGGCGGTTGGGCTACCTTTTTCAGTTTTGTATCTGCTGTGGTCAGTGAGAAGCCCCACCAATCCCTGCTCTCGGATAGGGAAAGGGAAGGGAGGGTGACATGTATGGCTTGCCTTAGCCAACTCTAGATGAAGACAGTGGATTTCTTTAATTTGCAGGAATTTCCTTTTACTTCCTGCTGGGCTATAAAACAGCAGGTGAAGGTAAATCTCCCAATGGCACACAGATGGTAAATAAAAAAACTGACAAGGGTTATAACCATCCCTTACTCTATCCAAATGAAGAAAAAAAACTTTGCCTATAGTTCTACTGTAAAGTGGTAGTAAACTTGCACTGTTTAGGAGATATTCACACTACATTCGCTCTGAAGGGAGAGCAGACCCGTACTGTCCCTTCAGAGTTCCGTGTCCAGGAGTGACATCATCGAGGCTCGGCCAATCAGACAGCTGGAAGACTGGGTGAAGACGGAACCCCTGTCAGCTATGATAGCACGCTGCTGAAGGACTTCATTCTAAGGTAAGTATTTGTGGATGGAAATGTTATGGTTACACATCCTGTTTACATTGATATCATCTTTTTAAATGGACTATAAACTGAAGGACCCAGGCCCGGACTGGCCATAGGGCATACCGGGCATATGCCCGGTGGGCCGTGGCGGCCTGTAGGCTGCCGGGCTGCATGTCACGTCTCCCCCCAGTGCACTCTCAGCTGCGAGTTGGAGCCGCACTCAAGTGACACCCGTTGGCACATCATGGGGTCGGAACCCGCAATGTTTCCCCTTCTCTCTGGCATGGTGGCCGCGGCTCTGATGATCTGATCAGTCTCAGCTCAGCTGTCTCACACAGCTGAGCAGAGTGAAGCCGCCTCCCCCTCCTCCTTTATGTCTACACAGGGGGAGGGGACCCGACATGCAGTCCTGCGCTAATTTGAGGTACATTATGGGTCTAAAGGGGGGGGGGGTCTGAATTGTAGGGGGGTTTCTGTATTGTAGGTGTGGTTTTAAATGTAGGGGGGTTCTGTATTGTAGGGGTTCTGTATTGTAGGGTCTGAAATATAAGGGGGGTTATGTATTGTAGGGCGGTCTGTAATGTAGGGGGGTTCTGTATTGTAGGGGGGTCTGAAATAGGGTTGTCCCGATACCACTTTTTTAGGACCGAGTACAAGTACCGATACTTTTTTTCAAGTAGTCGCCGATACCGAATACCGATACTTTTTTTAAATGTGTCCCCCCACATATGCAGTCATGTCCCCCACAAATGCAGCCATGTCTCCCACATATGCAGCCATGTCCCTCCAGCCATGTCCCCCAAGCCATGTCCCCCACATATGCAGCCATGTCCCTCCAGCCATGTCCCCCAAGCCATGTCCCCCACATATGCAGCCATGTCCCTCCAGCCATGTCCCCCACATATGCAGCCATGTCCCTCCAGCCATGTCCCCCACATATGCAGCCATGTCCCTCCAGCCATGTACCTTCAGCCGCCGAAAGCCGCCGCCGCGGCACGGAGATCATCACAGCATTCATTTGAATAGCTGTTTTGCCCGCGCATATAGACACTCCCCCTTGCTCGGGATTGGATAGATCACGATCACCCATCCAATCCCGAGCAAGGGGGAGTGTCTATACGTGCGGGAACACTACAGCTTTTCAAATGAAAGCTGCGATGTTCCCGCACGTTCCCATTTAACCCATGCGGCGCGGTTTTCGATGCGGCGGCGACGGCGGGGGGGGGGTAAGTATTCTATTTAGGCATCGGGGGTATTTGCGGGAGTAAGAGTACTCCCGCAAATACTCGGTATCGGTCCCGATACCGATACTGGTATCGGTATCGGGACAATCCTAAATTGCAGTCACAGATACAGCCATCCATGCCATAACCATTCGTATGGCGTTTTCTTTTACTAGTAATGGCGGCGGCGATCAGAGATTTTTAGTGGGACTGCGACATTTGACACTTTTTGGGGAAGCAGTGACATTATTACAGTGATCAGTGCTAAATATATGCACTTACTGTACGAATGACAATGGCAGGGTTAACACCAGGGGCTATCAAAGGGTTAAGTGTGCCCCTGAGGGATGCTTTCTAACTGTGTGTGTGTGTGGGGGGGGGGGGGGTTGGATGGACTGACTGCATGGACAGATATCTGTGTTCCTGTTTAGGATTACAAGACCACCATGTTCTTCCTAGTCAGAACGGCGATCTGCCTTTTTTTTACATAGGCAGATCGCCATTTTGGCTCTCTGGGGAACGATCGTCAGGTCCCAGCGGACATTGTATCCGCTGGACCCGCTGATTGGCTCCCCCTCTGGCCAATCAGAGCATTGCCCAGTGATTTATTGCGCAAAATCATATACAGATACTTTTTTTCGCGCAACAGAGCCACCCTGCCGCAGTATATCTGTGGTGGGCATTCTATTAATGAACAGTTTGCTTACTGCTGTGATTGGCCCAGGTACCATATGATGGCTGTGGACCAATCACAGCATTCTGTACCATGTGATTAGCAAAACACTAAGCAAGCAGTCATGAATGGATACCCATTATGACAGTTAACTATTGCTTATGGCAGTGATCATCAGAAGAATCCTGATGACAGGATGTTTAAAAAAAAAAAAAAAAACACACACATGTCACCAGTTGGTTTTCCTGATCACTATCACACTAGTTATATGCTGGTACTGTACTGGTGACAGTATATAAAGAAAAAAAATGTGAAAGAAACAAAGTTTATTTCATTTCTTAATATCCCCAAAAATTGTGAATAAAAACAGCAACTTCAGAAAAACGCCCCATGCCTCTTACTAAATACCTTGGACTGTATGCTTTCCAAAAAGGATTGATCAATGTTATATATAGAGCCTAGTTTGTAGACTCTTTCACACAGACTATTACACACGGATTTGGGTTATTTTTTTTACCAAACAAATGTAGCAGAATAAATTTTGGCCTAAATTTATGCCGAAAAATTATTTGTTCGCAAAATGTTTAATGAAAACTAAGAAAAATGTGTTATTTTTCAAAATGTTCTGCCTTTTTTAAAATGATATAGCAACAAATAAAAACTCAGTGTGGGTTAAATATCACCCAAATAAAAAAATGATATAAATGTTATCTGGGTACAGCATTTCATGACTGCGCAATGCCCTGGTCACCTTCCGGAGGTCAAGTAGTCAAAAGCAAAAAGGTTTTTGAACCAAACAATGGCTTGGCCATGAAGGGGGTAAAACCTCTGAGGCTGAAGTGGTTAAAGCCCACCCTCTCTGCCACCGCCGCACATGGGGCTTTCACACTGGAGCGGTGCGCTGGCAGGACAGTAAAAAATAAAATGTCTTGCCAGCCGCATCTTTGAGACGCTGTAGGAGCGGTGTAATACAACGTTCCTAAAGCTTCCCTGCTCATTGACATCAATGGGCAGCGCGGACGTACCGCCTTTGAAGTGCCGCTGCAGCAGCGTTTTGCGGCCGATATTAACCCTTTTTCGGCCACTAGTGGGGCACTTTTAAAAGTGCCCCGCTAGTGGCCAAAAAACGATGTTAAAGTGCTGCTAAAAATAGCGGCTCTTTACCGCCTACGCACCCAGCACCTCAGTGTGAAAGTTCCCTTAGGGTTGTGGAAATAGTAGGGACATGTGGATCCTGGTATGATATCATCTGTTCATAAGGTCAAACACAAGGCACCTTAATGTAGGGTGTTTATGAATATGGAAAAAAAAGACAAATCAAATCGGTAAGGCGGCGTACACACAACCGAGGTTCTCGCTGGAAACCAGCGAGAACCTCGCTGGAAGCTGCATTCCAGCGAGGACCTCGGCCGTGTGTACACTCTCGGCGAGCATCCCGTCGGGAATCCCGTCGAGCAGAAATAGAGAGCACGCTCTCTATTTGCTCGACGGCCCGCCTGGATGAATGGCTGGTTGCCATTCCCGACGGGCGGGTCGCCGATTTCGACGGCCGGCAGAGAACCTCGACGGGCGGAACGATGTGTTCTGCCGGTCGAGGTTCTCTGCCGTGTGTACGCGGCCTCATAGAAAAAAAAATACCTTTATTATAATGAAAAGCACAAATAAATGTATTCAACTTTATTATTGTAAATAATTTCTTTATTCAGTATAAATAATCCTGCATAGTATACAAATATAATACAAAATGTTTTGTTGTCACATGAAAAGATACAATAAAATATTTACAAAAATGTGAGGGGTGTACTCACTTTTGTAAAATCCTGTATAATGAAATAAAATGTATTTATATTTTATTTATAATAATGTGTGGTCCACATGAAAATAAAAGCTCAATGTGTATACCCATCAGTGGTGGCTGGTGCTCAAACTTTTTGGGGGGAGGGGGCACAAACAAACGAGAAACAAAAAAAACATCAATTGCAGCCTGACTGTGCCCATCAACTGTCGCCACTGTGCCATGCCAAACGCAGCCACTGTGCCCATCAACTGCTGCTAGTTTGCCGCTAAAATGCTGCAAGACTAGATCAACCATCCTCGGATTGATTCCTTAAAGTAGTCCCGCCCTCAATGTTGCTCCAGCCAATCAGGTTACCGGTACCATAACCGGTGAACCTGATTGGCTGAGATGCCTGTAAGTGTTAACCAGGGAACCCTCACCTCTGGTTAACTATTTGGAAGCAGATTACAGCCCTCAGGCTCTGATGGACACTTCTAAACCCAACCAGCTGTTGTTATTCAGATGGACGGGACAGAAGAATGTAGGAGGTGTGGTGCGGGGGGGGCGGACGGAAGAAGGTAGGAGGTGTATGGTGTGGTGTGGGTGCGGACGGAAGAAGGTAGGAGGTGTGGTGTGGGGGGGGGGCGGACGGAAAAAGGTAGGAGGTGTGGTGTGGGGGGGGGGGGGGGGACAGAAGAAGGTAGGAGGTATGGTGTGGGGGGCGGACGGAAGAAGAAGGAGGGTGTGGTGTGGGGGGTGGGGGGGCGACGGAAGAAGGTAGTGGTGTGGTGTGGGGGGGGCCGGAAGAAGGTTATAAGGTGTGGTATGGGGGGGCGGACGGAAGAAGGTAGGAGGTGTCGTGTGGTGTGGGGAGGCGGACGGAAGAAGTAGGTGTGGTGTGGGGGCGGACGGAAGAAGGTAGGTGTGGTGTGTGGGGGCGGGACGGGGAAGGAAGAAGGTAGGAGGTGTGGTGGGGAGGGCGGACTGAAGACGGTAGGAGGTGTGGTGTGGGGGGGCGGACGGACAAAAGAAGGTAGGGGGTGTGGGGGGGAGACGGATGGGACAGAAGAAGGTAGGAGGTGTGGAGGGATGGGGACGGAAGAAGGTGTGGGGGGAGATGGACGGGGGACGGCCGTGGACTGAAAGAAGGTAGGAGGTGTGGTGTGGGGGGGCGGGAACGGGGGACGGACAAAGGTAGGAGGTGTGTGGTGTTGGGGGTGGCAGAAGAAGGTAGGAAATATGGTGTGGGGGGGGAGGAAGAATGTAGGAGGTGTGGTGGGGGGGGCGGACGGAAGAGAAGGTAGGAAGTTTTGGGGGGGTCGTGAACAGTATGTGGGGGGGGGGGGTTGGACCTGGATGGAAGAAGGTCGTAGAGGTGAAGAGTGGTGGGCTGGTCGGGGGGGGTCCGACGCCGGGGACGGAAGAAGGTAGGAGGTGTGGTGGGGGCGGGACGGGGACAGAAGAAGGTAGGTTGTGTGGTGCGGATGGGGGAAGAAAGGTAGGAGGTGTGGTGGGGGGCGGACGGTGGACAGAGGAAGGTAGGAGTGATTGGTGTGGGGGGGGCAGGCGGACAAGTTGGGAAGAAGGTAGGAGTGTGTAGTGGGGAGAGGGGGGGGTGTGGAACGGAACAAGGTAGGGAGGTGTGTGGGGGGGCGGGGGAGGATGTAGGTGGGTGGGCGGAACGAAAGAAGGTAGGAGGTGTGTGGGTGGGGCAGACATGACGGAAGAAGAAGGAGGTGTGGGGGGGCGTACGGGCACGGAAGAAGAAAGATGTGGTGTGGTGGGTGGGGGGCGGACAGGGACAGAATAAGTAAGGATACAGGAGTGTGGTGGTGGGGGGGGCGGAGGACGGGAAGACAGACGAAGGTACGAGTGTGGGTGTGGGTTGGGGGGGCAACGGGACAGCAAGAAAGTGTGTAAACGATGTTACTGTGGGGGGAACGGTGGGGGGTGGGGGGGGGGGGGGGTGGGGGGGGATGGGACAGAAGAAGTTAGGAGGTGTAGGAGTGGGGGATAAGTAGTGGGGGGCGGGACGGGGACCGTAAGACAGTAGGTGAAGGTGTGGGGTGGGGGGACGAGGGGGACGGAAGAAGGTAGGGAGTGTGGTGTGGGGGAGGGGGGCGTACGGGACAGAAGGAAGGACGAGTTGTGGTGGGGGGCGGTACGGGGACAGAAGAACGAAACAGAGGTGTGGTGTGTGGGGGCCGGAAGAAGGAGGTGACAGAAGAAGTGTAGGAGTTCGGAAGTGGAGGGGGGTGGGGGGGGGGGGGGTATTGGGGGGTGGGGTGGATATGGGTGGGGGGGGAGGGTGGGAGGGGGGGGCGGACAGGGACAGAACAGGTAGGAAGTGTGTGTTGAGTGTGTGGGGGGGGTGGGGGCCAAGAAGGAGAGGGGACGATCAGGACGAAAGGTAGGAAGGTGTGGAGTGGGGGTGGGGTGTCTGTGGTGGACGGAGGAACGGGGACGGAAGAAGGTAGGAAGGTGTGGTGGAGGTGTGGTGCGGGTGGGGCGGACAGGGACGTAAGAAGGAAGAAAGGAGAGGATGAAGGGGGGTCCGGAAAAACACAAGGTAGGAGGTGTGGTAGGTCGGAAAAATAGGTAGTGTGGGGGGGGACGAAAGACAGTAGGAGGTGAGGTGTGGTGGGGACGGACAGAAGGAAGGAGTGTGTGAAGAGTGGGAGGGGACGAACAGAAGGAAGTGGTGTAAGGGGTGAGTGGGTGGGGTGGTGTGGGAGGTGGATGGATGGTGTGGGGGGAGTTTGTCGGATCCCCTGGATGGCAGACTGGTAGGGGGCGTGGCAGAGGAGGCAGATGGGTGGACACTGGAAGACGAACGGAGGAAAGAGGTGTGGATGGTGGTGGGGGGGAAGCAAAGTTTAAGAAAGTAGATATAAGGTGTGGGGGCGGGCGGAGCGGACGGAAGAAGGTAGGAGGTGTGGTGGGGGGGGGGGGCGGACGGAACAAGGTAGGAGGTGTGGTAGGGCCGACGAACGGACAAGGTAGGAGGTGTGGTGGTGGGGGGTGGCGGACGGAACAAGGTAGGAGGTGTGGTGGAGGGGGGCGGACGGAACAAGGTAGGAGGTGTGGGGGGGGCGGACGGGTGGACGGAACAAGGTAGGAGGGGTGTGGGGGGCGGACGGGGACAGAAGAAGGTAGGAGGTGTGGTGTGGGGGGGAAACAGAAGAAGGTAGGTGGTGTGGTGTGGGGGGGCAGACTGGACAGAAGAAGGTAGAGGATGTGGTGTGGGGGGGGGGGCGGACGGGACAGAAGAAGGTAGGGGGTGTGTGTGGGGGGGGGGGGGGGCGACAGGACAGAAGAAGGCAGGGGGTGTGATGTGGGGGGGGACAGGACAGAAGAAGGTAGGGGGTGTGGTGTGGGGGGGGGCGGATGGGACAGAAGAAGGTAGGAGGTGTGGTGTGGGGGGGGCGGATGGGACAGAAGAAGGTAGGAGGTGTGGTGTGGGGACGGAGGGGAACGGATGGGGACGGAAGAAGGTAGGAGGTGTGGGGGGCAGATGGGGACGGAAGAAGGTGTGGTGTGGGGGGGGTTGGACGGGGGATGGCCGGGGGATGGAAGAAGGTAGGAGGTGTGGTGGGTGGGGGCGGCGGGGGGGGACGGACAAAGGTAGGAGGTGTGGTGTTGGGGGGGGGCGAGAAGGTAGGAAATAGGTGTGGGGGAAGGAGAAGGTAGGAGGTGGTGGGGGGGAGGAGGGGGGTGGGGGGGAGGTGGGGGGGTGGGGGCGGTGGGAGGAGGTAGGAGGTGGTGGTGGGGGGGGGGATGGGTGGTAGGAGGTGGGGGGGGGCGGAGGAGAAGGTAGGGGAGTGAGGGGGGGCGAATGGAAGAAGGTGTGGGCGAGGAGGAAGTGGTGGTGTGGGCGGACGGTGACGGAAGAAGGTAGGTGTGGTGGGCGGATGGAAGAAGGTAGGAGGGTGTGGTGTGGGGCGGACGGGGACGGAAGAAGGTAGGTGTGGTGTGGGGGGGGGCGGACGGGACAGAAGAAGGTAGGAGGTGTGGTGTGGGGGGGGCGGACAGGACAGAAGAAGGCAGGGGGTGTGATGTGGGGGGGGACAGGACAGAAGAAGGTAGGGGGTGTGGTGTGGGGGGGGCGGATGGGACAGAAGAAGGTAGGAGGTGTGGTGTGGGGGGGCGGATGGACAGAAGAAGGTAGGAGGTGTGGTGTGGGACGGAGGGGACGGATGGGGACGGAAGAAGGTAGGAGGTGTGGGGGGCAGATGGGGACGGAAGAAGGTGTGGTGTGTGGGGGGGTTGGGACGGGGGATGGCCGGGGGATGGAAGAAGGTAGGAGGTTGTGGTGTGGGGGGGCGGACGGGGACGGACAAAGGTAGGAGGTGTGTGTTGGGGGGGGGGGGCGGGAAGAAGGTAGGAAATATGGTGTGGGGGGAAGGAAGAAGGTAGGAGGTGGGGGGGGGCGGACGGAAGAAGGTAGGAGGTGTGGTGGGGGCGGACGGGGACGGAAGAAGGTAGGTGAGGTGGGCGAATGGAAGAAGGTAGGAGGCGTGGTGTGGGCGGACGGTGACGGAAGAAGGTAGGTGTGGTGGGCGGATGGAAGAAGGTAGGAGGTGTGGTGTGGGGCGGACGGGAACGGAAGAAGGTAGGTGTGGTGTGGGGGGGGGCGGACGGGACAGAAGAAGGTAGGAGGTGTGGTGTGGGGGGTGTTTGGGGGGCGGCGGACGGGACAGAAGAAGGTAGGAGGTGTGGTGTGGTGTGGGGTGGACGGGACAGAAGAAGGTAGGAGGTGTGGTGTGGGGGGGGGGGGGCAGATGCAAGAAGGTAGGAGGTGTGTGGGGGTGGGGGCAGATGGAAGAAGGTAGGAGGTGTGTGGGGGCAGATGGAAGAAGGTAGGAGGTGTGTGGGGGTCGGGGCAGATGGAAGAAGGGTAGGAGGGTGTGTGGGGGGTGGGGGCAGATGGAAGAAGGTAGGAGGTGTGTGGGAGTGGGGGTGGGGCAGATGGAAGAAGGTAGGAGGTGTGTGGTGGGGTGGGGTGGGAGGCAGAAGGAAGGAGGTGTGTGGGGGTAGGGGCAGATGGAAGAAGGTAGGAGGTGTGTGGGGGGGGGCAGATGGAAGAAGGAAGGAGGTGTGTGGGGGTGGGGGCAGATGGAAGAAGGTAGGAGGTGTGTGTGGGGGGGGGCAGATGGAAGAAGGTAGGAGGTGTGTGTGGGGGGCATATGGAAGAAGGTAGGAGGTGTGGGGGGGGGGGGGGCAGATAAGAAGGTAGGAGTGAGTGTGGTTGTGGGGGGGCAGATGGAGAAGGTAGGAGGTGTGTGGAATGGTCGAGGGTGTGTGTGGGGGGGGGGGTGGGGGGGGCAGATGGAAGAAGGTAGGAGGTGTGTGGGGTGGGGGGCAGATGGAAGAAGGTAGGAGGGGGGTGTGTGGGGGGGTAGGGGCAGATGGAAGAAGGTAGGAGTGTGGGGGGGGGGGGGGGGGGCAGATGGAAGAAGGAAGGAGGTGGAGGTGTGTGGGGTGGGGGGCAGATGGAAGAAGGTAGGAGGTGTGAGTGGGGGTTGGTAGGGGAGAGATGGGGGTGGAGAGGGGGGGGGGGGGGGCAGAGGGGGAAGAAGGTGAAGTAGAGTGTGTGGGGGGGGGAGGAAGAAGGAGGATGTGAGTGTTGGGGGTGGGGGGTGATGTGTGGGGGGGCAGGCAGAAGGAAGTGTCGGCCCCCGTGTGTGGATGGGTCGGGGCAGCTGGAAGAAGGTAGGAGAGATGGGGGGGTTGGGGCCCCAGGAAGAGGTTGGAGGTGTGTGGGGGTGGGGGGCAGATGGAGCAGTAGGGGTGGTGTGTGGGGTGGGTGGGCCAGATGGGTGCAGGTAAGGAGTAGTGGGGGAGCAGGCAGTAGGAAGAAGGAGGAGGTGATGTGGGAGGGCAGGCTATGGGCCCCCCCCCAAATTGCTCCCCCAAAACGGAGGGATGCTCCCTACAGCTGGGAGGATGGTGGTGGTGGGCGTGTGATCCGTACAGCTGGGAGGATGGTGGTGGTGGTGGAGGGGGCTTTATCCCTACAGCTGGGAGGATGGTGGTGGTGGGGGGGGGGTTGATCCCTACAGTTGGGAGGATGGTGGGGTGGGTGATCCCTACAGCTGGGAGGATGGTGGTGTGGTGGTGGTGGGGGGGCTTGATCCCTACAGTTGGGAGGATGGTGGGGGTGGGGGCGATCCCTACAGCTGGGAGGATGGTGGGGGTGTTCCCTACAGCTGGGAGGATGGTGGGGGGGTGATCCCTACAGCTGGGAGGATGGTGGGGGGTGGGGTGATCCCTACAGCTGGGAGGATGGTGGGGGAGTGATCCCTACAGCTGGGAGGATGGTGGTGGGTGGGGGGGGTTGATCCCTACAGTTGGGAGGATGGTGGGGGGGGTGATCCCTACAGCTGGGAGGATGGTGGTGGTGGTGGTAGGGGGGCTTGATCCCTACAGTTGGGAGGATGGTGGGGTGGGCGATCCCTACAGCTGGGAGGATGGTGGGGGGTGTTCCCTACAGCTGGGAGGATGGTGGGGGGGGTGATCCCTACAGCTGGGAGGATGGTGGGGGGTGGGGTGATCCCTACAGCTGGGAGGATGGTGGGGGAGTGATCCCTACAGCTGGGAGGATGGTGGGGGGTGATCCCTGGGGGGGGGGGGATGCTACAGCTGGGAGGATGGTGGTGGTGGGGGGGGGGGTTGGGGGGGGGGGGTGATCCCTACAGCTGGGAGGATGGTGGTGGGGGATGATCCCTACAGCTGGGAGGATGGTGGTGGTGGGAGCTTGATCCCTGACATTGGGGAGGAGGGATGGTGGGGGATGATCCCTACAGTTGGGAGGATGGTGGGATGGGTGATCCCTACAGCTGGGAGGATGGTGGGGTGGGTGATCCCTACAGCTGGGAGGATGGTGGGGGATGATCCCTACAGTTGGGAGGATGGTGGGTGGGGTGATTCCCTACAGTTGGGGAGGATGGTGGGTGGGTGCATCCCTACAAATCCCTACAGCTGGGAGGATGGTGGGGAGGTGATCACTACAGCTGGGAGGATGGTCCCGTGTACATGGAGCCTAAACATTTTTTTAAATACAGAAGAGCGGAACTTTACTTTTTGGGTAACGTTTCAATTCAAAGTTAAATCAAACCTAAAGTTCCACTTTAAACTGTCCTATTGAAATGAGTAATGAAATGCAAATTTGTTTGTTGGTCAGGTATTCAGAAGCTCTCCTCCTAAATGCACATTTTCTTGACAGTCTTTAATTATGTGCACAACCCGCGCAACGTCGAAAAACAATGTAACATGTTATTATACATGGGTATTGATGCTTTAAAAGCCTCCACCCGCGTCTATGTTTTTAATAGACTTCAATAAGCCTGTGCTTAGGGACGGGGCTGGAGGCGGTGCTGGAGATAATATCATTAAGAATGTTGCTCCGCCTCCACCCGCCCACCCGAGTCTATGTTTTTCTCGGACCTCAATAAGCCTGTGCTTTAGGGACAGGGCTGGAGGCGGTTCTGGCGGTGATGTAATTGAGAATCCAGCTCCGCCTCCGCCCGCCCACCCGAGTCGAGGATTTTCATAGACGAAAAAGGCGATTTTTTCATGGGTCCGATGGAATTTTACATCACCAATTTTATCAGAACCCCCAAACATTATATATGTTTTTTTTAGCAGACACCCTAGGGAATAAAATGACGGTCATTGCAACTTTTTATCTTGCACGGTATTTGCGCAATAATTTTTCAAACGCCTTTTTTTTGGAAAAAAAAAACAGTTTCCTGAATTAAAAAATAACAAATCAGTAAAGTTAGCCCAATTTTTTTGTAAAATATGAAAGATGATGTTACGCCGAGTAAATAGATACCTAACATGTCACACTTTAAAATTGCGCACACTCATGGAATGGCGCCAAACTTTGTTACTTAAAAATCTACATAGGCGACGCTTTACATTTTTTTACAGGTTACCAGTTTAGAGTTACAGAAGAGGGCTAGTGCTACAATTGTTGCACACGCTCTAGCGGACGTGGTGACACCTCACATGTGTGATTCGAAAGATGTTTACATATGTGGGCGAGACTTACATGTGCGTTCGCTTCTGAGCGCGAGCTACCGGGGACAGGGGCGTTTTAATTTTTTTTTATTACTATTTATTTTTTATTTTACGTAATTATTTATTTTTTACATTATAGTGTGTGACAGGTCCTCTTTAACCACTTCCATACAGGGCACTTACGCACCTTCCCGCCCAAGCCAATTTTCAGCTTTCAGCTACACTGTACCCAAACAAAATTGGCGTCCTTTTTTCCCCACAAATAGAGCTTTCTTTTGGTGGTATTTGATCACCTCTGTGATTTTTTTCTTTGTGCAACAACTAAAAAAAGACTGACAATTTTGAAAAAAAATTAAGTTTTAATTTTTTTCCTTTAAATTTTTTGTAAATAAGTACGTTTTCTCTTTCAATTACGGGCACTGATATGGCGGCACTGATGGGCACCGATGAGGTGGCACTGATGGGCACCGATAAGGTAGTACTGATGGGCACTGATGAGGTGGCACTGATAGGCGGCGCTGGTATGCGGCACTGATGGGCACTCAGAGGTGGCACTGAAGGGCACTCAGGCGGTACATATGGGCACTCATGGGCAGCACATATGGGTGGCACTGATGGGTACTTATGGGTGGCACTGATGGGTACTTATGGGTGGCACTGATGGGCACTGGGCATGGATTGGCACTGTGGGGTGGCACTGATGGACACTGTGGGGTGGCACTGATGGACACTGAGGGGTGGCACTGATGGACACTGAGGGGTGGCACTGATAGATCCATGTTGCCAATCACTGCCCATTTGTGGGAACTGATTGGCATCTTTTTTTTTTCCCTGTTTTTTTTATTTGTTATTATATATTTTTTACCAATTTTTTTTTTGCCCGTTTTTTTTTCCCCTGGTGGTCTAGTGTGAGCTTCCCTGGTGGTCCAGTGTGACGATCAGTGGTAAACAATCAGCGCAAACCCCCCTGTCAGGAGAGCCGCCCAACGGCTCTCCTCTACTCGCGTCTGTCAGACGCGAGTGAGGAAGAGCCATCAACGGCTCTTCCTGTTTACATCGTGATCAGCCGTCATTGGACACGGCTGATCACGTGGTAAAGTGTCTCCGTGAGAGACACTTTACCTAGATCGGTGGAGGGGGGTGTCAGACTGACACCCACAACAACGATCGCCGAGATGCGCGCCCCCACATCTCTCCTGCAGGCTGGAAAAAATGAGATGGTGAAAAAAAATTCACAGAACTCATTCTTACCAGCCGCAATTGTGGTTTGTTTACTTATGGGTACCCGGGCATGATGTTATCACATAGCGCCCGGGCTTCCGACGGTCATAGAAATGACTGGGGACCACCTGGTTAGCAGTCATCTCAATGCTTCACATCCGGCGGACTGCGAACATCCCTCCCAGGGATATCCCCTTTGTGGATGTCATATGACGGCGTGCGGTACTGAAGTGGTTAAATCAAAAAATAAAGAATATTGTGTTTTTTTCCAAGATTGTCGCTCTTCTTTTGTTTATAGCGCAAAAAATAAAACCCGCCGAGGTGATCAAATACCACCAAAAGAAAGCTCTATTTGGGTACAGTGTTGCATGATCGCGTAATTGTCATCCAAAGTGCAACAGCACAGAAAACTGATCAGTTCCCATGAGTAAGTCACGTGACAGTGACGCAACGCGTAGGGGGAGGAGCCTAATGTACTGAGACCAGTGGAGGTTTCCTATAAGTATCTCAGCAATACTGAGTGGCTTTCGTTTGGAACGGGGATCCGTGAGTGCAATCATACACAAGCCTCATTGTCAAACTGTTACAAACAGTGCTGTGCTATGGTATGGTTTTCTCTCTTCTTTTTACATGTACCGAGGATCGCATGAGTAACATCAGTACGTGAGTGCACACGTCTATTTGGAGCCATATGCTGTGGTGAATGTGACCTATGGACAATACTATCCTTAGTTGCTGGACTGTTTTTGTACCTCCATTGATCCTTTAGCGAATGTGACTCGTGGACGGTACCACCATTAGGTGCTGGACTGGTTATATCTCTAGCATTTATAAAAAAAAAAAATGTTTTATTTTTGTGACACCCAGTTTTGGATACGTGTATGTAGCAAGTTAGCCTGTTGAGACAACGATACCCACAGAGTGAACTCAGCTGGACACATAATTATTATTATTTTTACCTATTGGCTGCATTGGCCTCTTATGATTGTGAATGGAATTTGATTATCACTTATCACTGTATGATATCACATTAGTTGTAAATTAGCGCATATTATTAATTCGTATCATTTATTCTTTGGTTGGTCACTTTATTGCAGCTTTTTTACATTTGGTTATTAATTTTGTGGTGTAATTATTAGTTTTAGTAGCGCTGTATTTTAATATATTTTATATCACAGAAAACTAACAATTGGTCTGGGCAGGAAGGGGGTGAAAATACCCGGTATTGAATGTAGGGGTTCTATATCCACTTCGGGTCCGCACTATTGATAGAATACGTCAACAGCGCGGACCTGAGGCGCCGGGGTCGCGTCTTTGGACGTGATTTACTTGTAATTCCCGGGGAAAAACAGTCCCGACGCATCACTGAGGATTCGATGCGTGTACCCGGCGGCCGCGATGTCCGTCAGGTACACGCGATCGTCGGTGACAGAGCAGGGACGTGGAGCTCTGTGTGTAAACACAGAGCTCCACGTCCTGTCAGGGAAAGGAGACAGATGTTGTTTCTCTTGTACATAGGGAGACAGCATCGATCACCTCCCGCAGTCACCCCCCTCCCCCCACACAGTTAGAACACACCCAGGCAATACATTTAATCCCTTCCTCACCCCCTAGTGTTAACCCCTTCAATGCCAGTCACATTTATACAGTAATGTAGTGCATATTTATAGCACTGGTCGCTGTATAAATGTGAATGGCGCCAAAAATGTGTCAAAAGTGTCCGATGTGTCCGCCGCAATATCGCAGTCCCAATAAAAATCGCAGATCGCCGCCATTACTAGTAAAAAAAAAATCTAAAAACAAAATCATAATTCTGTCCCCTATTTTGTAGGTGCTATAACTTTTGCACAAAGCAGTCACTTATTGTGATTTTTTTTATTTATTTTTTTCATACAAAAATATGTAGAAGAATACGTATCGGCCTTAAAGCGGAATTCCGGCCACAATTTCACTTTTTAAATATAAATACCCCTGTAATACACAAGCTTAATGTATTCTAGTAAAGGTAGTCTGTAAACTAAGGTCCGTTTTGTTAGGTTGTTACAGCATTTAGATACTTTATAAAACAGGAATTGACTGGGGCCATCTTAAGTGTGGGAATCAGGAAGTCAGACTGTATGACTTCCTGGATTTCAGCCTTGCTGATCTCGCACATGCTCAGTGCTGCACAAGCAATCTAATAGGTTTCAGGTTAGGTTTCCATAACGGGAGTGTCAGAGGAAGTTGCTGCACCTTATCTATGCAAATCTCTCTCCCCTCCTCCTTCCAGGAAATATACTAAATAATTTAAAATTGAGTACTGTCCGTGATACTTTTTTTTATTTGCACTAACATACAACTTTTCAGGACAAGCTTTCGGGGTGAAGGGGAAACACCCGAAAGCTTGTCCTGATAAATTGTATGTTAGTGCAAATAAAAAAAAAGTATCACGGACAGTACTCAATTTTATCTGTCACAATTGCACTAATACGGCTTCAATCACGTCACTAAATCATTTGTTATGTAGATATATCTGCACAGCGCACCGCACCGATCACAGCACAACACAACGGTGTGACAGGGGCCAATGCGGTGTGACAGGGGCCGATGCGGTGTGACAGGGGCCGATGCGGTGTGACAGGGGCCAATGCGGTGTGACAGGGGCCAATGCGGTGTGACAGGGGCCAATGCGGTGGGGTCGATGCGGTGTGACAGGGGTCGATGCGGTGTGACAGGGGTCGATGCGGTGTGACAGGGGTCGATGCGGTGTGACAGGGGCCGATGCGGTGTGACAGGGGCCGATGCGGTGTGACAGGGGCCAATGCGGTGTGACAGGGGCCAATGCGGTGTGACAGGGGCCAATGCGGTGTGACAGGGGCCAATGCGGTGGGGTCGATGTGGTGTGACAGGGGTCGATGCGGTGTGACAGGGGTCGATGCGGTGTGACAGGGGTCGATGCGGTGTGACAGGGGTCGATGCGGTGTGACAGGGGTCGATGCGGTGGGGCTGATGCGGTGTGACAGGGGCCAATGCAGTGTGACAGGGGCCAATGCAGTGTGACAGGGGCCAATGCAGTGTGACAGGGGCCAATGCAGTGTGACAGTGGCCAATGCGGTGGGGTCAATGCGGTGTGACAGGGGCCAATGCGGTGTGACAGGGGCCAATGCGGTGTGACAGGGGCCAATGCAGTGTGACAGGGGCCAATGCGGTGTGACAGGGGCCAATGCGGTGTGACAGGGGCCAATGCGGTGTGACAGGGGTCGATGCGGTGTGACAGGGGTCGATGCGGTGTGACAGGGGTCGATGCGGTGTGACAGGGGTCGATGCGGTGTGACAGGGGCCAATGCGGTGGGGTCGATGTGGTGTGACAGGGGCCGATGCGGTGTGACAGGGGCCAATGCGGTGTGACAGGGGCCAATGCGGTGTGACAGGGGCCAATGCGGTGGGGCCAATGCGGTGGGGCCGATGCGGTGTAACAGGGGCCGATGCGGTGGGGCCGATGCGGTGTGACAGGGGCCAATGCGGTGTGACAGGGGCCGATGCGGTGGGGCCGATGCGGTGTGACAGGGGCCAATGCGGTGTGACAGGGGCCAATGCGGTGTGACAGGGGCCAATGCGGTGTGACAGGGGCCAATGCAGTGTGACAGGGGCCAATGCAGTGTCCAACGGACCGATCACAAGACACCGAATCGGTCCCTGTCACACCGCATTGGCCCCTGTCACACCACATCGGCTCAACAAATTGCATCACTCCCAGCTCATATGGATGCGTTTGACGGGCACATTGAGGCAGTGTTTGGCACAGTGGTTGCATTTGATGGCACAGTGAGGCAGCTGTTTGCTTGGTGCAGTGGCAGCGTATATGATGGCAAGCTTCACTCTCCCACCGGAGTCCCACGACTCTACCTCTCGCCACCCCCCACGGGCGCCGAGTACATAATTAGTGCAGTGGGCGGGGCTGTTACCAGTCTCTCCGCCTCCGCCCCGCCCTCCCGCTCGAGATACTTCTCACCTCCTCCCCGCCTCCTCCTTCTGTCTGTGTACTCAGAAGCTGTCAGCTCTGAGGAGGCGTGTTAGGGGCGGGGTCATCGGCATACACTGTGTGCATTGCCAGTGAGTGAGGCAGCTGGCAGAAAGCGATGTCTGCTGCCATGAAGTGCTGGGCTGATATCGTGTGGGACAGTACACACCCGCACAAGCTGCGGGGGGTGTGTGCCCACACATTAGCCCGCCCCTCCCAGGCAATTGCTACATGCATCAGCCCCCTGAAGCAGGACATAATTAGAGCGGTGGGTGGGGCTGATAACCATCTCTCCGCCTACGCCCACCCACCCGCTCGTTTAACAATTGCGGCTGAAGTCCCGCGATACTTCTGCCTCCTGGGGTTGATGACAAACATCTCCCAGGAGGCAAATCGGCAGTGAATGACGCAGAGATGCCACTGCGGCCGCGGCGGATGAAAACAAACGAATTTAGACAGCACAGTGAGTTTAAAAAAATAAAATTAAATAGATGCCAATTCAGTTTAAGGGGCCAGTTTCAAAACAGATGAGATAAAGTTGAAAAAGAGGGTGGAGCTCCACTTTAACTGAGAAAATTATTTTTTTTTATTTTTTTTTTAAATTGGGATATTTATTATAGCAACAAGTAAAAAATATATATATACAGTATTTTTAAATTGTCGCTCTTTTTTTGTTTATAACGCAAAAAATAAAAACCGCACGGGCCATCAAATACCACCAAAAGAAAGCTCTATTTGTGGGGAAAAAAAGGACGCCAATTTTGTTTGGGTGCCACGTCGCACGACCGCGCAATTGTCAGTTAAAGCGATGCAGTGCCGGAAGCTGAAATTTCGCCTGGGCACGAAGGGGGTTTATGTGCCCAGTAAGCAAGTGGATATTGTAGGGGGGTTCTGTATTGTAGTGGGGTCTGTAATGTAGGGGGGTTCTGTATTGTAGGGGGGTCTAAATTGTAGGGGGGTCTGAATTGTAGGGGGGTCTGAAATGTAGGGGGGTTCTGTACTGTAGGGGGGGTCTTTAATGTAGGGGGGTTATGTATTGTAGGGGTTCTGTATTGTAGGGGGGTCTGAAATGTAGGGGGGTTCTGTTTTGTAGGGGGATCTGTATTGTAGGGGGTCTGTAATGTAGGGGGGGTTCTGTATTGTAAGGTGGTCTGTAATGTAGGGGGGGGTCTGTATTGTAGGGGGTTCTGTATTGTAGGGGGGTCTGTAATGTAGGGGGGTTCTGTATTGTAGGGGGTCTGAAATGTAGGGGGGTTCTGTATTGTAGGGGGTCTTAAATGTAGGGGGGTTCTGTATTGTAGGGGGTCTGAAATGTAGTGGGGTTCTGTATTGTAGGGGGGGGTTGAAATGTAGGGGGGTTCTTTTCTGTAGGGGGGGTCTGTATTGTAGGGGGTCTGTAATGTAGGGGGTTCTGTATTATAGGGGGGTCTGTATTGTAAGGGGGGGTCTGTATTGTAGAGGAGTCTGTAATGTAGGGGGGGTCTGTATTGTAGAGGGGGTCTGTATTGTAGGGGGGGCTGTAATGTAGTAATGTGGGGGGTCTGCACTGTAGGGAGGGGGTCTGTATTGTAGAGCAGGTCTGTAATGTAGGGGGGTCTGTATTGTAGAGGGGAGCTGTAATGTAGAGGGGGTCTGTAATGTAGGGGGGTCTGTACTGTAGGGAGGGGGTCTGTACTGTAGGGCGGGATTTTGTACTGTAGGGAGGTCAGTGTAACATGCAGGGGGTCCAGGACTGTTAGGGGGGTGTCTGTGTAACAAACTTTGGGGGACTGTGTAATGTAAAGGGGTCCAGAGTTGTGGTGCTATATAATCTAAAGAGGTCCAGAGGTGCAGGGTGTTATGTAATGTAAAAGGCTCCAGAGGTGCAGGGTGCTGTGTAATGTAAAGGGGTCCAGAGGTGCAGGGTGCTGTGTAATGTAAAGGGTCCAGAGGTGCAGGGTGCTGTGTAATGTAAAGGGGCCCAGAGGTGCAGGGTGCTGTGTAATGTAAAGGGGTCCAGAGGTGCAGGGTGCTGTGTAATGTAAAGGGTCCAGAGGTGCAGGGTGCTGTGTAATGTAAAGGGGCCCAGAGGTGCAGGGTGCTGTGTAATGTAAAGGGGTCCAGAGGTGCAAGGTGCTGTGTAATGTAAAGGGGCCCCCGGGCTGCTCAGTCTAAAATGCCCAGGCCTTTTTTTTGTCCCAGTCTGGGCCTGAAAGGACCTATGAATAAATGGTTGTGGAACAAATCATTTGAGTTTCCATAATTTGTTATTGGGAAATTTGCTTTGATTTACAGGCATGTTTCTGGAACAAATTATGCTCACAGACCAAGGTTTTACTGTATACATCTATCCTAACTAAATGTATAGTAAAGCAGCATCATACAAATGCTCAGCCATATATTCTTTATTGGACCTCTTTTCTTTAGCCACATCTGTGTGGCCAGAGCACTTCCAAAACAGACGGATAACACACATCATGTGGATTACCTTGCGGCTTCACTGCCGGTTTCATACTGCACATGCGCGAGTCGTGTGGCACTTTGTGAACGTCCGGCTGTCTTCTTGGACACACACAGGTCCCAGAAGACAAAGGGGGGGTCACCGCAGAAGAGGATGTGACACTGTGGGCCACGGCCCGGCTGGATTGGAAGTACACTTGGTACTTCCAAAAAGGTAAGAAAGAAGAAAAAAAATTGAATACTAGGTCTTTCGTTTAAGACCACTTCTCAAAAATGGGTGAAACTCCGCTTTAAGCTCTGGAGCAAATTTTTTTACAAAGTGCAACTTCCCTTGCTTTAGTAAATCAACTCCATAGTGATTACTTGAACACTATAATCCATCTATCTATAAATGTTATTTTCATCTGTGCTGCCCAATCTCTAATTATTAAACCTAAGCTAGCCTGCATTTAGTAAGTATACTATGACCAAAATAATTGTCAGATATCCGGAGCCTGCAGCTTTAATGTTACTGTATATTCAGTATGTGAAAAAAAAAAAAACACTATATAGGGCTACCACAGAAACTGCCCTCTGGCATCAGATCAGTATGAATGTGTAAAATGGATAAGTACTCTAGAAAGCATCTTTATTATACCATATTTATTATACCATACCAAAACTTCCAAAAATTATGTGGATTACGGCTGGGTTCACTCTGGTCCGACAAACGCTCTGACATTGGGAGACGCCTTAACTGGTCCGACACATGTCGGTCCGACTTTGAAAATTATCCCTGTACTATTTTGGTCCGACATTGATCCTACTTCAGCACATTGAATATCATTGAAGTCGGATCAAAGTAGGATCCTTATCCTAACCATCCAACTTGTGACATCTGACATTGTGATTACTGCGACCAATGCTGTGCTCCCACCCTGTAGTACTGACAGATGCAGACTCTGCACTGATCCGTGGAAAAAAGAAATGTTTCTGAACTGCCGCACTCTGATTTATTGAAACAAAATGAACAAAGGATAAAATCCAAAGCTGTATAACATCCAAAAATTCATGCAACACTGCAATCAATGGTAGAAAGTGGACATAGGGGATAAAAAAAGCTAGCATGTTTTTACATCATGGATAGATGCTTAGTCATACAGTGATTACAGCAGCAGTAAAATAAATTTATCTCACTCTGGGCTTGTTTTGATTGGTCAAAGGACAAGTCAGACTATCACAAAGTCGGAAAAAAGTAGTATCCTGTTCATGAAAGTCGAATGGATGTAGGACCGATGTCGCAGAGCAAAGTAGGATGAAAGTCGTACTACTGTCATGTAGTATAGTGTGAACCCAACCTCAATCGAAGGGTTCTATGTCAACCAATGAATTTAACACCTGCCTCTGATTATGTGGATTACCTTGGAGGTTCAGCATGAGTAACAATGCCAACCCAACTAAATAGAAACTGCATTGAAATGCACAGAAATTGCTAAGATGCTTAAAAAATGCATGTGTTTAATTGGATTTACACGCTTTCTAAAAGCACATCATTGTGTATGTGGCCTGAAAATTATCATTTTTTTCTGATTAGCTAAGTATTGTCTCTGGTAGAATCACTTCTCTAGAAACAGCATCTGTGTAATGTGAACAATATGTCTTTTTTTTCTGTTAGTGGATATTAATAGCAACCAAAAGAAATTAAAGCCTATAAATCCTTTGAAATGATTCCTTGAAAACATTGAGAACTCTTCAGTTCACTCAGCACACGATGAGTCTCCAGGAAACAGGTGGTCATGTCAGCTAGAGCCAAACCAGCTCCATTTTGTTGCTGCACAATCAATTTGCTTGCCATGTACTATAAACCTTCTTTGTATAATTACAACAAAGAATATGATCTTTTACTCTGGAAATACATTTATTATGCAAAGTGCCATACATTGTTAACAGCTAACGTTCTGTGGAGAGAAAAAAAAGCATGAAAATTAATCCTGATTGTGTTTTGGACATGTCAACATCATTTAAGAATTTGTCCCATAGCAGACAGCAGTCCTGGGCAATATCTGAGAGGATGAATTGCAGACCTCTTGTTTTATGTTAATTTTGCTAATTGTATCCTGATTTATTTCCAGTAAACTCTGCCTAACAGGTTTCCTGAGATGACATTCTGGTGCTCCTTTCCTTTGATTTTAATTCATTAATTTTGTTTTAAGATGGTTCCGACGTGACATCATCCTTTTGTTATTGGGATGAACACAGGGTAATTTAAAGCCGAACTCTAGGCAAATATAAAAGATACAAATTAACACAGTTCTGTATTTATACATATATCATTAAATATATATGTGTGTATATATTGTAACAGTAGAGTCTACTGTCACTGTAAACTGGACACAGGGTTTGCACACTTTAGAGGTGCAAGACTACAGAGCGTAGATGTGGACTGAAAAAGATTGCTTTTGCAACTTTCTCCAGATTTTGGTACTTTGTCATGGGGCTCTGTAGTATGGGGATTCCATAGTGTCTTGGGTGGGACGGAATCTCCAATCCTGTCTCCAGATCTTGTGGATGACCAGCAGGGTCTGTGCTCAGGTGAGCACAGCCCTTTATAATCATTGTGTAGGAAGATCTCATGGCTCCCAGTTGGAGACGGCTCCCAGTTGGAGACAGCAGGTCTCCAGAAGTCTGAGGCTGTAGGAGACAGCCAGAACAGTGACTGCAAGAGGCAGAGTTGTAGATGCTGACGGGAAGCATCTATGTTGAGGATTCCGCTGGTCTGGGCGACCAGGAAAACGTGCAAAGTATTGCTGCAGAAGTACTGCTACAGAGAGCCAGGTGGGCTAGCATTTTCTGTTGTATGTTTGATGGAGAAGAGCCCCCTGCATGGGAAACCTTTGTTTGGACTTTTATTTTGCCTTTTTAATAAAAATGGGCTACCATGCCCTTAAACATACTTCCTGGCTGGAGTGAATCACTGGAAAACGCCCATACCACGAGAGCTAAACAACCCCAATATTACAATATATATATATATATATATATATATATATATATATATATATATATATATATTATAAAGCAAGCCAAGTAAATACTTGAATTTGACTTGGGATCAGGGCAAACTGAAAAATTCACTTGTAGGACAACTCTTACCTGAGCCCCATCTCCAACTCCAACTCTTATGCCTCGTACACACGATCAGTTTTCGCAGCGGTCAAAAGTCCGCCAGGAAAAGAAAGGAAAAAACTGAGAACCTGCTCGGTTGCTTTTCCCCTGTGTACACAAGGCCGGTTTCCCAGACAGGAAAACTGTCATGACAGCTTTGGTCGGGAAAAACGGTTGTGTGTATGCTCCACTGCAGTGTTTCTCATAGGTAAACTGCCAAGCAAAAAAACTCAGAGAATCGTGGCGGGAAAAAAGACAAAAAGTTCTAAATTTTTTGCTTGCAGTTTTCCTGGCCAAAAGCAAACATGGCAGTTTTCCCGTCGGGAAAACCGATTGTGTGTATGAGGCATTAAGATATGTAATATATTGCATCTTGGCAGTGCTTAGGTGTGTTTGCTGCATTCGTTTTCTTTTGCTCATCAAGTGCAGAAAACACATGTTGATCTTGACAAAATGTAGTATTCCTGTGCACTTTTTGTGAATTGAACTAGAAGAATAAAACACTGTTATCTTTCTTCTGCTATCCACTACACTATCCCCTATATAATGGAGTTGAATAAAGCCAGATATGTTTAAAGTCCAAAATGTAAACAAATCCATCCAACACCTGACTCTGAACACCATGGATGGGGATTGTGCAACTACCAGTTAATAATCTATTATAGCTCATAAAATGGAAAAAGCCAACACCTT
Organism: Rana kukunoris; assembly: GCA_029574335.1. NCBI lineage: Eukaryota > Metazoa > Chordata > Amphibia > Anura > Ranidae > Rana > Rana kukunoris. The sequence goes on from CM056053.1 coordinate 55,288,121, forward strand.
ATAACAGCCTTGGTTGTTTATTGAGAGCTCAACCAAACAAGTGACAAAGGAAAAGTGTCAAAACCATGTTCCTCCATTTCGGGGGCTTCACTGGGCTTTCTCAAGGTGACATATGAAATAAGAGGTCTGCTAAAGCCCCAAAATGTTGGTGGAGGAACATCATTTTGGCAACACTGAAGATATGACACTTTGCTACAATGTAAAGTAGTGAGTGTACAGCTTGTATAACAGTGTAAATTAGCTGTCCCCTCAAAAAAACTTACACAGCCATCATTTTAAAGGTGCCACTGCATGATGTGTCTGCAGTTTCAGTTGTGGCTGCTTTGACTCTTTCTTTTGTGGATAGCTCTAGCTTTCGCTGCTCGGTTTTCCAGATAGAATAGTTATTTTTTAAGTGACCGCACCTTTTACAGCAAAAGCAGGCTCTGTTTTCTTTGTTGTGCTTTGTGCCTTTGTATATCTTAAGAGCTTTGTCATCATGGTGCATATTTTCTTTCCTTCTGTCATATTCATTGATTAATTTGCCTTTGACATATTCCAGTGTCAGTTTCTGCTCAGGTCTGGTTTCTAAAGTGTTAATAAGAGCAGTATATGTCTCTGGAAGGCTGCAGAGGAGCAGGACAACAATATGGTTATCTTTGAATCCTCTCCAATGGCAAGCAGCTGCGCTATGATTTCTAGCATAGCTTTCACGTAGTCACACATTTGCTGGTCTTCTTCTAGTCTCATCTTATAAAGCTCTCTTAGTAGAAATACCTTACTGTTTAGACTTAAACGCTCATGCATTTTTTGTAATGAAGTCCACATACCTTTGGCTGTTTTCTCTGTTCTTATGTGGATAAACTGGGCATCTTCCACAAGTAAGCTTAAGGTCGCTTTTACCTGTCTATCCTTTCTGTCCCAGTCCTCCGTCTCTCCATTTGTGGGTCTGTCTGTATTTGGGAACTTGCCACAAGTCATCCTTGCTAGGAAGCATTTGTGGGTTGAACTTCCACAGCTGGTATTTAGCATTGTTCAACTTTGCAATTGTAAACTTCAAATCTGAACCACTTGCCATCTTTCAGTAGCCTGAAAACAGTACTCACTGACTCACTGTAGAATACCTTTCAGTGCCTGGGCTTGTAGTATCCTCTCCAATGACTCTGGGCGCTGGGTGCTGCTGGGTGCCTGGGACCCATAACCTATTGTGCAGAGTATTGAAATTATGTGCTGGAAACTTTTTGAATACAGTAAATAGTTTTACTTTTATGGAGGATTAGCAATGCATGTCTTACAGAATGCGAAACATGAACAGGAACAAGGAGCATACAACTACACACACTTGAAGTGAAGGTACTTTCTCTAAATACATTACCATAGAATACACATTATAACACTGCAGTGCCACCTGCTGGACAGAAAGGTATAATTCATATATATATATATATAGTTCACAGTACAAAGCAACTTTACATTACTTGCTGTTCTTTCAACATCTAATAGCCATGTCTTTGCTGTTTTGCAGCTATTAGGACATTATTCGTTAGCATAAATTGGTGTTTGATAATTTAGGAGTACTTTGTATGGGTTCATAGGATGTATCTACTGAAAGAGAGCATGCAGGATTCTGCAAACTGTCACACAGAAAAAAGGACTAGACATAGAAGTTTAAAAAAAAAAAAAAAACAAATAGCAACATAAACAAAAAAAAGCACTAAGCCCACAAATTGCCATTAAAAATATATATCATCTGTACCCCTCTATCACACTTGTTGAACTAATAAATATCCCACAATAAGAGTAACATTCTCAACAAAGAGTAATAGACAGGCCCTTTGCAGCTATCCCTAGATAGAAAAATTAAGTGTAGCGCCAATAATTGTATTTAAATGTGAAATTACCCACATCTATTAACCACCTAAGGACCGCCTCCTGCACATTTACGTCGGCAGAATGGCACGGCTGGGAACAGGCACGTTCCTGTACATCCCCTTTAAGTGCCCAGCTGTGGGTCGCGGCACGATCGCCGCCAGTGTCCTGCGATCGGTCGCAGGAGCTGAAGAACAGGGAGTGGTATGTGTAAACACACCTTCCCCGTTCTTCACAATGGCAATGTCACTGATCGTCTGTTCCCTGATATAGGGAAATCTGATCAGTGACATCACATGTCCAGCCCCGCCCTCCTACAGTTAGAAACACCACATATGAGGTCACACATAACCCCTACACCGCCCCCTAGTGGTTAACTCCTAAACTGCAATTGTAATTTTCACAGTAAACAATGCATTGTTATAGCACTTTTTGCTGTGAAAATGACAATGGTCCCAAAAATGTGTCAAAATTGTCCAATGTGTCCGCCAAATATTAATAAAAATGCCATAAAACTATCTCCTATTTTGTAAACGCTCTAAATTTTGCGCAAACCAATCGATAAACGCTTAAACCAATCGATAAACTGAGAAAAAAAAATGTATATCTGTTTGGGGGTATTTATTATAGCAAAAAGTAAAAAAAAAAAATTAAAACCGCAGAGGTGATCAAAATACTACCAAAAGAAAGCTCTATTTGTGAAAAAAAAAGGATGCCAATTATGTTTGGGAGCCACATCGCACGACCGCGCAATTGTCAGTTAAAGCGACGCAGTGCCAAATCGCAAAAACTGGCTAGGTCCTTTACCTGCATAAAGGCCCAGGTCTTAAGTGGTTAAATATTAAACTGAATCTATATTTATGTAGCTCGTCACTCATAGTAGAGTATCACCACGTAACCATATTCAAATAAATGTAACTAAATAAATTGACCATAACCATAATTAGTGAAAAAAAAATCTAATTTGTGAAATAATGGCACAATAAGTGGCAAATAGGTCCAAGATTGTGAATAAAAAGACCAAAGGTGACTAAAGTCCATATAAATAAATGAAAAATCCAACGCACATACAACCCTGGGGATGAAAAGACAGTTGATCAAAAAGCACCGCCACCAGCACCAGGAGGAGGCTTACCAAATACTGATGACTCGGAGAGGCATATACTGTCCAAGTCACCAAGAGCTTGTGTAATCTGTCAGTACAGCTGGTCCTGAATCCTGAATCCAATCAGTTGTTCGACACTAGCAATCCAAAACTTCAGTATATACCAACGGCATTTATCATGTATTATGACGGAGACAGAGGCTCAATATCCACGCGTAATTATTTATTTATGTAATAAAAGAAAATAGAAGAAAGTGTGATACCGTAAACAAAAGTGGTGTTTAATTAAAAATAGTAAAACTCACATTTAGGAAGATCATCATGGGCTTGTCATAAAGTACAGGTACAAAAGTGATGTTGTGAATCGGTCCACCCGACGCGTTTCAACTGAAAAGACATCATCTGCCATTGCATCTATTCAACTAGACCATATTGCAGCAAAGTTATGTAGAGCATTGCGAGAGCGGTACATATGTTTACTTACTGTATACATATGATTACAATCTGTGTCCACCAGACATGTAGAAATGTGGCCAATGTCCAAACTGCTAAGAGTCGGTTCACACTGGGGCGACTTGGGATCCGACTTAAAGTCGTCTCAAGTCGTCCCAAGTCGCGCTGTCTAGAAAAGCAATGTAAGTGAATGGGAGTGGTGTTAATACACAATACTCATGTCGCTCCGACTTCAGAAGAGGTTCCTGTACTACTTCAATCGGACTTCTAGGCGATTTGTACCCATTGATTTCAATGGAAGTCGCTTCCAAGTCTGATCACTGTTTTAATTGAAGCGACCTTTCAGCAAAATAACATACATTTCTCAGGCAAACCCCTCCCTCCCCTTCCCTCTCCCAGAGCTGATTGTTGTTTTATTGGCCACTGGAATGTCTCCTGACCTGAAAAGGACTTCAAGTCGTGTTGTAAATCGCCCCAGATCGCCCTGTGGTTCATGCTCAAGTCGTGTTGAAGTTGCTTCTGAAAGTCGTGCTGGAAGTCGTGTCGCCCCAGTGTGAACCGACTCTAAAAAAGTAGGTAGAAGGATTGCCAGGGATTACATGTGTTAGCGGAGTAGGTACCATATACCATGGCATTTACTGGCAGCATGTCACAAGTCAGTGCATATCTGACAGCCCTCTGTGGCCAGCAGAGAGTTTGCATGGGGAGGGAAGCCCATCCTGGATCCTTGTAGACGCAGAGCCTAACACATGTCCCCGGCAATGAGGCAGTATAGTGTAAACATCACTTCCTGCCCAGGTACAAAGAACATCAAAAAATGGCTTTGCTGGACTTTGGGGTGACTGAGGAGCCGATGCAGTACAATGTTTACACTGCACTGCCTCATGGCCAGGGACAATGCAGGGGACACTCATTTTATGAGGACAGACACCTTCAAAATGGAGACAAATGGTGACTTTACCCTAAAGTGCTATACTTTTTTTTTTTTTAGGGACAGATAGGAATTCAATATGGTAGCAGAGTAAGAAACATGCAGTTATTTTATTCCCTAGATTTTATTAGAAAGAGAAAAGGAATAATTAGAAAAAAAGGCACACACATTTTTCCCATTGCAACTTTTACCTAATTCGCACAACATATTTTTGCATTTCTTTTTTCACGAATAGCAACAGCAGATATTTATTCCAAAATATAATCAACAAAGTTTTAGGCCGCGTACACACGACCGATTTTCTCGGCAGAATCCAGCAAGAACCTCGATGGGAGACGTATTCTGCCGAGAAAACCGGTCGTGTGTACACTTTTCGCCGAGCAACCCGTCGAGGAACTCGTCGAGCCAAAAAGGGAGCAGATTCTCTATTTCTTCGTTGTTCAATGGGAAAATTTGGCTCGACAAGCTTTTTGACTGCCGAACTAGGAACTCGACGGGCAGAACGATGAGTTTCGCCCGACGAGTTTATTCTGACCCTACCAGTCAATAGTGACTCACTGTTGAGATGCTAATTAAGTCTACCTAGCTGTAGTGATTGAATACTGTTTTGTGTCTATTGTACTAATTAAGTTTGTACAGGTCAGATGTCTAACTTGGAGGTGTTAATTGAGTCTGCTCCTAGGATCTTTCATTGTGGATGCTAGTTAAAACACTGTTTTGTGTGAAGATACTATTGATAATAGGTGTGGAATGTGACTTCTCAGGTGTAGTAATTAAGTCATATTAATTATGTAATAAGGGTGCCGAAAAGTCTGTAGAATATGTATGAAGCACCCATTGTGGGATGTTTTGGGTGGAGAGTTTCATTGTCCCTGTGACATGCTTGTAACTGTATAAGAAGAGCTGAGTTTCCCATTAAAGCATTAATTCATTTGACTCAGAGAACAGAGCTTGTATTGTCTTTATTCTGGGGAATGGAATGGGTCGTGTCTACATGGATTGCCGGAGTGTCGGATAAGCTGTCTTGGGTGGGTTGATGGAAGATCATAAACGGTGGTAACCATTACAATTAGCTATAGCAGAAGAGAGACTCCCTGCGACCAGCAGGACAGGTATACAACCAGGTCTATATGGTGTATGAAGTGGGGTCACCAAAGGTGCGGGGTCTAAGTACTAACCAATATTCACCAAGGGCCTGATGGTGGAGATGGGTTTCGCTGTATGTTATTACCAGGTCGCAGTTCACAAAATCTCCCCACAAGGACCTGAGCAAGCCAGGGACCAGTAGCAGATATAGCAGATAGGGATCAAGCAGAAGCATAGTCAGTAAACAAGCCAAAGATTGGTAACACATGGTTGCAGGTTGGGATCAAGCAGAATAGTTGAAGAACACGCCATGGTTGGTAGCAAATGGTAGCAAAGATACAGGCAACAGCAGGAGTGACAACAGTAAGATATTGGCTGGAGAGAGCACAATAATCTGGCAAATATGAAGTGCAGAGACATGGCCTAAATCTGGATGTTCATGGGAGGAGCAAAGGGTTCAGAGTTCAAGAGAAACAGGGTTCAGGGCAGGACTATTCAAGAAATTATCCAGGGAGCTGTCCAGCATCTCAGGTGGCTCTGCAAGAAGAGTTACTGACAGACACAGCAGAGGTTCTGGTTCAGGTCCAGGTGCTGACATAGGGGAAGATTTACTAAAACTGGAGCACTCAGAATCTGGCTAGCTGTGCATGGTAGCCAATCAGCTTCTAACTTCAGCTTGTTCAATTAAGCTCTGACAATAAAACCTGGAAGCTGATTGGTTTCTATGCAGAGCCGTACCAGATTTTGCATGCTCTAGTTTTAGTAAATCCTCCCAATAGTGTCCCCCATTGGAAGACTTCTAATCTTTTACTGTTCCCTGGAAAAGTTTGGATTTCCTTTTATGTTCTTTGATGATAATGGTAAACATGACAAACAGAAAAGGCGAATCTGCCTAACAAGACACAAACAGCAATAAAGGTGTTCTAATCCCTCTCAATTCTATCCAAACCCCCCAAAAAAGTTTTGCTTTTAGTTATACTTGTATATCACTTTAAGGAGAACAGCAAGTGAGTCTTATTGTTTTACTGCATCCTTGAAGTGATGTTTAATTAAAGGGGAAGGACAAATTAAAGCAGTCATATACTGTATGTAAACCTATAGGATAAATATACCAATGAGTGTTAAAGTAGAAGTACAGCCATAACCTAACTAGCTCTAAACCTACTCACAGCCACATGTAAAACTAATCTATCTAGTCCTGTAAAGAAGAAATCACTGTACTTACCTGTACTGCAGCCGATCCAGTCTGGTCCCACACTGAGCAGTGGGTTCACTGTGTAGGCGTGTGCAGGAGAGGCAGCCAACAATGGACGCGTCATAGTAAGTCTATGGGTGACGTCACTTCCCAGGCATTTCCCAGCCGTTGTCTGTTCTCTCCTGCAGACAGCAGGAGGCCGACCTGATTGGCTTCAGAAAAGGTATGTATAGTGATTTCTTTTTTACTGGGTTAGATGGATTTGTTTTAGAATGTAGCTGCGAGTAGTTTTAGAGTTAGTTGGGTTTTGGGTGAACTTCCACTTTAGCCACTTCAGGTTTGTCCCATAGCAGTTTTAGTACAACAAGGGCCGCACCTGTGCGCCGGATCATGTATACCAGGTAGGAGGCGAACATGGAGGAGCCCAGCGGAGGGTACCACAGATTCGATGTCCGCCGACACCAATCAATGATTCAGCAGAGAGGCAAAATGGTGGTCTGCCTATGTAAACAAAGCAGATCGCCGGAGGGAAGGCATGGATTCTGTGTCTCTGCAAAGCAGGGACAAGGATCCATGTCTTTCCCTAGTAAAACCCTGTGGTGGTGGCACCCTGTGCTATCTTAAAGATTGCTGGTTTACGCCAGATTTTGGAGAGAAAGAAACATTAATTGCACAGCTGTGTGTTTGGCTATTTAGTTCTGACCTCAATATGGCTTAGGGCCCCACCCAACAGTCTGTCCTGGGAGTCAGAGGCTGCATGTCTGCAGAGGAAGATGTCATTGGTGATTGAGCAGCAAGGCGCTGATCAGGAGTAAGCTAGGAGAGAGCTTAACTCTAGGAAACTCTGTTGTTTTGAGGAGCAGACCTACGGCCTAGGCTAAAGGCCTGAAACAGCCGGATGGCAAGAATGAAATCCAGAAGGCTAAAGTGTTGAGTATGCAAGATACAGTAATGGTGGAACCCCCTGTGAAGGCTACTGATGTATTTGTGAACTTTTTGTGCTTTTAAATAAAGGTGGGCTACCAGGCCCTTAAAAATTCAGTTCTGGACTGGCGTACTAACTTAAAAACGCACCTACCGCCGGAGTCTGCTCACCCCAATCTTAAAAACCCCTTCCCAGCCAGTGTCATTAGTACAGTGATAGTGCATATTTTTTTTACTGATCACTGTATTTGTGTCACTGGTTCCCAAAAGGTGTCAAAAGTGTCACCTAGTGTCCGAATGTCCGTCACAATATCGAAGTTCCGCTATAAGTCGCTGATCGCCATCATTACTAGTAAAAAAAAAAAAATATCCCATAGTTTGTAAACGCTCTAACTTTTGGGCAAACCAATCAATATACGCTTATTGCCATTTGTTTTACCAAAAATATGTAGCAGAATACATACAGTATTGGTTTAAATTTATGAAGAGATTTGATTATTTCAAATTTTTATTTATTATAGCAGAAGGTAAAAAATATTGTTTTTTTCCTCAAAATTGTCAGCCTTTTTTTGTTTATAGTGCAAAAAATAAAACCGCAGAGGCGATCAAATACCACTAAAAGAAAGCTCTATTTGTGGGAAAAAAAGGACAATTTATTTGGGTACATGACCGCGTGATTGTCAGTTAAAGTAGCACAGTTATGTATTGCAAAAAATGGCCTGGTCATAAAAGGGGTAAAGTGGTTAAGTGGATCTGTAAATATTCCAATGCAAACTTTATAATGCATTGTGTATGCTTGTATTGTTTTGGATTATTGTGTCTCCTTAATGCGGAGTTCCACCCGCAATTTTTTTTTTCAAAGTCACACTGTACACTGTAGCTGCTGACTTTTAATAAGGACACTTACCTGTCCTAGGCGCTCATGATGTCGGCCCCCCGAGGCCGATCCCTCGATCCTGGCAGCTCCTGGCGCCGCCATCCTCACTAAGGGAAACAGGCAGTGGAGCCTTGTGGCTTCACTGCCCGTTTCCTACTGCACATGCACGAGTCTCACAGCGCTTTGTGAATGGGCTGCTGCTTTCTGGGATACATGAGTTCCCAGAAGGCAGCACGCCCAATCCCCAGAAGACAACACGAGGAGGATGAGGAAGAAGACCTGCCGCGGACTAGGAAGAGGCAGATTAGGAAGAACCGCATAGCAACCGCAATTTCTGGTAAGTAAAAATTATTATTATTTTTTCTATTTATTTGCAGGATTTTTTTTTTTTTTTTAGGGTGGACCTCCACTGTAACACAGCCCATGTTCCTGCCTATAGATGAGTTACTATAAATTTGGAGGATCCTATTACCACTTCATCAGTGACCAGACCACTGCTGGACAGACAAACAGAGAGACTAGGGAGGTTACTGAAGCGAAAGCCCTGTCTGTACCACCTCAAGCCATATGAGGGGAAAATATTTGACAATTTCCACTACAAAGTATTGTGAGAACCTCATCTAAGGAGGCACCATATAAGTAGGGACAAATTCCTACTCCCTCTTCCTCATTTCCCAAAAGGTTACAAAGATCTAGCCTACAACTTTACGTTAAAAAGTAAACTATACATATGCAATATTACATCATTATAGAGAGGCATATAAAACTGTCATTTGTTCTAACCACAAGCGCTCTGTAAGTAAATACATTTATGAATGTTACATAATCTTCTTTCCTATAGGCAAAACTTGGATGCAAACTCAACTTTTCCTAGTGCTGTTTAGATGGAGTAGACATCGAGAAGTGTCACACCGGTTTAAGATAGCACTGTATTTTCCACTCCATTTGGCTACGTTATGGGCTATTTTTATTTCTAAAGTGAATTTTAAGCTAGAATTATGTGGATATATTAAGTTTAATCCTGCAAAGCATAATATTATTTTCTGTTAAATGAGATTACATTTTCCTCCTCTTCCCCGGGACAAGCAATAACCCAAATACTTTCTAATTATTTATTCATGGAATTTTCCATAGATACTACCACAATTTACCCTCATCCTAAAATTGTTACTGTTTTCTGCTAATTTATAATATGTCCCATTATTAAAGTGTAACCATGGTCAAATAAAAAATGACATATATCATGTAGCTTGTCAATAGAAAAACAGCAATTCTTGTTTTTCCGAGTCGCGCAACCTAAGAAGGTTAGATTATCTGTTGCCAGGCCCTTTGCTACAGGACAGGCAAAACAAACAATTTCTTGGGGTCCCGAGCTGGCTTCCTCTTCCCAGGCTGTAGCGTGGCCAAGCTCCTCTTCCTTCCTCCTGGAGTCCTGTCAGTCCGGCCGGGTACCGCGCGTGGTACAGGAGATTCAGTTTTCTGCTGAGTGCTCATATACTTTCAGTCTGGCCGGGAACACAGGAAACTGAATCTCCTGTACCAGACAGTACCCGGCACGGCCGGGGCACTATCTGATAGGGGACTGGGGACCCATAATAATAGAACACCGGACTGAGAGGAGGAAGAGGAGCTTGGACACGCTACAGTGGCGGCCTACAGGGAAGAAGGGGAGGTGAGAATAGAAAAACATATTGACTAGGGAGGGGGGGGGAGTAAGAACATATGTGTAGCGCTAATGTTGGCTTTGCGTGCAAGGGTGGGTGCTTGGGGGCCCCCATTTTGCTTGGGGCCCCCAAATTCCTTTAAACGGCCCTGTCTGTTGCTCCTGCTAGTAAATCAGCTATGTTATTAGTATCAATAGACCTTATCATATACGTCATTCCTGTTTTACCCATAGACAGAATTTAATGGAACATGTACTGAAAGAAATATGGAGGTTGCCATTGTTGATCTCTCTATCTAAAAAGTAAATGTGACCTGGCTGTCATGCTGATCCTATGGCTTCAATACTTTCTAAAAGTTACTAATCTGAAACATATATACAGATCAGGAGTTTCTATTTCACTTTGACCTCACTTGCTGCATGCATGTCCTGTGGCAGTGGCTCAGAAGTTATTAATCCCATTACTGCCACCAATTTACATCATATGTCATCAGCAGCAGCAGGGGTCTCTTATGCCTTGTATACACGGTCAGACTTTTGACCGTGCAAAATTCTGCCGTCAGTCCGTCAGAAAGAAAGAGAACAGATGGAGGCTACACACGGCTGGACTTTCTGAGAAAAAAAGCCTGTCTGACTTTTTTCAAGGTAATTTTTTTCTTTGACATCTAGGGTATGTATTTAAAAAAAAATCTATTTATATCAATTTAATTGATTAAGAAAAATCTATGTAAACAGTTTCTATATTTGGGATATTAAATATATCAACTTTTCTTCTTGCTATGCAGTGTTTCACAATGATTGTGCATTGCTGGTTCTGCAAGCCTACCACTTTCTAGGCTTTTGTCACATGACCAACACAGGAAAAAGCCTGCAGAAACATTTTTACCAAGACAGTAATTATTTAATCTCTATTACTTGCAGAGGAAGCCCATGCCCAAACAAGCAACCTCTTGTGTACAGCAAGCAGCAGGGCAGCCTCTCACTTTAACAACTGATGCTGCATACACACGATCACTTTTTGTGATGAAAACAAATGAAATTTTTAAAAATGTCATTTAAAATGATCGTGTGTGCGCAAAATGTCATTTTATGTCTTCTGAAAACAAATGAAATTTTTAAAAATGTCATAAAAAATGATCGTGTGTGGGCAAAAATGACGTTTTAAACCCGCACATGCCCAGAAGCAAGTTAGGAGACGGGAGGTAAAACTACCATTCATAATGGAGTAAGCACATTCATCACGCTGTAACAGACAAAAAAGCAGGAATCGTCTTTTACTAACAAGTAACCAGCTAAAAGCAACCTCAAAGCAAAAAGGACTTCCCCTTTAGAATGCCGTTGTTTTGTTCATCATTTTCCAAAAATGATGGTGTGTACGCAACAACATTTTTAATGATGAAGTTGGAAAAAATTTGTTTTTTTTCATGAAGAAAAATTACATATTTTTTCATCACAAAAAGTGATCGTGTGTACGGGGCATGACGCTTACTGAATGCAGGGTAAATGAAGGGGTTAGTTCAGCCTTACCAACAAAAGTTTCTTAGATAAGGAGCTAATGTGTATATATATATATATATATATAACAAACGTGCAGTTTTGAGTAAGGTTGGATAATGTCCTTGCTATAGGTGTAGGCCAGTGATGGCGAACCTTGACACCCCAGATGTTTTGGAACTACATTTCCCATGATGCAAAACTATATTGCAAAGTGCATAAGCATCATGGGAAATGTAGTTCCAAAACATCTGGGGTGCCAAAGTTTGCCAACACTGGTGTAGGCCATTTACGTACCTCATGAATATATCTCCAGTAATTTAGTTTGCTGCAATCAGAAGTCCATGCCATCCTAGAGTGGAATATTTAAATTATAACCAGTGTAGGTACCTCATGAAGCCTGACCTGAAAATTCCTATTGCAAGTGAGGCCCAGCTATTATTGCTCACCTTCACCTTCACTATCACAGGAGTGAGCTCTCAAACGCTAAGCTCAGAGCTACTGTATTAGGGGAGAGAAGGCCCACATGAGGAGGTTTGAATCAGAGAAAGATCCTGTGATGGTGAAGGTGACTAGTATTAGCCAGGCCTCGCTTAGCAATGTCCTGGGAGTTTTCAGGTCAGGTTTTATGATGTACATAAATGGTTTCCACTTATAGCAAGGGACTCATTTTAGCCAGAGCTGCGCAGTTTGTTTTTATCTGCAGATGCCCCTTTTTTTTAAAAATAGACATGAGCCTTGCCAGCAAGGAGTCAGGTGGAACATAGAGAAGCAGTGCTGAGGAGAGGCTTTTGGTGGCCCTTGTGGAGGGGTTTACCTCGGGTTGGAGCTCGGGAGGCTGGCCCAGAAGGATCCCATCACAGGGGGCAGTTGGAGGGATCCAGGCTGGAGAGGCAGCAGAGAGAGCAAAGAGAGACAGTGAGAAGATCAGCATGGTGCAGGGACAGACAAGGGGAGAGACTGCCAGCTGTAGCAGTGCTCTCTTGAAGGCAGCATTGTGCCAAGTCTTCATCCTTGCCCTGTGAAATCTCCATGTGCATGCCAGTTAGGACTGGGAACAGGAAAACAGGCAGGTGCATCCGGTGGGCTAGCATTTTCTGCAAGCAGTGGAACTGGGATCAGTGGCCACAGGGAAGCAGAAGGTGATATGGTATGCTGCTCACTCCTTATGTGTTACTTTGCCAAGAGACTGAGAGTTCCTGCCTGTAATGGGCTGTTGCTGAACTGACGATAGATTGTTAGTCCTTCAGGAGTGAGCCAGCAGAAGCTGTACGAGGAGAAATCAAGTTTGTGCAGCTGGAAGGAAGAAGAGGAGTCTATAATTAGGGAGTTATGTAATTAAACACAATCCGAAAATCGGACGACAGATCGTCCTTTTTTTTGCATGCTAGTCGCATATCGAAAAGGGAGAGGTCACTAAACTTGCGAAAATTCTCGTACGTCAGAATAAAAAAATTGCAAGTGATGTAACGTGTTGTTGTTGTTGTTGTCCCACTGGGCATCCCATTATCCCTTACCCTATCCAAGTTATCATCCCCTAATAAAACCAAGCCAAAGACTGACTTCTGTGTCTGGATGAAAGAAGGAAATGATGTGTGAATGGCCGTGTGGCAGCAGGGAACTCAGGCTTCAGTAACTCTTATGTGGGTAGTACTAGACGTGATTGTAGCCGTATTAGTGCAATTGTGATAGAGAAAACTGAGTACTGTCCGTGATACTTTTTTTATTTGCACTAACATACAATTTTTCAGGACAAGCTTTCAGGGTGTTACCCCTTCTTCAAGGTCCAAGCAGTACTGAATAATGGGTTGTACTACAAAGGCAACATTTAAAGGCACAAAAGTACCATCCACTTTGACACATGTGGTAAGATACAAAGTTTTTTGTTTTGTTGTTGGCATATAGCTGTCATGCCAAATATGTCAGGATGCTTGGTATGCTTGAAGCCAAGCTTGATTTTCAACCTGTTTTGCCTCTGACAACAGAATAAGAAATGCTTTAATGTTTAGTACATTAGGCAACACAGAATATCCAGCATACCAGAAAACTGACCCTTTCACTCTGTTTAAACAATTGGATGTTCCCTATGTTTTTAAGTGAAGTTATTTTAATTGGAACCTTTACTTATGATTTTTCCTGAAAGGTTTAATTTGATCTGCTTGTGCTTTTGAGCCAGCGACTCCTATGGGAGTTCTTGAAATAAAATTAGCAGGAAGTAGCAAGCGTGGATGGGATATAGTTACACCCTACGCACTGTCCTATCCCGCTGAATACTCGACTTGCTGTACCTTGAATTTATACTACAAGTGTCTTCCTTTTTAAGTGCATTACAGTATTTCTGTGGAATTCCTAATTAAGTGGATCAGAATCACATCTTTAAATGTTATTAGGAAAATCATTGATATTGACCTCTGCTCAGAATTTAAAGAGCAACCCAAGTAATATTAGCGATGCAGTTCAGAGCCGACACAGGCAGTTTAGAAGTACCAACAGAGGCTCTGAGCTGGATGTGCAGCTGCAGGGTGAATTAACTAGAAGGCTACAGGACCACTACACTCTGATGTCCAAGCACTAAGAGGAGTGCTGCACAGTGAAGATAACTGGTACAAGGTTGGAAGGTAAGCATTTACCACAACACTCTGTCCTGTCCTTTAACTTCCAAATGTTACAATTTTTCAAAGAGCAATTAAAAATAAGTTTGCAAAATAAGCACACAACCAGGGCCGATCCTAGGGTCACAAGCGCCTGGGTGCAGAAATATTTCTTGCGCCCCCACATGGGCGTTGTCATTTTACTAACCCCTCGCCTTTACAAATGTTTCTATGGCAATGACTCAACCACAGAGATGCTCCCCCACAAAGTCTTCATTAACCTGGGATCCTTACATGATAAACAATAAACAAAATACAGGAAGAGAAGCAAAGTACTTTTTTGGGACCTGGAGAAGGGCCTCTGTGATGGACACAGAGAGGGCTTCTGTTAGAGGGTCTGTTAGATGTTCGGCGCCCCCACCTCTGCAGGCGCCTGGGTGCAATGCACCCTATGCACCCTGCCTAGGATCGGCCCTGCACACAACCATATTCTACAAAGAAAACACAAGTTAGGCTATCATTGTAGTGCCAAAGTGCACCGCAGAGGGCAAATAATGAGCATTGACATTTTTTCCACCTATTATTGTGCTTTACTCTGCAAGAGCAGTTGCTCCAGAGCTTAATAAATGAGCAAAAGCCCTGGTGACTTCCAAGATCCAATCATGTGCAAGCAAAGCCACATTTTTTCTTATTTTCATTTTAGGTGTATTGGTATTCTTTACAAATTGAGCTTTACCTTATTTACCAAGCTGTGGAGCAACTGCACTTTCTAAAGTGCATAGTCTATTTGCTTTTAATAAATCAACCCATAGCATCTTGCTGCATTGTCACACATAAAGGACATATAGAGGCTGACTTACTGAAATCAGAGAGTGCAAAATCTGGTACGGCTCTGGATAGAAACCAATCAGCTTCCAGTTTTTTCTTTGTCAAAGCTTAGTTGAAAAAGATGACGTTAGAAGCTGATTGGCTACAATGAGCAGCTGCACCAGATTTTCCACTCTCCAGTTTTATCAAATAAATCCCATAGTGTTTTAGGATTGATTGCGTAGAAGGGATTACTACCAGTAGGGTGGATCCACATGGGATGGGGCAGGGCGCAACCTTTGTATTTTATGTTAAGAAAATTCCAGGTCCAGTTTTCTGCCTAGCTAATAAATGAGGTGCTTATCTGTAGCTGGTTCACACAATTAGTGGATCTACAGTAAGTACCTAGGTTTCCTTTGGGGTTTCCTACAACATAAGCATTACATTGGAGAAAGTTTGCGTGGGCTTTCCAGCCACATGTCCCTCTGCCTCAGACCATTATGCTGAAGAAAAGAACACATTATTGCCAGCTATGTCAAACTCCCTCCCCCTTTTTTGTATACATTATTGCAGTAGTGCATGGTTATATACACAAACCATACATTCAACTTGATAAAAGACTTACATTTCTCCCACAAGTCCTGTCCTGCCCCAAGTCTAGGTCTTTTCTGGGAAGCAACATGAAAAGCAAAGTCTCACAAGATTCACATTGTGCTCAAGGAGAAACCTCTGAAGCCTTTCAATTGTATATTGATAGGAGTAAATCCATACATCCACCCTGTGTCAAGCGCCAGCACAAGGTTGGACATCCGCTCCATGCTCCTTGTGGATCCGATACCTCACCCACAATACCAGAGCGCTGTTATCCCACTTCCTGTATATTGACAACAGACCCCTCCTAGTGACTCCGTCAATCACAGAGTGATTGACTAGTTCAGTTACACCTTCTTTCTCAGTTGCAGCCAATTTTGAAGACTAAACTAATGTAGTGATCCCTTGGAACAAGTTGTAAAGCCAGTTCCTACAGGGACTACTTTACAATCTGGTGGGGAGTCTTAAACACTGATTCATTTTGGGTCATGTCAGATAACACCTATTTTTCCTACTTTTAAGGGGCCCCTAATGTTCCTTGGTTACAGGCCCGGTCTATCGGGGGTCGCATCGAAGACCCTTGAGTCAACAGAGTCATGGGTTAGAGGGAGTGTAGTCCTACTGGGAAACCCATCTTACCACCGCTAAGTAAGCCAACCTGCCCACACAAGTACCACCCTCTTTGCAACTAAAACTGGTTCTGTTGTCTATGCTACCAAGTTATTGGCAGTACTCAGTGGCATACATACGGGGGGGTGGTCCAACCCTGGTGCCGCACACATTGGGGGTGTCAGGCTGGCTATCAGAGCCAGGACAAGGCAGTGGCGGGTGCAAGAGGTGCTCTCTGTTCTGTAGCTTAACTGGCTCTCTGTGTTCGTACGAGTCGGCTGCTCTGTCATTGAGCTCTATACTGAGTGCACTTATAGTGCAAAGTGGATTTTCCTTTAGTAAATAACCCCCATTGTGTTGCAAGTCCAGTTTAACATATCTAAACCAAAAAATAAATATTTTATACATGGTAGCTTACCAGTTCTTAGATGTGGTGGCTGCATAAGACAGCCCATAGATGAGCCTTTTTTTTCTGTTTAACTGGTGGGTTGAACAAAACAAAATTTACTTGATTCCCCTGTCAACACACTTGATGTGTTGCAAAGCAGAGCAAAGAAAAGCTGGGAAAGTTCTATAGGGCAGGTAAACAGAAATTGATATATCAAAATGTGTCTGGTGTCTGCGGAACCAGTCAAATTTGAATCCATGTATGGCTGACTTTAGTTTTTTTTCAGGCTTTTTCACATATTTTCACCTGTAACCATTCAAATATTAACACTTCCTGTACCCCCATGTTTACAATCACATATTCATGGTATGGACCAGGAGTCTCCAAACTATGGCCCTCCAGTTGTTCAGGAACTACAATTCCCATCATGCCTAGTCATGTCTGTGAATGTCAGAGGTTTACAAAGCCTCATGGGATGTGTAGTTCTGCAACATCTGGAGGGCCGTAGTTTGGAGATCCCTGGTATGGACCATCACACAAGCTGGACATGTGTGCATTTTTTCATCTCCATTACATGGGGGAATGAGTGTTGGAACTTGAGGTGGTGACCCAGTGAGGTCCAATGCCTCTAATTGAAAAAGGGGGAAATGGGAATTAAAAATGTGAAGAGTAGCTCAATTTACGAAACGCGTAGGGCTATTATATGCCGTGTTTCAATCCATCATATTTTTGATTTTTCCAAAAATGTGTATCATGTGATAATTGTTTACAACCATGTGATTCCTTTTTCCTTCATTAAATGTATATGTGAATATATATGAATTGTAATGGATGATTTATCTTACCTTTTTAACATTGAATCATGATTACCATTACGTATTACACTATTGACATATATAATAAATTTGATCTTTTTATACCTACGTACTTCATTTAAAGTCCCATTCCCCTTTTCCCCCTTTTTCACATGGATGAATGATGGGATAATTAGTTTGTTTTCTTTTCAGCTCACAAGAAGTGAGCAGGTATTTTATGTACTGATTTGAATGGGCCCTTACCATATTAGTTGTGTTTGGGGAGATATGTAAAATCTACAGAGAATCATATGATCTGTGCTCAGATAACTCTCTTTAGATCAGAGAGATGTGCAAGAAATTGTTCAGGCAAATTGAGAATTAGAGAAATGGCAGTTCTGTTTCAATCATTACTAGAATATTTTAATTCCACCTAAACATTACGCACACATGTTCATGTATTTAGTGTCAGCCTTTCTAATCACAACTCTCTACAATGTGCTGTCAACCAAGCCACACATCTGATCTATCACACACAATAGCCACAGTACATGTCAACATACCATACCATCACCCTAGTGTTACGTACAAAGGACAGCTGCCAAAATGACATCATAGGAGTGTTGTAGGCAGTTTAACATTGTTATGGTGTTTCCATAGAAATTTTGAGCTGTCTGTGATTTCTTGGGAAATTGTATTTGAAAAATACAACATAGTCCCAGTTGGCAGGCACAAACATAATGCAACTTCTACTGCTTTCAAATGATCTTAAACCAGGCACACACAAGAAATAATTCGGAGTGTCTAGGGTTTAGGCACTTTAGGGGTCTTGGGGAGTGTTATGAATTGGCAATCAGTTTCAAAATGGGTGTGTCCTGTAACCATATAATGTATACGGAGCTCATTGAAACCTGTTTGAAATCAACAAAACTTGATTGGTTTTAATTAAAAAAAAATTAATTATGGCCATGTTCAAGACTAGTAGGCAAGCTATTGTCAAGAAAGGGCATGGGGAGCTGGGTACTGACATGTCCCTGGAAGTACAGTACTGAAGATAAATACTTGGTGGGGCTGGGGGGCAAATAATAAATAGATGACTGAGCTTAAGGTACAGTTGTACTATAAATCAAATTAATAACGACTATTGCAGGCAATCCCAGCAGTATTATATACCTTGTTCCAGCTGCAAATGCCACTTTTGATGGGCAACTTGGGCTGTAAAGAAAATGGTTGCATTTATCCTACCAACAGATATGATATATGTGATTTTTTTTTCACTTTAATTTTTAAAATATAGCAAGGAATCCCAAAACGCTATATAAGTTACATAAGTAAAACAGTAATTGTCTCCTTTAAGATAGACAATCTTTAACTGAAACCTAGGACTGAGTCATCCCAAAAACGGAGGGTCACTGCCATATGTTCTTCGAATAAATTTCACCTTGAGCTACTGATCTCTATAACAGGAAGTAAATAGTTAGAGATTACCATCTAAAAAGGAGTCTATCACTCCACCTGGTGGCTTAAAAAGAAAACAAGTAATAATATGCAATATTTAAAATTTAACTGACAAAAAAAAGCTATTTAAAAATTATAATTTATTTGAATAATTAACCTAATTAAGAAAGCAAAGAATTAGGCCTCAAGCCAATATATTCTCTTTAACCATGCTGCTTTTTTTCTGTTACCTTACCAATGTGACCACACGTAAGACTCCAAGTAAAATATAGGAAACAAAATCCAAACAAGTTAATTTGAACAGTTCCATAAGTGCCACAGAGTTTCCTGTGACTTAGGGTGGAATCTACAGCTTAAGGTTTGTAGATTGTCTGTCCGCAGGCCAGGTGTTCCCCCCCCCCCCCCCCCGTCCCCCGTCCCGTCCCGAAATCCTAAACCCTGCAGATTTTCCAGAATGATTCCAAACATTCCACCCTATTTGTAACAAATGACAATAATATCACCAGGTCTGGTTTTGCTTTGGATTTATGTTAAGTGACTTTGAAACCCCACTATGACCAGGGCATTGGTGTTCCACATGGCTTCCCATTCGGAATCTTAGGCAGTTTTTAGGAATTAGTGGCATCAGCTGAAAGTTACAATGTAAACAGATGTAGGCTGGTTCCTGTCATGTGGATCTGTTTCAGACTTTTCAGCTGAATGCTGTATGTGTACGTTTAATGGAACAGGAAGCAATATTACACAATGACATCACCCGCAGACCGACATATGTTATGTATGTTGGAGTTTATAAATCCAGCCTAAACACATTACCTGATTTTTTTGCAAAGCAGAACTCCAGACAAACAGATACACATGCAGTGTAGGTACTATACATATAGATTGACTTCCCAAAATATTTCTCATTCTTTTCAAATGGTGTTGTGAGCCATGCATGTCTAAAATACTATAGAGGCACTGTTTAGAGTTCACAATGGCCTTTTTGTATCATCTACCCAACATCCCTTTTTTTGCTTTCCTCTTCCTGTGAGTTTGTCTTAACACTTCCTCCCGAATCCAGTATCTGAAATATGTTAGTATGATAGCAGTGTAGATTGACATATGTTGAGGTATTTTATTTATTTTTTGCAATTCCTTTAACAAAAAGTTGCATTTTCAAACATGTGCCAAAATAGTGCATAACAAGGTCACATGAATAGACAGACTTGAAAAATCAGTGGTAACGACAATATGAAATAACAATATGAAATAACACTATGAAAATCAAGCAAAACACGACAGTTTCAGAAAGAGATGGCAGGTGGGACACATACAGATGAAGTGCAGCATAAGAATGCAACTACGTTCAATAGGAAAAAAGGAAATAAAGAGACCGGATTTGTCAGAGGGGCCCCAGAGGCTATAAGATTCAGGCATGGCCTACAATCAAATGGACAAATATAATGGCTGGGTAACTACTGAAACTGCAAGGGATATATCCCCAAACTTCATAAATGGTAGAGGAGGGGAATAAGGAAGGTAGGGGAAGGGGCAGGGAGAGGAAGGAAAAAGAGGTAAAGAAGAAAGAAGCAAAGTAAAAAAGAAGAAACCAGGAAAAGCAGTCACTATTGCCCGGGGCCAAGAAATAACCACAGGCCCTGGGGGCTCAGCCGGTTTGTGAGACCTCCTGTAAATAGGCATCAGTGTATACAAAATATTGCCATGGCCTCCATGTGTCATGAAAGATCTCATCCCTGTTATGTAGGGTAGCTGTGCGGTCCTCCGTGTGAGTTCATTGATTTTGGAAATATGGGGAGATTTACTAAAACTGCATACAAAATTTGGTGCATCTATGTACAATAACCAATCAACTTTAAACTTCAGCTCATTCAATTAAGCTTTTTCAATAAAACCTGGAAGCTGATTGGTTACTATGCAGAGTTGCACCAGATTCTGTGTGCACCGGTTTTAGTCATTCTCCCCCATAGGGGTTGATTTACCAAAGCTGGGAAGTGCAAAATCGGGTGCACATCTGCATAGAAACCAATCAGCTTTCAGGTTTTATTGTCAAAGCTGAATGGAGCAAACTGAAGTGAGAAGCTGATTGGCTACAATGCACAACTGCACCAGATTTTGCATTCTCCAGTTTTATTAAATCAACCCCACTTTGTCTACTTGGCTCACACTGCTTGCATTACCACCTTAAAGAGGAACTGCAGTCAGTTCACATAATTTGTAATAAAAATATCTTTGCCATTCTGAAGCTTCCCTCCGAACACTTTGCATATTATTTTATATATACTGTGATTCTGTACTTGCCAAATATGCTGCAGAAATCTCCCTCCACTGGATGTATCCATTTTAACTGTGGGAAGCTGAAGCTGCTGCCTGTTCACTTCCTGGATTTACACAGACACACATAGGCACACCTCCAGCTATACAGCTCTGCAGGTTCTGAGGATGCTCGTTTGAACTTTGGATTTTAGTCTGATGGACTTGTGTACACACGATCAGATGATCCTTCATCAGACATTTGTTGTCGGAAAGTTTGAGAGTATTCACAGCGAACATTTTTCCATTGAAAAACTGAAAACATTTGTCCGATGGAGCATACAAATGGTCGGATTGTCCGATACAATATATCCGTCGGACCGTTAGTGTCAAAAACTCCTATTGTGTGTATGGGCCTTACGGTGAGCAGGTTTTTCACCTGTTTGGTGGAGGTGCACAAGTCTCTGGAAGCAGTGAAGGAAGAAGGTCACTGATAACTTTCGCATCAGCAACAAAAAAGACCAATATCACGGACTGGAACAATGCCTCACATTGATAGACAATTGGATGATGGAGAGACACCTTAGGCGGCGTACACACGATCGGATATATCCGATGAAAACGGTCCGCGGACCATTTCCATCGGATATGTCCGATCGGGAGTTTGATCCGATGGCGTGTACACACCATCGGATCAAATTCCCCGCCGCCGGAAGGCGCGGTGACGTGGCGGTGACGCGGCGGTGACGTTGACGCCGCCGCGTCACCGCAACGTCACCGCACCAGGAAGTAAAACACTTCCGCGCTTGCGCCGAATCCATTCGGCAGCGGCGCGGCGGCGGTGGGGGCCGACATGTCTGCTGGTAAGTGTACTAACCAGCAGACATGTCGGGCGGACAGATCCCCACCGGATAGATTTCAAAGCATGCTTTGAAATCTGTCGGGTGGAGAAATCTGTCCGCTAGCCCATACACACGAGCGGAGATGTCTGCTGAAACGGTCCATCGGACCGTTTTCAGCGGACATATCCCCTCGTGTGTACGCGGCCTTAAACTTAATGGATCCAAAACAGAACTTCTTCTGCTTCACGCAAACTGAAAGACAAACTCTAGGACGACATGGACGCCACCACCCATTCTGGGACAAACCATCATCCCAAGCACCAAAGTCAAAAGTCTAGGGGCCAGATCCACAGACATCAGCGGATCTTTGTGCGGGCATAGCGTATCTTCTTTACGCTGCGCCGCCGCAACTTAGAGAGGCAAGTGCCGTATTCACAAAGCACTTGCGTCCTAAGTTACGGAGGCGTAGCGTAAATGGGCTGGCGTAAACCCGCGTATTTCGAAGTAGGCAGGTCGTGGGCGTGTAGTATTATAATGAGGCTTGACCCCATGTAGATGCATGTCCGTAGGAACGGCGCATGCGCCGTCTGTGGACGTAACCCAGTACGCATGCTCCGACTCATGTCCGATTGAATTCCTAAAATACATTGAAAAATGCCTCTATTCGCGTACGACTTACGCAAACGACGTAAAATAAGACCCTGTTTCGACGTCCATACGGTAAAATGACTTACCCCTGCTTTATGAGGGGTAAAGTTAGCCGGTCGTACGCCTTACGTAAACTGCGTATATTAATACGCTGGGCGCAACTACATTCGTGGATCGGCGTATCTAGGTCATAACAATTATACGCCGGCATAGGCAAGTTACGTCGGCGGAGGAAGCCTATTTTTTAGACGTATCTGCCTTTGAGAATCAGCATAAAGATACGCCAGGGCAGATTTGAAATTACAGAGGCGTATCTGGAGATACACCGCCGTAAAGGTTTTGTGGATCTGGCCCTAGAAGTCACCTTTGACTCAGACATGACTAAGGACACACAAATAGGATCAGTAGTCAGCAGATCTCACTATCTTCTCCGCCTGCTACGAAGACTCATCCTCTTAATCCCTGAAGAGGATACAGCAGTAGTAGTTGGAACAATTATCAACTCCAGGCTCGACTATGCAAACTCCCTCTACCTCGGACTCCCCAAATACCAGATTTCTCGGCTACAAGTCGTCCAGAACACGGCAGCCAGATTGATAATGGGAAAAAAATGGGAATCAATCACCCCGGCACTGAGGACCCTTATTTGGCTAGCCGTAAAGGATCGGGTCACTATCAAGGCCCTCTGCCTCACTCACTCATTCACTGATTGCCCTAGTGTGCTGGACACTACTTCTGGTAGTTTTATTTGAATGTTTATATACAAGGTGCTGGACTGTGTATAAACATATATTTCTCGATTTTTATATATTAATTTATGGACTAAATACCACCGGGAATTGCTTATCATAATTTTGTGCATGAATTAATTTAGTATCACAGTGGAGTATGTAAGTTATTTTTGTATGGATTGATTGGTATTACAACGGTTGTTGTGCTGCACTTATTTTTTCAATATTAACTTTATACAAGCACCTCCCTACACACATACTAGGGCAAATTTGGACAAAAGTCTACTTACCTATTAGCACGTTGTTACCAAATAACAGGAATTACCTGAACAAGAACCTTTATAGCAGAATCGCCAGTTATTTTTTTAATGAAAGCTGCAGATTTAACCACTTCGCCTCTCACATCTGTTCACCCCCCTATGAACCTGAGCAATTTTTTAGATTTCAGTTATGGACTTATTTATTCTGCAACAACGTTGTCATTACTAAGGATAGCAGGGTAATAAATATATTGGGCCAGATTCAGATACACTTAATTTTGCGCTGCGTAATCGAAATACTCTACGCTGCCGTATTTTACCAGGCTCTACATCGAATTATGGTAGATTTTTGCCCGTACGCTACGGCGGCGTAGTCTATTTCTCGACGCGTAATCGAAATACGCGATTAGGGGGCGTGAAGCATTTAAATTAGGCGCGTCCCCGCGGCGATCGAACTGTGCATGCTCCGTTCAGAAATTTCCCGCCGTGCATTGCGCGAAATCACGTCGTTACGTCATTCGTTGTTTGAGTAGCGTCGTTTACGGACATTCCTATTCCCGGACGACTTACGTAAAAAATAATAAAAGACGTCGGAAAACGTTGAAATTCGACGCGGGAACGACGGCCATACTTAACATGGGCTGTCTAATATTAGAGCAGCAAAAAGCTGGTATAGTGTTACGCAAAAAAAAGATGACTAAAGATGCCGTAAGAGATTTCGATTGAAGATCGTAATTTCTGGGATCGCCGGCAAAAGCTCATTAGCATACCCCGACGCGGAAAACAACGGGAAGTCCACCCAGTGGCCGCAATTTTATTGCAGCGTAGATCCGAAGGCGTACGAACACGTAATCCAGTCGAATTGAAGCCCGCAGCCGTCTATTCATGGTTTGAGGTTTCAGACTAGCTAAAAAACGCGCGTAATTTGAAATTACTCCAGTCTAACACCAGTTAAACAGGAGTTAAGGGCTCTCTGAATCTGGCCCATTGTTTTTAAGGACAAACAAGGCTTAGTTTTCATGATCTTGTCCTGTAAAAATTATTTTTTTTGCAATTCTAGACAATACATTTTTTTTTTTTTTTGAGCAGTGTTAGTTTAATAATAAATAGTGTTACTACACATAAAATGTGCACATTTAATTATGTAATTTGCCTTGGTTAAAGTGATACTTAAAATTATGATTCTGGTACAAAGCATTGCTAAGTTATTTACAAATTAAATAATTAATTTTTAAATATTTGTTTTTCATTTTGAGCTTTTTGCAGGTGGGAGAAATGTGTAAATATATGTTAATTTGCATGTGCAAAAACAGTGTAGCGCTGGACAGCACATACCACATAAGTATCTAAAATACCAGGTGTAAACAGTGATAATCTATAAATAATAACAATCAATATGTGAATACACAAAAGCTATGAATGCATAGGTTGTTATAACACTGTGCCAATCAATATGGCACTGAGCATAAAGTACTTACAGTGCAGAAAATAAGTATTTGAACACCCTGCTATTTTGCAAGTTCTCCCACTTGGAAATCATGGAGGGGTCTGAAATTGTCATCGTAGGTGCATGTCCACTGTGAGAGACATAATCAAAAAAAAAAATTCCAGAAATCACAATTTATGAATTTTTAACTATTTATTTGTATGATACAGCTGCAAAGAAGTATTTGAACACCTGTCTATCAGCTAGAATTCTGACCCTCAAAGACCTGTTAGTCTGCCTTTAAAATGTCCACCTCCACTCCATTTATTATCCTAAATTAGATGCACCGTTTGAGGTCATTAGCTGCATAAAGACACCTGTCCACCCCATACAATCAGTAAGAATCCAACTACTAACATGGCCAAGACCAAAGAGCTGTCCAAAGACACTAGAGACAAAATTGTACACCTCCACAAGGCTGGAAAGGGCTACGGGGAAATTGCCAAGCAGCTTGGTGAAAAAAGGTCCACTGTTGGAGCAATCATTAGAAAATGGAAGAAGCTAAACATGACTGTCAATCTCCCTCGGACTGGGGCTCCATGCAAAATCTCACCTCGTGGGGTCTCAATGATCCTAAGAAAGGTGAGACATCAGCCCAGGACTACACGGGAGGAGCTGGTCAATGACCTGAAAAGAGCTGGGACCACCGTCTCCAAGGTTACTGTTGGTAATACACTAAGACGTCATGGTTTGAAATCATGCATGGCACGGAAGGTTCCCCTGCTTAAACCAGCACATGTCAAGGCCCGTCTTAAGTTTGCCAATGACCATTTGGATGATCCAGAGGAGTCATGGGAGAAAGTCATGTGGTCAGATGAGACCAAAATAGAACTTTTTGGTCATAATTTCACTAACCGTGTTTGGAGGAAGAAGAATGATGAGTACCATCCCAAGAACACCATCCCTACTGTGAAGCATGGGGGTGGTAGCATCATGCTTTGGGGGTGTTTTTCTGCACATGGGACAGGGCGACTGCACTGTATTAAGGAGAGGATGACCGGGGCCATGTATTGCGAGATTTTGGGAAACAACCTCCTTCCCTCAGTTAGAGCTTTGAAGATGGGTCGAGGCTGGGTCTTCCAACATGACAATGACCCGAAGCACACAGCCAGGATAACCAAGGAGTGGCTCTGTAAGAAGCATATCAAGGTTCTGGCGTGGCCTAGCCAGTCTCCAGACCTAAACCCAATAGAGAATCTTTGGAGGGAGCTCAAACTCCGTGTTTCTCAGCGACAGCCCAGAAACCTGACTGATCTAGAGAAGATCTGTGTGGAGGAGTGGGCCAAAATCCCTCCTCCAGTGTGTGCAAACCAGGTGAAAAACTACAAGAAACGTTTGACTTCTGTAATTGCAAACAAAGGCTACTGTACCAAATATTAACATTGATTTTCTCAGGTGTTCAAATACTTATTTGCAGCTGTATCATACAAATACATAGTTAAAAAAATCATACATTGTGATTTCTGGAATTTTTTTTTTTGATTATGTCTCTCACAGTGGACATGCACCTACGATGACAATTTCAGACCCCTCCATGATTTCCAAGTGGGAGAACTTGCAAAATAGCAGGGTGTTCAAATACTTATTTTCTGCACTGTATAAATATCAACAGATAAACAGTGTAAGGCCTCATTTCCACTGGCGTTTTTACAGCCACTTTTCTGAGCGTTTTTTGCAGCTTAAAAACGCCTGTCCATGTTAGTCTATGGCATCATGCCCACCATGACGTTTTTGAGCTGTAGATAGCTAAGCTGCAAAAAAAACGCGGGGCCAGTGCGTTTTGAAGCTCCAGCAATAGAGCTGTAAAAATGCCAGACATAAAAAAAACCTTAAAAACGCGCAAAACATGGACAGGCGTTTTTAAGCTGTAAAAAACGTGGCTGTAAAAACGCCAGTGGAAATGAAGCCTAAAAATAAAGTGACCAATTCAGCATATGAGATGCAAAACAGAGTCCACAGAAAAAAGCTGGGAGTTATTAGCCCCTTCTAATGCAGGTGATGAAAAGATGCAAACAATGAAAGTCCAATTAGGAGATCCACAGGTGAGAAAGGAGGGAGATTTCAGACATCAGTGGCCCAACACCAGTAGAAATAAAGGCTTACCAGAAAGCCTGTGACTATCCCTTTCAGGAGTAGTCTAAACAGGCATAGCAGGAAATTCTGATCCTTTGAGGTGTCAAGAACGAATCCTGGTCTCTCCACAGATTAGATGGTAGAATCCACAGCTCCTCATGGGGTTAACCACTGCTTCCAAATGGAACTTGCATAGATGTATGTGAGCGTGTGTTTATCAAACACCATGTGGGGAAAAAGAAAGGGACAATCCCATAGTGTAGGCGTAAAAAATGAGAGGGTTTATTTAAAAATAAAAAAATTTGAAACAGCTTAAAATACTCTCATTCATAGAGAGTAATACAAAAGTCCTTGCAAGGATAAAAAGCTCTGTATGAATATCAGACCGCCTAAGGCCGTTAGCGCATTCGCAATGCGAGTGTGTCTGCCCGACGATCGTTTCGTCGTAATGACATCATCAGGGGCACACGTACGCCATTGCACACACGCTATTTATACAGCCCAGAGGAAGAGTAGGACAAAACCATTGAGTAGAGGTGGGGATAGAACGGAGCATATGATAGACTGATATAACCACTATATTGTGAATGGAAATCACCATGCCATCTTGTGGTTAAAAAAGCGTATTACCGCTCAAAGAATAATAGGTTGATATGATCACTCAAATTTGAATGGAAATCATTATGCCATCTTGCGGTGAAAAAGGCGTATTGCTGCTCAAAGGGAAGCAATAGGAATAATAGGCTAATATGACCACTCAATTATAAATGGAAATCATTATGCCATCTTGTGGTGAAAAAGGCGTATTGCCGCTCAATGAAAAGCAATAAGCCAAAAATTCCCTGAATAGGAATATTCCTTGTTATGGAATTAAACTTATTAACCTTAATGATCAATTTCAGCATTGGTGTGGATATTTAATACTCATTGTTGAGCAAAATATAAACATAAAAACATGACACCTATAAGACTAAAAAATGCATTAAAAAGGGTGTGTGAATAAACACAAGATGCCATGGAGATTAAATATCCTGCACAGAATGCCATGGAGAATCGATGACGCTAGTGCCACATAGTGGTAAAGTACAATAAAGGCTATAGAATAATGAAAAACATTAGTAAAGTGCAAATGTAAAAGGAAAAAATAAGAGGACGGGCAATGGAATAATCACTAGGGAATGGGGTTGACTCCATGTGAGTGAGACCCTCAACTGTTGTTAATAAAACAGTTGATGTCCCACTCAACGTTGAGTCCCCCAGGTACATGGCAGCCCAACTTGTGTATCCAATTAGTCTCGGCCCTGGAGATTGTTCTTTTGCTATTACTACCTCTCCAATGGGGAACATATTTCTCCAAGGCTATGAAGACAGTCCCATTGGGGTTCTTGTTGTGTTTTAGGTCATAGTGTTTGGACACACTATGTTAGTCAAATCCTGCCAGGATATTGGTGATGTGTTCCCCCCATCTGACCTGCAGTTTGCGCGTCCCACGTATTCTAACCCACAAGGGCACCTCAGAAGGTACACTACGCATTTAGTACTACAGGTTATGAAAGTTTTAATTGGGAAGGTTCTACCAGTGCCTGTAGAGGTATAATCAGTGTGTCGTCTTCCCTGAAGGGCATTTATTTTGCAAGCCCTGCATTTTCTGCAGGGGTAGAAGCCCTTAAAGTCACCAAAGAATGTAGGTTGGGACGGGGTATCTAACACATTAGGTGCCAATGAGTGTCTGAGGTTTGGGGCACCCCTGAAAAGAACTCTCGGATTAGTGGTCAGGAGTGGGCCCAGAATCCTGTCATTTTTAATAACTGGCCAATGTTTTTTAATTATTATTTTAATGGCCCAATGTTGGCTTGAGAAGGTTGTTATGAAAGCCAAGCCGAAGTCTTCCCTAATAATGGCCTCTGGTGGTTTATCAGCCAGGAGACTACGGCAATCTCTCTGACCCACTTCTCTGATGGTAAGATCAAGGTTTGCCCCATCATAGTCTTTAGCTAGGAATCTGGATTTTAGAATCTCTGCTTCTCTATAGAACTCATTCAGGTCCGTACAATTTCGTCTGAGACGCAGAAATTAACCCTTAGGGACCGCTTTCAACCAAGAAGGATGATGGCATTAATCAAGTGGTATGTAACCATTTCTATCCGTGGGTTTAAAAAATGTCGACGTGACAATCCTACCCTCAACGATAGAAATATCTAGATCCAAGAAGTGAATCTTGCTAGAGCTTTTCTCATGGGTCAAGACAATACCCCTAGCGTTGGAATTAAGGGTGGAGATGAATGAGTCAACCGAGTCCTCATCGCCATCTTAAATGCATAACACGTCATCAATAAATCTTCTCCAGAAGATGAGATTTGGTGATCTATCAAGGACTGCAGACATGGTACAAGAGATGGTCAGAGACTGCAGACATGGTACAAGAGATGGTCAGAGACTGCAGGCATGGTACAAGATATGACCGGAGACTGCAGACATGATACAA
This sequence comes from Rana kukunoris, assembly GCA_029574335.1. Taxonomy (NCBI): domain Eukaryota; kingdom Metazoa; phylum Chordata; class Amphibia; order Anura; family Ranidae; genus Rana; species Rana kukunoris. The sequence goes on from CM056053.1 coordinate 55,317,710, forward strand.
GAGATGGTCAGAGACTGCAGACATGGTACAAGAGATGGTCAGAGACTGCAGACATGGTACAAGAGATGGTCAGAGACTGCAAACATAATACAAGAGATGGTCAGAGACTGCAAACATAATACAAGAGATGGTCAGAGACTGGAGACATGGTACAAGAGATCAATGCAGCCTCATCAGTGCCCATCATTGCACCCTCACTGTACATATGAATGCAGTCCCACTTTTGTATATAAATGCAGTCCCACTTTTGTATATAAATGCAGTCCCACTTTTGTATATAAATTCAGTCCCACTTTTGTATAGAAATTCAGTCCCACTTTTGTATAGAAATTCAGTCCCACTTTTGTATATGAATACAGTCCCACTTTTGTATATTAATGCAGCCCCACTTTTGTATATAAATGCAGTCCCACTTTTTTTTTTTTATTCATTTTCCTTTATTGTTTTCCAAACAAACAAGGTGATATACATATAAAGGGTCATCCATCTGACCGTAAAGTCATTACAACATTCAGAAATAAAAACAGTAAAAGAAGAAAAAGTAAATACCCACATAATACAAAATCAAATCATTTAAACAAAGATAAAAGAGAAATGTTCCCCAAAACATATCTTGTCACCTCTCTCTTGAACTACGGTTCATCCTCCGTACTTCTAATTACCTTTAATATCTGTGGGTACCTTCCCCTTGCTACATCAGGCCAGTAAGCCCCTCCTCCCTAGAGGGAGGGGCAGTTGGACCACCCCCTGTAAGATCACCCTTTGCATTATCATCCCAAACCCTCCCCCCTTCGAACAAACCCCCCTGAAAAAAAAAAAAAAAAAAAGGAAACCTAAACAAATAAAAATCGGATATATGTAGTCCCCCCCCCCCAAAAAAAAAGGGGGGGGAGAAGATAGGGGGCCCCCCCTCCTCCGTCCATCTCCTCTCCTCCGCCGAGCCGGATTCCTCTCCTATCAGGGATCTACTCATCTATTAAGACCCTTCCTTCTTCTGAATATCTGAACGTGTTCCATTCAGTCCACGTATCGAGGTACACCTTACGTTTCTGTCTGGAGGTCCATACAAGGTCCTCCATTCTGTTTGTATCCTCTACCCTATTAAGCCACATCTTTACCGTTGGAGGTTGTGTCTGTTTCCACATTCCTGGAATACAGGCACGGGCAGCATTTAGAAGGTGGCAAACCATAGATTTCCTATAATATTTTACAGAGAGCTCGGAGTCCTGTAGTAAATAATAAGACCATTCATCTGGTAATTTTTCTTTGCTAAATTTCTGTACAATTCCTTGAACCTTTGTCCAGAAGCTTAAAATCTTTGGGCATGACCAGAAAATATGTAACAACGTTCCCTTTTTCTTTCCACACCTCCAGCATCTATCCGAGATGTCTGGGTAGCATTTTTTTAATACTACCGGAGTACGATACCACTGAGTTAATATCTTGTAATTCATCTCCTGTGTCTTCACACAGACCGATGATTCAAATATATTCCGGTGTATTTTATTCTTTTGTTCTTCTGTAAAGGGTCTTCCCAGCTCCACCTCCCACCTATTAAAGAAAGGAATTTGGGAGTCCTCCATTGATACATTTAATAATTCATTAATTCTTGAGAGGGCGTGTCGAAGCACTCCACTCCCACTACAATATCCCTCAAATCGTGTTAGTTTACGCCCATATCTTATAGGGGGTTTCAAAGTGTTTAAGAAATGCCGTATTTGTATTGCCCTCCATGTATCCAATTGGTAGGGAATCCTGCGTAGTGTACCATGAATCTTCTTTAACAAAATAAGATGCCTGTACCAGGCCCTGATCTATTAATCCACTAAAAGGTCCTTTCATCAGCCCTGGTATAAACAGGGGGTTCCCCAGAATTGGATAGAGTGGTGAATCTAAAGTGGATAAGGTCCCCTTCGCAAATAGCCCGTGGGCAACTTTCAAAGTTGGGCCTATCAGTGGATGTTTCTTGATAGTTATCGGCAGATCTCTATAACACCATGCTGCTAGATGGAGTATACTGCTACACTGGGCTTGCTCCAAACCTGGCCATATTTTCTCATCGCCGTGTCTCCTCCAATCTATCAGGCGGATCAGTTAGCCCAAATAAACTTATTAAAGAGAGTTTGCGTCTGGTTAAAAAAGGATTTTGGTATAGCAATGGGGAGTGTCTGGAAGAGATACAAAAATGTCGGCAATATACTCATTTTGACGATATTGACTCGCCCAAACCAAGAATGGAGCCCCCTCTTCCAACCATCCAGGAGGACCCGCGTTTCCACCAATAATGGGACAAAATTAAGTTTGAAAACCTGTGTCAGGTCCGCCGGGATGGAGGTACCCAAATATTTAAGTGACCTGTCAGACCATTTAAATCTATGTTTAGACTTCAGGGTCCGTAGATCCTCTTCCGGGATCGCTACTCCCATTGCTTCTGACTTGTCATAATTTATCTTAAAATTTGATAGACTTCCATATAATTGCAATTCCTGTATCAATTTAGGGAGGGATTCCATCGGGTTCGTCAAAGAATACATCATATCGTCTGCGTAAGCTGAGATCTTATATTCTGCATCTCCAAAAGACACTCCTTTAATATCTGGATTTAATCGAATCCTATTTAATAGAGGTTCTACAGATAATGCAAACAAAAAAGGGGATAACGGGCATCCCTGTCTTGTCCCGTTAGACAATTTAAAAGGTGGGGACAGTATTCCATTCACTCTAACCTGTGCCGTTGGATGAGTATAGTTACTTGTAATCCATTGTAGCATCTTATTGCCAAACCCCATGTGTCTCAGAACCATAAACATAAATTGCCAATCTATCCGATCAAAAGCTTTCTCGGCATCAGTACCGAGAAAGACACACGGGGTTTGGGAAGTTTCGGCCAGATGGATCAAGTTCAGAGTCTTAATCGTATTGTCCCTGGCTTCCCGCATCTGGACAAATCCCACCTGATCTTTGTGTATAAGCCCGGGTATGTATTGTTGTATACGTGTTGCTAAGATTTTTGCGAAAAGCTTCAGATCTTCATTAAGTAATGAAATGGGTCTGTAGCTCCCACATTGAGAGGGATCTTTACCTTCTTTGGGTATAACTGCTATTACCGCTTTCAGGGTTTCCGTATGAAAGGAACATGAATCACCCAGGCCGTTAAACATTCTAACCATAAAGGGGCCTAGAACAGGGAAAAAAAGTCTATAGTAAGCGATGGTAAACCCGTCTGCTCCCGGTGATTTCCCTCCTTTCCCCTTTTTCACTGCCTCCTGCAGTTCCTCTAAGGTTATAGGTTTTTCCATTTCTTGACTCATCTCTACTGTTAGGGTCGGGATACCTGAGGTTTCTATATAATTACCCATTGCCTCATATTGTTGTTGGGGACTTGTTTGTAAGTTATATAAAGTACTATAAAAGTCACTGAATCTCTGTGCAATTTCTCTGGGTAACATATGTTCTTCGCCTCCTGACCCCTTGATCATGGGAATATAAGTCTTAGTATGTGGTTCCCTCAGTGAGTTCGCCAGTTGCTTCCCACATTTATTACCATATTCATAGTTCTGCCTTTTACCGTTTTGTATCGCCCTTCTTGCTCTATGTAAGAGCAGTTCAGTAATTTGTCTACATGCCATCCCGAGCTCTCTCTCTACTTCTGGATTAGAACCCTGTTTATGCTTCCTTTCTAAGTTTGTAATCTTCGTCGTAAGGGTTGTTATATGCCGCTCCCTATCCCTTTTAACCCTGGCACCATGCTTCATCAGGACTCCCCTTATGACTGCCTTATGGGCCTCCCATACTACTCCCGAGTTACATTCTGGGGTGTCATTGGTCTCAAAGTACCATTTTAATTCCCTCTGAACATCTTCCAGTACCACCTCATCCTGTAACAGTCTCTCATTTAGTCTCCAGCCCCCCGGTCCAAAAGGCCTGGAGTCCCCTATTTTATATTTCAAAAAGATTGGGGCATGATCAGTCCAAGAAATTTCACCTATTCCAACTTCTGTAACTGCATGAAGCTGGCTGTGCGGCACAAAATAATAGTCAATACGTGAATATATCTTATGCGGGATAGAGTAAAAGGAGTAATCTCGCTCTCCCGGGTGCATCATTCTCCATATATCTATCAATGTTTCTTGTTGTAGCAACCGTCGGATTCATTTCAGTGTGCCCCCTGCAACTGAAGAGGCACCAGTTGACGTATCCAAAGTGGGGACCAAAGGGACATTTAAGTCCCCTCCCATAATCAACTGGCCTTCTTGAAAACCTGTTAGCTTGTCCAAGAAGTTCCGTAGGAACTGATCCTGTTGTACATTGGGGGCGTAAAAAGTAGCAAACGTAAATATCGCTCCTCTTATCGTCCCCTTTACCGCTAAATACTGCCCTTCGGTGTCTACCAGGGAGTCTCTTAGGGACCATGGGGTGTTAATAGATATAAGTATTGATACTCCCCCCTTCTTTGCCGCAGGATTCGTCGCATGATATATCAGAAACCCAACCCCCTGAGTGATGGCCTAATCGGGGTTATTGACCCACGCCTCCCCCGGTGAGGGGTCTCCCGCCGCCTCCACCCGCTCCTTCTATCCATATGTATAAAGCATAAACTCGCTCTGGACTAAATTACCTACCAGGGGTAAAACTTCCTCTAATATATCATACCGGGTGAACACATCCAACCACAGGTCTCTTGACAGATATCCCCTGATTCATATCTTCTCTTGGAACCACTTGGGCCCTCTTGGGGGCTCTTCCTTTCGAATGGTTATCCTATGGTTATCCCATGGTACCTGGGCGCCGCGCTACAGCACACCCCCGCCCCTTCTACCTACGACACCAACCCTTAAGGGGATGGGTCTAACCCCCCCAACCCAGACTCCCCCCTTGCCCTCCCCAACCTTCGCAATGCCCATGTGGCCCCATTAACCCCAATGACCACTGCAGGAGACTGCGGTGGATGAAAACACACACACAAAAAAAAAAAAAAGAGACAACAAAAAAAAAGTATACTTCAAGAAATCGCTCCCAGTGTCAGTGTAGGTTGAGCACTCTAGGGTGCACAATGTGTCGTTCCCAGCCCTACCTCCCCCCTATCCCCCTAGAAGCTGAGAACTCCCATAGATGATGGGTGAACCCATACATACCCCCCTCCCTAACCCCCCTCCCCCAAATCTGCTATATCAAACCCCCCCCTCTCCCCCCATAAACACTGTGAAAAAAAAAAACAATAAGCAGGCTGCTGCCTGTAAATCTAGTAGTGAGTCCTCTTAATCCCTCCTTCCCCGGCAAACCTACCCTACCCTTCCCTGCCCTTCCCTCCCCTACCATCCCATCCCCCCCCCTGTAGCACTGCCCCAGGCGCCAGATAGGTCCCCCTATTTAGACCTTGTTGCCAGGTTCCCTGCGACCCCTACATGGGGGGCGCAGGGAAAGGGCAACACCGGTATCCAAAACAACACCATATATATAGCGTACTAAGATATCCTAAGGTCCCCAGTATAATCCGAGATATTATAAAATAAAAATGTTTAGGAGCAAAAAAAAAAAAATTATCCATTGCTCCAATTCAGACCGGGCTCCATTTAACCCTTTAAACACAAACAAAAAACGGAAAAGAAAAGAAAAAAACTAGTCAGACATTCTTAAGGTCTATAGATCTCGGATTTAACTGTAACCAGTTCGGGACTGGAAACGGTTCTGTTTCCAAAAATAAAAACAAATCAGGGAGGTCCGCTCTAGAGCGAAGCCAAAATGAAAGTGAGGCTTTCTTAATAAGGACGGAGATGGGGAACCTCCATCTATATGTCCCTCCCCATGCCCTTACACGATCTAATATTGGGCGAAGTAGGGCTCGACGTTGAAGGGTAGCCCCAGATAAGTCCGGTAAGATCTTAAGCTGTGTCCCCTCGAATTCTATTGAGCCGGCCTGCCATGCTTTCCGTAAAATTGCCTCCCTATGTGAAAAATAATGTAATCGACATATCACATCCCGAGGACGACCCTTGTCTTTCAATTTTGGGCCCAAGGCTCTGTGAATTCTGTCCATCTCAAAATTTGGTGAACTAGTGTCTTGCATAAGACTTTGAAAAAAATGAAGATCTTCATGCCCTTCCATTTCCGGGACCCCGCGTATACGTATATTATTACGGCGTTCCCTGTCCTGGAGATCTTCTATCTGTAGCTGCAGGGACACCGCGACATCTATCTGGTTGCGGTTCTCATTCTCGATCGCCTCAACACGTTGCTCTAGGGTCTTTAACCCAGCCTCCCCCTCTCCCACGCGGACCTCCAGGCCCTGTAGTTCAGTTCTAACAGTCTCCAGATCCCTGGAGTGCGCTTCCTCCACTTTTGAAATTAGTTCAGTTATGTCAGCCCTTGTAGGGAGTGCTTGAATTAGGGCTTTCAGAGTCTCCATTTCATTTTTGAAGTCTTCCCGGATAGGGGGGGGGGGGTGGCGGATCCTGCCAACATATTATACATACGTGAACTCTGTGGTGTGGTCTGCAGGGTCTCTACGTCTGCTCTCACTGGCATAGGGGGTTGAGATACTATCTCCAAGTAGCCGCTAGTGCCACCCCCTTCTGTCTCCAACTCAACCCCCAGTGACCCGCTCTTGCGACCAGTGGGTCGTACCGTGCCTTGTGGGATAGAGAAGTACCGGGAGATCTCCAATTGCTCAGTAAGTCTGGGTACAGGTGTCTTTAATGTCTGTGATGCTTGTATTCCTGCTGCCTTACGTGAGGTGCGACTCTCCCGCTGTCTCAGAGATCGCATCCCTCACATACCCTGTATGCCACTGTGTGCCTGGTTCAGTTTAGACAGTTCAGACAGTCAAGTCCCAATCCCCCTTGGTTTTGAGATAGTCCAATGACTCTAACAATATCCACAGAGAGTCCACAGAGAGTCCTGTATCCTATATCTCTATCCACTCCCAGAAAATAGTTATAATCACATTCACTGACCCCCTTTAAATGTCTTTTTTTTCTCTTTTTTTTTTTCTATTATCTTACGACTGAACGAGAAAAAAAAAAAAAAAAAACGGCAGAAAAAAATAAAGAGGCTGATAACAACTGTCAATGTTCCTCTCTAGCCTCCTCTTATAACACTCACCCCCTCCCTTCCACTATCCAGCAGAGTACCTTTAGGTGTTATCTTCTGGCAGTTGGCTTCTGATTCCTAGGTTGCCTTTCAGGAATCCTCCGGGAGGGGGGAGAACGAGGAGCAAGGAGTGGGGAGTGGAGAGGAGACTATAGGAGTAGATAGCACGCCGCCAGACCTGTCAGCAGCAATTCTCAGCTCCTATTCCAACCGCAGCCGCCGCCCGCAGTGTCGTGTCCGTGGGTCTCTGGGTCTCTGCGTCTCTACGGCAGCTGTTCCGGGTCACGGGTCACGGCTTCCAGCCCCACGTCCGTCCAAAGTATCAGAGCGGCATTCCGGCATTCCAGCAGGAGGTATGTTTCTCCTAGCGAGGGAGAGCCAGGATAGAAAAGACCAGGTGGGAGCCGTAAATGCCGTGGATGTCGGCAGAAAATCAACAGGCAGCCGGTGATCAGAGCGAGCATCAGTTAGCTCATAGCGGAGCTCGTGGAGGTACGGCGGGAGCACACCAGTTCACTTCCTCACCCGGCCATGCGTGGTCACGCCCCCCCCGACTGCAGACATGGTACAAGAGATGGTCAGAGACTGCAGACATGGTACAAGAGATGGTCAGAGACTGCAAACATAATACAAGAGATGGTCAGAGACTGCAAACATAATACAAGAGATGGTCAGAGACTGGAGACATGGTACAAGAGATCAATGCAGCCTCATCAGTGCCCATCATTGCACCCTCACTGTACATATGAATGCAGTCCCACTTTTGTATATAAATGCAGTCCCACTTTTGTATATAAATTCAGTCCCACTTTTGTATAGAAATTCAGTCCCACTTTTGTATAGAAATTCAGTCCCACTTTTGTATATGAATACAGTCCCACTTTTGTATATTAATGCAGCCCCACTTTTGTATATAAATGCAGTCCCACTTTTGTATATAAATGCAGTCCCACTTTTGTATATGAATGCAGCCCCACATTTGTATATAAATGCATCCCCACTTTTGTATATACTGTAAATGCACTCCCACTTTTGGCAGGCCCGTGAGATGAAATATTTGGGTATCTTCGTTACGGCCAATCCCACCTCCCTGTTTCGTACTAACTTTATCCCCTTGTTGAATGAGATCAGTTCTGACTTGCAGAGATGGTCACAGCTTGCCCACTCCTGGCTGGGAAAGATTAGTGTCCTAAAAATGAATATTTTGCCCCGGTTGCTATTTTTATTTCAAATGATCCCGTATAGAATCCCTGTAGGATTCTTTACACTAATAAGATCTTTATTTTGTAGATTTGTTTGGAACAGGAGACGGCCCAGGATTGCGAGATCCTTGTTGACTAGACCCAAGAGGGAGGGGGGCCTGGCTCTGCCTGACGTTAAACGTTATTTCTTAGCTGCTGTTCTAACTAGAATCTCTGATTGGAAATACCATGCACAATCTAAGTTGTGGGTGTCATTGGAAATAGATTTGAGTGGGGTGGATCTCTACACTCAAATTTGGATTCCACGTAAGTTTAGAGGTTTATCTCGTACGACATCTCCTTTGACACACTCCACTTTGATGATTTGGGATAGGTTGGGTAGGTCTCATGGGTGGTTATATAACTCTCCCATGCTGCCCCTGACCGGTCATGACTACTTCCCGCCTGGACATACGCAGCCTTTGCAGCGATCCTGGTCTCTGGGATCCGCTACGCTGCTCCACCATGTCGTTTCAGCTTCAGGTCCCGGCCCCTTATCAGACCCTGTGGATTCTTCCATGGTCACGCCTATGACCCTGTGGAAGTATCGCCAGCCGGTGGCCTTTGTTTCCTCCCTGCGAAAACCCCTTCGTGGAATAGCAGATTTAAATCCGGTGGAGTATGCTTTTGTTGAGGATCAACCAGTGGAGAGACCCCTCTCGTTCTTTTATAAGGCTTTATATACTCTGTCCCCAAAGGGAACCCAACATTTAATGCTTAACTGGGAGAAAGACTTTCACAGGGAACTATCACCCTCCCAATGGTACACTATCTTGCTCCTTGCTCATACGTCCTCCATCTCTTCTAAAATTGCTGAAGTTAATTACAAGATGCTTACAAAGTGGCACTACACCCTGGTGGTTCTACACAAAGCATTTCCCCTGTCTTCCCTGCTTTGCTGGAGTGGATGTGGTGAACATGCAACACATGCACATATCTGGTGGAATTGCACACACATTCGCCCATTCTGGTTGTTAGTTTTGCACTGGATGAAGGAAATTCAGGGTTTTGAAACTCCGGGGGATCCTTGGGTAGTTTTGTTACACTGTACAGCTGAACCAATCGGATCATACAAAAAGTCTTTAACACCCCACTTACTGAATGCTGCCAAGTCTCTCATTCCACGTTTTTGGAAACAGACTGTTGTGCCAACTTTGCGTCAGTGGTTGGTGAAAGTGGATCGCGTTTATTACATGGAGGATCTTACTTATTCTCTCAGGAACAAATCGGATTTGTTTCTGAAAATATGGTCCGGTTGGCTTGCTTTCAGATATACTTCGGCTTATGCCGAGTTATTGTCTCAGCCAGTGTAAGCATGTGCTTCATGTTATGGATGTGTGATTCGATAGGCCTAATGCCGCGTACACAAGATCACTTTTTGTGATGTAAAAAAACCACGTTCGACGGCACTCTGTTCCATTGAAGCTCCCGTCTCATAACTTGCTTCTGAGCATGCGAGGGTTTAAAAATGTTGTTTTAAACGTCGTTTTGCCCACACACGATCATTTTTTATGACACAAAAAACGTGGCATTAGGGTGGTTTACTTATTTGTTTGCTTGCCTTTTTATTTTGTTTTGCTACACAGGTTGGCATCTGGCGACGGAGAATCCCCCCCCCCCCCCCCCCCCCGTATTCTTCCTTTTTCGCTCTCTTTATTCTTGTCTTTTTGATCTTACTTTCTTTTTCTTCTCTTTTTTTTTTCTTCTTGAATTTTATTGCTTCCCATGAGTGGTATTCTTTTAATACATTTATGTGGGGTGTTGGACAGACTGGGTTTTAATAGGCTGGGAAGATCTTGGTGCGTTTTGCTCCCGTAATTGTTGTTCTTATCAGTCTGCCATACGCTCCTAGATTCATGTGTGTTTTGTTGGTATACTTGCTCATGGCTTGTATTCTGTAGTCCTGTTGTTTTTTTGTCTTTTTTTTTCTTATTTGTTTGTTCTTTTTATCTTTAACCACTTCCTTACTGGGCATGTATACCCCTTTTCTGACCAGGTGAAATTTCAGCTTGCGGCACTGCGTCGCTTTAACTGACACGTGCGCGGTCGTGCGATATGGCTCCCAAACAAAATTGGCGTCCTTTTTTCCCTACAAATAGAGCTTTCTTTTGGTGGTATTTGGTCACCTCTGCGGTTTTTATTTTTTGCACTATAAACAAAAAAGGACGACAATTTTGAAAAAAAATACAATATTTTTTACTTGTTGCTATAAAAAATAGCCCAATAAAAAAAAAAAATCAGTTTAGGGCGATACGTATTCTTCTACATATTTTTGGTAAAAAAAATCGCAATAAGCGACTGGTTTGCGCAAAAGTTATAGCGCCTACAAAATAAGGGACAGAATTATTATTTTTTATTATTTCTTTTTTTACTAGTAATGGCGGCGATCTGCGATTTTTATTGCAACTGCGACATCATGGCGGACACATTGGACACTTTTGACACATTTTTGGCACCATTCACATTTATACTGCAATCAGTGCTATAAATATGCACTAATTACTGTATAAATGTGACTGGCAGGGAAGGGGTTAACACTAGGGTGTGAGGAAGGGGTTAATGTGTATCCTGCATTGTGTTCTAACTGTGGGGGGTGACTGGGGGGTTACCGATCTGTGTCCTTATGTACAAGAGACACAGATCGGTCTCCTCTCTCCCTGACAGGACGCTGTCATTGTGAGAGCCGGCAATGAGAAATGATCTCATATGTTTACACATGAGATCATCTCTCATTCGCCGCACAGATCGCTTCGCAAACGGCCACTCTGATTGGCCGTTCGCGGCGATCTGTGATTGGCTATGTCCAAGGGACACGGCCAATACAGAAGTTCCCTGCCGCGTGCTCTGGAGCGCACGCTGGGAACGAAGAAAGGGGCTGCCGTGAAAACACGGCGGCCCGGAGAATTAGAGCCACCCTGCGGCCGCATATAGTCGTACGGCCGTAGGGAAGTGGTTAATAAAAATGTATTAAACAAAAAAAAATGCAGTCCCACTTTTGTATATAAATGCATGCCCACTTTTGTATATGAATAGAGTCCCACTTTTGTATATTAATGCATCCCCACTTTTGTATATAAATGCAGTCCTACTTTTGTATATAAATTCACTCCCACTTTGTATATAAATTCACTCCCACTTTTGTCTATGAATGCAGTCCCACTTTTGTCTATGAATGCAGTCCCACTTGTGTCTATTAATGCAGCCACACTGTGCATGGCACGCACCATGGCATTGCCTCGATCAAAAACAGCAGGTATCTCCTCTCCCGACGTGTGTCATGGAAAAAACAGGAGCTGTAGGTCTGTGTTCGGCAAGGCAGTGTGCTCTAGCAAGGTCCCCCCCTAGAGGTGCTTGTGTGATAGACAAAACACTGATTCAATCAGTGTTCCATCTCCATCTACTATCACACGAGCAGGTCTAGCACAGGCAGCACAGCCATACACAGATCCAGCTCTCACACACAGCCAGAGATGCCCGGAGTATATGTGACACACAGGAGAGAGAGGAAGTGCTGCAGTCAGCTACAGCTCAAAGCAGCCTCAGGACAGGCAGCCTACTGGCCCTGGTGATGAGAGAGAGAGTGAGAGACTCGGCAGTGGCAGATGCAGGCACTGCAAAGCAGTTAAAAAAAAAGCCAATGTGACATGATTGTCTCGGGGGGGGGGGCAATTGTCCTGTTGCCCCCCCCCCTGGATCCGCCGTTGGGACTCACAGGGTTAAAAGTTTCCGGAGATAGCTTCTAGCACATTCACAGGCTCATCCAGATAGACATGGGTAGAGAAACCATAGCGTAATTACATAAAACATATTTATTTAAAAAAAAGTAAGACGTACTTACAAAAAAAGCAGATAAAATCGTAAGACATAGAAATGAATGCCGGCCGGCAACAAGAGGAGCCCTTCCTCCTTGGCGTGGTGACATCACTGTGCGCCCTCCCACATGTTGTGAGAGCAGTCCTGGGACAAGGTCATCTAGAGTCTAGGGTGAACATGCCAAACTGCGCCCGATGTATGAGCAAACCCTTCTTCCCCCAAAAGAGAAAAAATGAGCATTAATCTGCGTTCTTACCCCTAAGCCTAAACTTCCACTTCTCCCAAGACAAATTTACCCCTCTGCTAAAACCCCCCTTCCCAGCTTAAGTCCTCTTTCTCCAAATCTACCCCAGCACAAATCCCCCCCCCCCCACTCCCAAAACAAACCACTCCTCCTAGCACAAATCCTTTATCTTTGAAACTTCCCCTCCGAGTACACATCTTCTTCTACCCACTCCAAATCCCCCCTCCAAGAACAAATCACCCCAAACATCCCCCTCCTATCACAAATATCCTAAAATCATCCCCATCCCAGCACCAATCCCCCCCCCCCAAAAAAAAAAGTCTTCTCCCAACACAAATCGTCCACCTTTACTAGCACACACACACCCAGATTCTCCTCCAATGAACAATTATTTCCCCCTGCTGCCCCCAAAATTCTCCAAGCCAACACAAATTCTCTCCCACAACCTCCTTGTTGTGCCCCCCACCTCATATGATACCCATCACCCAGGGCAGCCGCCCACCCTGCCCACCCCTTTTCCTGGCCCTGGTTATAAGGTTGGACTTCATACACTGGGTATTGCACCCTTGTTCAATTCTGTACTTCTTTGAAACTAATAAAAAAAAGAACTGAAAATAAATTAGAGAGCCTGTTTCAGTCCCGCTGTGAACTTTAAAAATAAATTTTTCAACCAGGCCTGTAGCTACAGAGGTGAATAAGGAGGTGTTTTAAATACTTGTTTAGAGTATGCAAATACCTTAGTGTGTATAGTCTGGGCACAGGTTCACATTAATGTTAACGTGCACCCTAAAATGTGTTGTTTATTTTAGCTCTAAGGCCTCGTACACACGGCGGACCATTTTCATCGGATATGTCCGATCGGGAGTTTGATCCGATGGCGTGTACACACCATCGGATCAAATTCCCGCCGCCGGACGGCGCGGTGACATGGCGGTGACGTTGACGCCGCCACGTCACCGCCACGTCACCGCACCAGGAAGTTAAACACTTCCGCGCATGCGCCGAATCCATTCGGCGGCGGCGCGGCGGCGGTGGGGGACGACATGTCTGCTGGTAAGTGTACTAACCAGCAGACATGTCGGGCGGACAGATTCCCACCGGATAGATTTCAAAGCATGCTTTGAAATCTGTCGGGTGGAGAAATCTGTCCGCTAGCCCATACACACGAGCGGAGATGTCTGCTGAAACGGTCCATCGGACCGTTTTCAGCGGACATATCCCCTCGTGTGTACGAGGCCTAATGGTTTATCTTTGCCCTAAATAGGATTTAATATACTTTAAAAACATTCTGCTTGATCCATAGCAGCCCATAAATGGCTGACCAGTGAGGGAATATGTGGCGGAGGAACAACATTACAGCTCCCACCTGGCTAGATCCATCAGGCATTACTGTCACGTTTTTACACTCCCCCTCTCTTCTCAATCCCATCAGCCTCTGAACAGCTCACAATTTGGATTACCTGCTTGTAAAGCCCTGGAATGAAGCTATTTATCATGATGGCAGGCTTGCCAGACAGCCAACCTTTAAAATGTTTTACTGTTGTTTTTATCAAATCCTTTTTTTAGCATATTTTCCAGGCACACGTCTTTCTTCTTTCTAATAACAAAGTGGAAAAAAGCATATCTGCTTGTGACCAGTGTAATATTTTATTGTTAAATGTTTTTGGAATTTATTGATAATGCCTGTTACACAGTGTCTAGGGTGGCTAAAAAGCTTTTGTAAAGTGATACTAAACAGAGAACTATTAATTGCCATAAATTATTAACATAATGAATGTTCTGCTGGCACCCATTATCTTAAAGCTTATTCCAGAAACATGTGCAATGGCAATATGGAAGATTTCTACTGGTTATAGGGCTGTGATTAGACACAGTTGGATTTTTTCAGCTGGTCCACGCCAATAATTCATGGTCGGGACCTGCCGGTCAGCTCTGTCCAATCACAGCCCAGAGCCCTGTGTTGACAAACAACACAGGGTTCTCTACAAAGGCAATGATCTCTTTGTTTCTTCTCCCTGTAAAGCAGGGGAAAAAAACAAAGAGATTTGTAGTAAAAAAACAGCACATAATACACACATTAAAACTTGTTAGGCACACATATAACCCCTTGATTACCCGAAGATGTTAACCCCTTTCTGGCCAGTAACCATGTATAGTATCATCATTGATCACTGTATAAGTGTCACTGGTTAGTCAGTGTCAGTTATCGGCATATTGCGCGTGCTGCTCTATCACTGTCCCACTATAAGTCGCTGATCATGGCCATTACTAGTATAAATAAATATAAATTCCAACATATATACCATATACCATTTGTAAACTCTATAACTTTCATAAAAACCAATCAATGAATGTACACTTACTGGGATGTTTTTTTTCACCAAGACTTGTACCAGAATACATTTTGGTTTAAATTCATGAAGACATTTTTTATTATAATTATTTTTAATATTATTATTGGATATGTTTTATAGCAGAAAGTAAAAAATATTAGTGTTTCTTTTTTAATTTTTTTTTTTTTTTTTGTTTATATCATAAAAACCCAGCGGCGATCAAATACCACCAAAAAAATATATAATTATATAAATTTTGTTTGGGAACAGCATTGCATGACTGCGCAATTACCATTAAAGTAGTGCAATGCTAAATAGCAAAGAATGGTCTGGTCATGAAGGGGGGTAAAACCTTGTGGAGCTGATTTGGTTGGTATGGTGTAGGCGGAATCAAACTTGATTGACACTGGCCTTCATTTGGTTCAGATAGGGATTTTACCAGCTCCCCGCTCCTGCTCCAGCCCCAGCTCCATCTACCTGCTCCCCCCGGCGTCCTCCTTTACCCCTGATCCAGGGGAACCAGCAGGTAAGCCATTTTCACTGTGGTTGCAGGCGGCCGTCCTTCTCAGGACTAGCCACTGCAGCTGATTCAAAGCCTCGGCTCTCCCCCTCGCCAGACCTCCCTTCCTATACCCCCACATTACCACCTCTACCATCCCCACTTAAGCCGCCCATTGGCCACATATCTCCCGCAATTCCCGTTCGTTTCAGGCGCTTTTTCCGCACCTCCGCGCCGGCCTGTGATCAATCGCGGCAGCCGCGATCTAGGAAAGGCCGCGGCTTCAACCGCTGCCTAGCGGCGCGCCGCTTCTCACCCCCTGTAACTGCCACAAAAACGCCCAAATCGACCCAGAAACCCTCTCATACCTCTGGAAAGTTACCTTCAACTCCTTGACCATCGATCCAGGCCCCCACTGTAGCACCGATCTACCCTGGCTGGGAGTTCACCAGCCTGGATCCTGCTACCTGATCAGCAGCCATTTTGCTACACCCAGCCACACTCTCCCCATTCTTGACAGCATTACTTCTTGATCCAGGGTTCACCCGATCGCCTCTTAAGGGGTCAGGAAGGAATTTTTTTTCCCCTGCCGTAGCATATTGGCTTAGCACGGTTAGGTTTTTTTTGCCTTCCTCTGGACCAACCCAGGATAGAGGATTCAGTTAATCCTTTATTATCCTTCACCACCCCCCCCCCCCCGGTGTTTGGCGACCATGGTTAAACTGCAATACTCGGCAGAGACCATTTGGGATCTGAGGCGATTTGCCGCAATACTATCAGCCATCACCAAAAAAGCCCTTCGAAATGAGCGACTTCTGAGAATCGATCGTCGATCGACTATCAAAAATCTCAGCCGTTTGCCCCAGCCCCAGCCTAAGCACATATCATGTGCTCTGATCAACACAAGATCGGCAGTAAAACACCGACTTGAAATCCATGATTTCATCCTACAATACGATTTAGACTGTCTCTTTATTACAGAGAGCTGGCTCACAGCCGACTGTAACACCATTCTAGGTGAATTGGTGCCAGAAAACTATCGTATTATAACGGAAAACAGGATAGGGCAAAGAGGAGGAGGACTGGCGGTGATCCATAAGACTCATCTTGCGATCACTAAACCAGTCCTTCAAAACCCTCTTCCATTCATGGAAACCCTTACTCTGCAACTGCAAGTAAACTCCCAGGAGACCGTCCGGATTTTACTCTGCTATAGACCACCCGGCCCAAAATCGCAGCTTCTCCCATCATTGACGGACTTTATCTCCACCTATACCCTTAACAGCAAACACCTTTTGCTGCTCGGGGACTTCAACCTCTGGGCCAACTCCCCGCAAGACCCCATTGCCGACGCCTGTATCGACCACCTGGAAGGATTAGGGCTACAACAACTAAGATTTTTATTTCCAGATCTTGTCTGAAAATAAGATCGAGCGTGTGACCTGAAGCATGTGTGGGCACACATGCTTCAGGTCACACGCTCGATCTTATTTTCAGACAAGATCTGGAAATAAAAATCTTGGAAAATGAACCGTTGCCATGGACAGATCACCATGCAATTAAATTCATTATTTCCGAATTTCCCCCCTTAACAAAAACATCAAGTCCAGTGACAACACACTGGACTAGATGTCAGAAGAAGCTCCATTCGGAACTCTTCAAAGCCACGTTAAGGGAAAAAATAAAACCAATTCAGCCGCATCAAACGGCTGAAGAAACACTGGAGGCCATAAACACAGCCCTATTACAGTCAGCTGACTTAATAGCGCCGAAACGTAAAACCCACATCCGGAAAAATAACTCCAGCTGGTTTAACAACCAGCTGGCGTTACTGAAGCAAGAGCGCAGAAGGGCGGAAGCAGCCTGGAAAAGACGCTCCTCAGATGAAAACCTTTCCATCTACAAAGCAAGTACAAGAAAATACCACACAGAAATCTACAAAGCCAAGAAAAAATATTTTTCTGAGGCTAACAACAGCGCCCTCAACCGCCCCCGCAAACTTTTCAAGCTGGTCACTCAGACCATGAATCCAGGATGTCTTGAAGCCCCCAATTCAGACACTCAAGAATTTTGCAGTGAATTATCGGATTACTTCATTAATAAAATTGAGGGGATCCGGCAAAGCATTCAGCAAAACAATTCCCCCCGTAGTCCCCCCCGTAAATATCTACACAACTCCTGCAGTAATTCACCACAACCAGGTAAGTTCAAGCTGGAACCCATTTCTATTGATGCCACAAAAAATACCATCGGTGCTTTGCGTAACAGCACTGCGCCTAATGATATCATCCCTACTAAACTGCTGAAGGAGTGTGCCGACATCCTGGCACCTTCCATCACGCAGCTTATTAACCAATCTTTCAGGGAGGGCATAGTGCCCTCTTAATTGAAGGAGGGCATCATTCGACCCATATTGAAGAAACCCACCCTGGACCCTAAGGATCCACTCCACCGCCATCCCATAACAGGCCTAAATGCTCTCTCCAAGGTCATGGAGAAAGCAGTGGTACAACAGCTGCAACAGCATCTAGATACCCACAACCTACTTGATCCATATCAATCGGGATTCTGGCCCGGACACGGGACGGAAACAGCATTGCTCAAGATATGGGACGACGTTCTCGAGGCCGCAGATGAAGGAGAATCTTGTCTCCTGGTTCTGTTGGACCTAAGCGCAGCCTTCGACACACAGTTGACCATAAGCTTCTACTGACAAGGCTAGCGGAAGTAGCCAAAGTCGCAGAAGGCGATTTATCTTGGTTCTCCTCTTTTTCGGAAAACCGATCTCAAATAGTGAAGTTAGGACCTTTCACTTCTGAGAAACGCACACTATCATGCGGAGTCCCTCAAGGATCCCCCCTGTCGCCGGTGTTATTCAACATCTATCTCCGTCCTCTTTTTGACATCATCAGCAGCCAAAAACTGCTCTATCATTCATATGCAGACGACACGCAACTATATTTTCGCATTTGCAATAAAAAGGATCACCACCTCAATCTAGAGACATGCCTCTCTTTGATAGAGGACTGGATGACAAAGAGTTATCTTAAACTCAATGGAGCGAAAACAGAACTTCTCCTGTTTCACGCCAAGCGTAAGAATCAACCTGCTACAACATGGACCCCCCCGCCCATTCTGGGCAAAATCATCTCCCCTAGCGCCAAAGTCAAAAGTCTTGGGGTCATTTTCGACTCCTACATGACAATGGACGCACAAATAGGGTCAGTAGTCAGCGGATCTCACCATCTGCTGCGCCTACTACGCAGACTTACTCCTTTCATCCCCAAAGAAGACATAGCGGTCGTGGTGGAAACAATTGTAAACTCCAGACTGGACTATGTCAATGCCCTTTACCTCGGACTCCCCAAGTACCAAATCGCTCGTCTTCAAGTCGTTCAAAACACGGCCGCTAGACTTGTGACTGGGAAAAAACCTTGGGAATCAATCTCACCTTCACTGAGATCCCTTCACTGGTTACTAGTAAAAGACAGAATCACTTTTAAAGCACTCTGTCTAACGCATAGATGTGTTCATGGGAATGCCCCCCATTATCTATGCGAAAAAATAAAAGCTCACAATCCCAATCGCGTTCTGCGAACCTACAAACAAAATCTGCTCCAGATACCGAAAGCCAACTACAGGTCCAAAGGAGATAGAAGATTTGCGGTCCAAGGTCCCAGACTATGGAACGCTTTACCAACCAGCATTCGGTTGGAGGAGAACCACCTAGCTTTCAGGAGAAAGATCAAGACTCATCTCTTTTGATACCAAAGGAGACAGGAACAACAAGCGCCAAGAGGCGATTCAGTTCGTATGTGCCGCGCTATATAAGTTTTCATTCATTTCATTTCATTCAGATAGCATCTGCATCCATGACTATTTTGTTTTACTTTACAGGTATTAACAATTGCATTTTAGATATTTAACCACTTCCCGCCCGGTCAATAGGAGATTGACGTCCGGGAAGTGGTTCTGAAATCCTGACTGGACGTCTATTGGCATCCTGCAGGATTTCATGCCGGCACACGCCCGTGTGGGGGGGCGCAGTGCGGCGATCAGTGATGCGGGTGTCAGTCTGACACCCTGCATCTCCGATCTCGGTAAAGAGCGGAGGCTCATCCAATCACGGCTGATCACGATGTAAACAGGAAGAGCCGTTGATGGCTCTTCCTCACTCACGTCTGACAGACGTGAGTACAGGAGAGCCGATTGTTTATTAGTGCAGCCCCCCCTCGGATGCCCACACTGGACCACCAGGGAAGCCCACACTGGACCACCAGGGAAGGGCAAAAAAAATGGTCAATGAAAAAAAGGCAGTAAAAAATAAAAAAAAAGATGCCAATTAGTGCCCACAAATGGGCACCGACTGGCAACATGGATCCATCAGTGCCACCCCTCAGTGTCCATTAGTGCCACCCAACAGTGTCCATCAGTGCCACCCCTTAGTACCCATCCATGCCCAGTGCCCACCTATCAGTGCCCATCTGTGCCACCCATAAGTACCCATAAGTGCCACCCATAAGTACCCATCAGTGCCACCCATAAGTGCCGCCCATGAGTGCCCATCAGTGCCACCCATGAGTGCCCATCAGTGCCGCCTATGAGTGCCCATCAGTGCCGCATACCAGCGCCGCCTATCAGTGCCACCTCATCGGTGCCCATCAGTACTACCTCATCGGTGTCCATCAGTGCCACCTCATCGGTGCCCATCAGTGCCGCCATATCAGTGCCCATAATTGAAAGAGAAAACGTACTTATTTACAAAAAAAATTACAGAAAAAAATACTTAATTTAAAAAAAAAAACAGTCTTTTTTTAGTTCGCAGATGTTCGCAGATGTGATCAAATACCTCCAAAAGAAAGCTCTATTTGTGGGGAAAAAAGGAAGCCAATTTTGTTTGGGTACAGTGTAGCATGACCGCGCAATTGTCATTCAAAGTGCGACAGTGCTAAAAGCTAAAAATTGGCCTGGGCAGGAACATGCGTAAATGCCTGGTATGGAAGTGGTTAATACTGATTTATATTAAAACTAACTTTTTGAGTTTCTTAGAGAATGTAATAAATCAGCATACTATATCCTGGCCTCATAGTGTTTATACAGTCTTTGATTATAAAGTGATTGTAAAGTCCTGTTTAAAAAAAAAACATACCTCCTCTGTGCAGTTGGTTTTGCACAGCACAGCCCTGATACTCCTCTTCTCAGGTCCCTATTCGCTGCTTCTGGCCCCTCCCTCCTGTCGAGTGCACACAAGATGAGCTGCAGCCTGCCCCCTCTCTCTCCTGATTGGCTAACTGACTTTGATTGACAGTCGTGAGAGCCAATGGCGCTGCAGATGTGTCTCAGTCAATCAGGAGGGAGAGTCCCGAACGGCCGAGGGACTCGTGGACATCGCTGAACAGAGATGAGGCTCAGGTAAGTATTAGGGGGGCTGAGGGAGGGGGGGTAAGGGGGGCTGCTGCACACAGAAGGCTTTATATCTTAATTCATAAAATGCATTAAGATAAAAAAAATTCAGCCTTTACAACTCATTTAGATATGAGCATGCTCAGTAGAGGACACCAGCTGGTATTTACAATCTTAGGCTGCAGTCGGGGCACAGGGAAGTTAGGAGGGTTCCCTGAAGGCAGGATCAACCAGGTATATTTCACTCTACACAGAACAAATGCTTTAGTTGCTTTGTGTGATTCGAACTCTCCGGTGGCGGCTTAATGCTCAGAAGAGGCAAGTATTTTTCCAGTGTCCCAATTGCCAAACGGGGGGCAGGGAAGTGAGGAAGTGAGTACATGATTCTGGGGAGGGGTAGATTAAGTGATTTTAGGTGACTTTAGGTGACTATGTTACTTTTTGAAATCCCATGTATTATCTTTGTAGAGAAGAAAAAAAATTGTGTTTACTTTTAGCACCAGGCAATGAAAATGGAGACTGTGGGAAGCGAATCAAAATAACAAAACTTCCAGATAAGTAGAGGTTGATACAAGACCTGGAATGGAGGTGGGACATAGATCCCAAGGTCTGCAATAGATGACATCTGCTTTTACTTTTCTGCCCTTCTCCTGCCAATTTGTTAATTGTGCGTCATACAATACATAGCACTAGATGTAGCTGCTTTATTCGTTAAAAGACCAAAATGAGGCCACACATGTCGGAGGACTGTTGTGTAGCCCTCACCAAGCGCTTCCAGATGTCAGCCATCCTGCCTAGATCTGATAGTGAGCTAGTTAATAAGGCCTGTTTACACAAGCTTATCACACCTTAAAAGACTGCACATTGTGCTCCTTGAGATCACTGAGCTTCACACCGCTAGACATGAAACTAGTCCACGCCGATCGCCAAAGAATGCTAATGTTCCATTATCTGAGCCAAAGTGACATGAAAAGCACAAAGAAAATGTAGGTCTGAAAACAATTTTCATGTCAACTCTACATTGAGGTACCCTGGGCGCTAATAAAATACAGTTTTGGGTCTAATTGTTTTTCCCTTTGCTTTGCACAAAAATAATTTTCAAGCGCCCACCTGTGGTTCTGGCAGAAAAGAAGTAAAATGAAAATTATTTGGGAAATACAGTGGGGAAATATTGTTATAATTCAAGAAGCTATAAAAGAACAATCATACAAATACATGTAAAAAGGTATTACCATAATAATAGCGTTTAGAGGGTTTGGAACAAAATGCGCTCTTTTTACCCAGACCTATTAAAGTCGAATTCCAGGCAAATAAAAGAGACAACTATTGCATTACAACTACTATTTCCTTAAATAATCATTAAATGTATTTTTAAGCTGGTATATGCAACTAAATCTGCCTGAACATTAGGTTCCTGTAATCCACACATCACACGACTCAGAAATGGAGGGGCAGCAATGTAAGGCAGACCATAAATTATTCATGTTTTTTTGTGTTCAACCACTCTGTTCCCAAATCCACACATTTAAGGTGGATGACAGAATCCTTCCCGTTGAGTTATTGTATCCTGACTGCGGTAATATTTCCCCACCATAAGAATTTACAGATCAGTGCTGCCAGCTATAGCCGGTGGCAGTGATCGAGCCCAACAATTTCAACAGGGAGGTTGTACAGAAGTAATTCGTTAGTCATTCTGTACAACCTCCCTGCCCATACATGCATTGACATTCAGCCAGTCCCTGCTAAACCAGCTGAATTTTGATTCATGTATGGTTGGCTTAATATGATACTAAAGTCTTAGTTGTTTTCATTTAAAAACAACAAACATGTCATACTTACCTTCTCTGCTTAGTGGCTTTGTACAGAGCAGCCCATATCCTCCTCTTCTCGGGTCCCTCGCTGGCGCTCCTGGCCCCTCCTTTCTGCTAGGTGCCCCCACAGCAAGCAGCTTGCGATGGGGGCACCGAGCCACAGTTCTCTGTGTCCATTCAGACACAGAGCCATAGTTTGGCCCCACCGCTCTCTCTCTCTCCTTATTGGCTCACTGATTTTGATTGACAGCAATGGGGAGCCAATGGCGCCATGCTACTGTCTCAGCCAATAAGAAGAAGAGTCCCGGACAACAGAGACCTGCAACATCGCTGGATCGAGGCTGAGCTAAGTGTTAGGCCCCGTACACACGGCAGAGATTCTCGGCAGAAACCAGCGAGAAGCTCGCTGGGATCCTCATTCTGCCGAGAACCTCGGCCGTGTGTACGGTTTCGGCGAGCATCCCGTTGGGAAAGCCGTCAAGCCAAAATAGAGAGCAGGTTCTCTATTTGCTCGATGGCCCATCGAGAACCATGGCTCGACGCCTTTCCCGACGGCTTGGTCGACGATTTCGACGGCCGGGCGAGAACCTCGACGGGCGGAACGATGTGTTTGGCCCGTCGAGGTTCTCGTACGTGTGTACCCGGCCTCAGGGGGCTCAGGGGGGCTGCTGCATCCAGAAGGTTTTCTATCTTAATGCATAGAATGCATTTAGATGAAAAACCTTATGACTTTACAACCACTTTAAAGTGGTTGTAAACCCACTCTTAGGCCGTGTACACACGGCAGAGAACCTCGACGGGCAGAACACATCGTTCCGCCCGTCGAGGTTCCCTGCCGTCCGTCGAAATCGGCGACCCGCCCGTCGGGAATGGCAACCGAGAACCTCGGTCGTGTGTACACGGCCTTACAACTTGCACCTACAGGTAAGCCTAGATTAAGGCTTACCTGTAGGTGCAAGAAATATCTCCTTAACCTACACGGTTAAGGAGATATTTTCACAGAAACAGGCACCGCTGAGCTGTGCCGTTTTTGTGAATGTCATTAACTGGGAGTGACGTCATCGCCGCTCCGGCCAATCACAGCGCCGGAGCGGCAAAAACAAGGAAGAAGCTCCAGAGGACATGGCGGTGGTGGTGGACAGGACCGAGGCAGACTTTGGGGGCTTCGTTCTCAGGTAAGTGACACATAATGAGCTAGTATGCTGTGGATACTAGCTCATTATGCCTTTCTCTTGCAGGTTTATTTGTTTAAAAAAATATTAGAGGGTTTACTTCCTCTTTAGGTCAGCCAGGCTACAATGCACTGCATAGTGTTATCAGTCTAACACTGAAAGCTTGCTGATGGGAGAAGAAAGTGAGTGAGCAGAATGATCATTGCCTCTTGTTGTTGTACTCTGTCTTCGTCTAATCAACAGGCAGGGAGCAGGTTGGTAACCAGCTGCAATGCAAGTGCAGTGGAGAGATCAGGGACATGGCTATGCTGCTTGAAAAAATGCCTGTATCCCTAGACTGACTGAACAGTATTACAAACATATTGGCAAGTAAGACAGTTCACACCATTTGTTTGCTTGTGCTTCTTCCTGTGTCTTCTATAGTCTTGGAGCAGAGCTCTCTACAATCCAATATTGGACCAAAATCAAGGATGCTACAGTGGGAAGCAGTGGTGGATTTCTGGCCGAATACTCAAATGTAGGCATGTGCACACTGAAATATTTTGTTTCAGAATTTCGGTTTAGTCCAAAAAACAAATTTATTTAGTTACTTCCGAAATTTGTTTTTATTTATTTTGTTTAATTAAAAAATTTATTTGTAGGAAAATCTAAATTAATTAAGGTTGAATCTGTCAATTGAAGGCTTATGGTGTCTGTCGGATGTTCTAAGAAAATTTGACGAAGCAGCTAAACTGTACAACGCAGTGATCGTACATTTCTGGTCGAATAGCCCACAAGCTATAGTAGAATTCTAATGTTGTTTGACTAGTAATAATTATTAATTAGCGTTTAGCTGCTTTTTTTAATATAATATAATGGAAAATAAAGCATTTTTTATTTATTTTGGATCTTCCTGATTTCGGATTCTGCGCGTTTGTTATAGTTTTGTTAAAACAAACATGAAAATCACTGAAATTCGGATGAAAATGCATTCGGACATTAATAAATGCACATGTCTACTCAAATGGCAAAGCATTGGGTGTACCCAGAACAGATTACTGGTAAGACTTAAGCCCCGTACACACAGACGAAATTTCCGATGGAAAAAGTCAGACAGACCAGGTATATGCCCCATTGCACTTTTTTCCAAGGAATTCCATCGTAGTTTAGATAGAGAGCATGTTCTCCATCGGAATTCCGATGTGAGTTTGGCCGGGCAAAAGCCTGATCGTGTGTACGGGGCATATGACTATGCCTTTTCCTATACAGTAAAACCTTGGTTTGAGAGTAACTTGGTTTGAGAGTGTATGTCTTGATATACAAGCAGCGCCATGTCACACCTGAGTATAAAAGAGAAGAGAGTGGTGCCCCTAAGTGTAGCAATATGGTTACATTTAATGAAGGTACAACATTTAGCAACATATTGCTACACTTAGAGGCACCTCTCTTCTCTTGTATACCCTGTAGCTGCTGGATTTAGCTTCTAATCCCCTTGTGGAGGCTTTCATTTGTGGATGGACATTTTATTGTGGATGTACACCTCTCACATTGCTATAATCTGTAAACTGAAGGACCTACTTGTGAATAAATGGTTGTGGAACGAATCATTTCAGTTTCCATTATTTCTTATGGGTAAATTTGCTTTGATATACAAGTGCTTTGCATTACAAGCATGTTTCTGGAACAAATTATGCTTGCAGTCCAAGGTTTTACTGGTCTTTTTGTACCTTCGTGGGACACAGAGCATGGTTGTATCACTTACAGGGAGATGGAGTGTTATGGCTGCATAATACAAGAAGATATATACTGCTCAAGGTTAGTGGTTCATCATGGACTCAGCTGTGAAATTGTGATCTGGCTCATAGCACTCTAGCAAATTAGTCAGAAAAGAAACGGAACACTACCCTCTAGGTCGCAGCAACTTTTCTTGTTTACTGAATAGGAGCAGGGTCACCTAGGACATGTTTTGGGCCAAAAACTCTTTAAGAAAATATTTTAGAAGTGAACCCTGCTGCTCTTTGATAAATAAGAAAAGTGGTTTCAAGCTGGACTGCGATAGCTTCATAACAATGGAACTAATAGGCACAACAGGAGATACCAATTTACAGAGTCTGATCTCTGTGTTCGGGATGTGCCATACTCATGTAATCCATCAATGAAGGTAATAAAACATCGTTACACCAAGGCGTCATTAGAAATAGAGAGGTCGCTTATCATACAGGAGACAAAGGATAATCGGTTTCATCTCAGTGAGATCACTGTTATTTAGTCTAACTTCTGTTCTATTCACAGTGTTTCTTAATTCTCGCTTTCATGCCAGAGGAATTGTGAAATAAAAGCATCAAATGGCGCCCAGCTGTAAAAGCCTTTGATATGGCTGTGTCGCAAGAGTCTGAAGCACGTATTAGAAAAACACGCAGAAAGGCTTAAGGAGCGCTCAAGGGAGCAAAAAGCTGGAAAAGAATCCCCAGGTGTTATAGAACTAAAATGCGTAAAAAGAGCAGACACCGAACTAACATATTAGTGCACAAAAGGCTATGATCAAGGGTTGGACAGTCTCCCAGCATGTCTTGCAGAATGTATAAAGACCTGATCCATTAAAATAAGGGCAGAAAGGGTAAAGTCACAGAGGTTAATGATGATATAGAGTAGGAATATAGAATAATATTATCACATAGGGACCATCCAACATACCCCTGCACTTATTCATGCTTTTGTCTAAAACTACTGTCAGTGATATAAGAGACTCCATATCCCATCTTTTGTTGTATGGACCCGACACACTGTCATTCTACTTATCTGCTAATGTTTGAAGATGGTAGAGTACAATAAATAAAGAACTATTTTTGCATTTAGCATTCTCTGTGCTGGCATTTTGTGGCAAATTTATCTACAAATACTTAAAAAGACCCTGTTACCAACTTAAAAAAACACCAAAACAAAAAACAAGCATCTTAAATATCTACTTGTAGTGTTTTTGATTTCTGTAAAGTATTTCTCATTCACTTGCAACATGCCTTTGAACTTGCTACAACATTTCACTTCTCAAGAAAGAGTCAACTGCCAAGTATGGCCACAACCCTCCTGCCATGTCATAGACCTCTCCTCATCTCGGAGTGCCGAATTACTCTCTGTGATAGGGATAGAATCAAACAGACAGTTGTAGGCAAATAGAAGAATATAGAATCATTGTGTTTCGCTATATTTGCTTCTTCAGGATTCATGCTTGAGAATGGATACCAAATGATATGTCTTAACAATAAGCATAAAAAATCCTACACAGAACACTCAATCTGCCGCGTTCCTCGAGGGCCCCAAAGATAGGGAGCCTAGTGATGGAGTAGAGAGCAGCAAGCATATGTGTTTGAAAAGTAAATAATAATACTTTAAGGGTTTTATATCAGAGAACACATTTTTCTTACAAGAATAATTCCTTATATATCCTGGGAGGGGGTTAAGAAAATTGTGTAGCTCACATCAGTACGCTCTTAATATCATTAATTTGCCATAGACCAAGTCTGCCTCATAGATTGAGACCTCTTGAGTGATAGCTCTGAGAATGCTAGGGCTGCTGACATCACATCCAAGACAGCGGCACCCAGCAACAGCCTCAGGATATTTGGGTGTCTTCACAAGAGAAGTTGTTATGGATAATTAACATAAAAAAATATGTTGCATGCACATAGGCCCGGATTCACGTAGATCGGCGCATCTTTATGCCGACGTAGTGTATCTTCTTTACGCTACGCCGGCGCAACGTTGAGAGGCAAGTATGAAATTCACAAAGAAAAAGCGCCCCCCGTTGCGCCGGTGTAGCATATATTCGTTGGCGTAAGCCGACGTAATTCAAAGTAGGTGGAAGTGGGCTGGAAGTGGGCGTGATGCATGGTAATGAAGCGTGACCCCATGCAAATGATGGGCTGAGTGTCATCCAAGTACTTAAAACGAACGGTGCATGCGTCGTAGCTTGGACATATCCTTGTGCGCATGCGTACAACCATGTCGAAATAACTGCCTAAGATACGTCGAATCACTACCTACGACGTGAACGTAACCTACGCCCAGCCCTATTCACGTAGTACTATGTAAACGATGTAAAATACGATGGCTGTTCCCTGGTCCATACCTTTGCATGGACTGCGCCTCCTATATGAGGAATAACTTTACGCCGGACGTAACCCTTACGCAAATCGCTTAAAAAATGCGCCGGGCGCATCTACATTCGTGAATCGGTGTATCTCCCTCATTTGCATATATGCATCTCAAATCAATGGGAGTACCAAATGCGTCCAGCGTAACTATGCGCCCACTATACACCGGCATAGGCAAGTTACTTTGGTCGGATGAAGTCAGTTTTTTTGGCGTATCTTGGTTCTATGGGTACGGCACATAGATACGACGGCGCACATTTGTACTTACGCGGCATGTCTGTAGATACATGAGCGTAAGTGCTACGTGAATCCGGGCCATAGTGTTTAATCCAAAGGGAAAATTTGTATTGAAATGAGTGGTCTGGGGACAGGGTCTCTTTAATCCCAGGTGTCCTTAAACTCCACCTTTATAAACTTCGACCATCCAAGCCAAGACAGCAAACCTATCCACTTAGGTGCCCTTTAAACTTATGCATGGTGGTAACATATTGGTGCATATTACCTGCACTGTAAGCACTCATTCAGAACGTCCCATACACCCCCCCAACCCAAACGTACAGTACGCTACTGGATTTGTGTATTACACTGTGCTGAAAATGCTATAGGTCAATTTTTTTATATTTTTGAGTGTTTAAAAATAATGGATTGCCTTAACGCAACATGTTAAAGCCCAGAATACTGAATGTTAATGTTCGTGCAGTAGCTGAACACAACAGTGTAAAGTGGACTTAGGTTTCCTTTTGCCCAATCAAGAAAGTTCAAATCTTGCTTTTTGTGCTATGAAAACTATAATACCCTGTACAAACGATCGGTTCGTCTGATGAAAATGGACCGATGGATTTTTTCATCAGATATCCGACGAAGCTGACTTTCATCAGTCTTGCCTACACACCATCGGTTAAAAATCCGATTGTGTCCAACGCGGTGATGTAAAACACAACGACGTGCTGAGAAAAATGAAGTTCAATGCTTCTGAGCATGCGTCGACTTGATTCTGAGCATGCGTGAATTTTTTTAACAATGGATTTCCCCACAGACGATTGTTTTTTTTAACCATAAGAAAAATTTAAAACAGGTTTTATTTTATTTTTTCACCGATGGGAAAAAAAAACGATGGGGCCCACACACGATCGGTTCGTCCGATGAAAACGGTCCATCGGTCCGTTTTCATCAGACGAACCGATCGTGTGTAAAGGGCATTAGAGAAGTGTGCTTTTGAATCTATGTAAACATTCCAAAGATAACTTCCTCCATGTGTCTGCACACAAAGCTCAAGAGAATATATAGTAATTTTGTTAATACTTCCTTTATTTATTTTTACAGATATAGAACAAAAAATTTAAACTTTTATAAAAAAAATTCTTAGTCAGGTACATTTTGTGACAGACCCAAACAGGCCTTTGGCTTTTGGAGGGGATTGAAGGGTAGCCTCTTGCCTACTGACTATGGGCCCTGGGTTTTAAGGGGATCTATTCTTCTGGAAGTGTGTGGCTGGGGGACCTTTGGAGTGGTTTTACTTCAGATTTGGGGCTTTTCCAAACCAATTTGCAGGAGGGCCATCATATTTCCTTTGACCATTAACCCATACAAGTATAATATTACAACTTTCCATCCACTCCAGAAGGGAAGCTTTATTGTTTTTATTCAGAGACTTAACCCAAGCCTTGCTTTTAGCGTTCATCACACTGTTGTCCATCATTAGAAAATGATCTGCTCTCTCCATGAAATTAGTGGTTGAACTGAGCTCTTTTCCATGCTCTGATTGGGAAAAGCAGACAAAATCTGGTCTACTCCATGGGCCATAATCAGTGTGTAGAAGACTAGCCCTTAGTCCACTCCATAAGCACCTGGCCCGGTTGGGTTTGCCACAAATATGAAATCATGCATTTAAATTTTTTGTATTTTTGTAGACTATCTCTTGCCTCTCCAATCTCTTCTCACCTCCCCTGTTCTAAAAATAAATACAATGTTGTTTATAGAGCTGAGTAGCTCAAAATGCAGGCTACTGACTACTTCCACAACCCCCGCCCTCCCACCCCCTTGGGTCTCTACTGATAAGAATAATTCCCATTTATGCAATCACCAAGTCAGTCATGTCAGCAACCACCAGCAGAAAATAAAAGCATAAAGCTTGCAGATAAACGCTGCCGCCTTCAGACTGTACTGGAATCTACAGTGCATTATGTCTAAGCTCAACAGAGGAAAACCACATAATTTATAAACTAATTACTAAGAAATATCATATAGAAATCTTCAAAGCCAAAAAATATAATTTTTCTAATATCATCGCAAAAGCCCTAAATCGCCCCCGCAAACTCTTTAATTTAGTCGCTCAGTCCATGAACCCAGCCT
This sequence comes from Rana kukunoris, assembly GCA_029574335.1. Lineage (NCBI taxonomy): Eukaryota > Metazoa > Chordata > Amphibia > Anura > Ranidae > Rana > Rana kukunoris. Next base: position 55,347,797 of record CM056053.1, read on the forward strand.
GCCTAGAGGCTCCGAATTTTGAATCACAAGAATTTTGCAACAAATTATCAGATTACTTCATTAACAAAAATGAAAAACTCCGTGAAATTATTCAGCAAAATAGAACCCCCATCGACTCCCCTTTAAATCAAGAAGCTAATATCCACACAAATATACCGCAATCAACTAAATTCACTCTAAACCCTATCTCCATCGACACCACTAAAAAAATCATTAGTACTCTGCGAGACAGCACAGCGCCTAATGATATAATCCCCACCAAACTGCTGAAAGAATGTGCCGATATTGTGGCAACGGCGATTGAGCATCTCAGAAACCAGTCATTCAAGGAAGGCATGGTGTCAACCTTGCTGAAACAAGGCATAATTAAACCACCCTTGACCCCAAAGACCCAAACAATCGTCGACCCATAACAGGTCTAAACATTCTATCCAAGGTAATGGAGAAAGAAGTTGTACAACAGCTATAACTTCATTTAAACACCCACAAATTACTTGATCCGTTACAATCAGGTTTCCGTCCTGGTCACGGAACAGAAACAGCACTTCTCAAAATATGGGATGACGCTCTGGAAGCAGCAGGCGAAGGAGAATCTTGTCTTCTGATACTGTTGGACCTAAGCACAGCATTTGATACTGTATACCACAAATTACTGCTTACTCGCCTAGCTAAGTAGCTAGAGTCGCAGACTCTGATTTACCCTGGTTCTCCTCCTACTTGAAAAACCGATCTCAAAAAGTAAAACTGGGTCCTTTCACTTCTGAAAAATGCACGGTGTCATGTGGAGTCCCTCAGGGATCCCCCTTGTCGCCCGTACTATTCAATATCTATCTCCACCCTCTTTTTGAAACCATCAGTAACCAGAATTTACTCTACCATTCCTACGCGGATGACACCCAACTTTATTTTCGCATCTGCAACAAAAAGAATCATTATCTCGGACTAGAGAAATGCCTTACTTTGATAGAAAATTGAATGACGAAGAGTTACCTTAAACTCAATGGCTCAAAAACAAAACTTCTCATGTTCCACGCCAACCTAAAGAGACCCCCGCAACAACATGGACACCTCCGCCCATTCTGGGACAAACCATCACCCCTAGTCAAAAGTCTTGGAGTCCCGACAGCTGAGAGGGTCAGGGAAATCTTTGGAGGGGATGACAGAGCACTACATGACATGTCTCATGATGATTGTCCATTTTGGAAGGGGTACTAGTTGTTGTCTATTATACTGTGGTTGGGTTCTTTGGGAGGGAGTGAGAGCACCCGTCTCTTAGCTCAGCACTGGGGACGGGAGTCGGCAAGAAGGCTTTATTTATATTGTGTAGGGGGGACCAGTCATGCTTGGACTTCATTTCATTACGATCCATCTCATTACATTTGACCAATGTTGAATATGTCTACTACAAGCATTTGCCACCCCCCCTCATCTCTCCCCCCCCCCCTTTTTTCCCCCCACTTCCCCCCTTCCCCTCTTTCCCCTTTTCTTTTGGTTGTGTTTTGTTTTGTACACCGGTCCCTGTGTTTTGACCGGTAACTGTTGGTCACGTTTGTGGCCTGTTATTGTATATGTGTCTTGGAAAATTCAATAAAAATAATTTATAAAAAAAAAAAAGTCTTGGAGTCACTTTTGACACCCACATGACAATGGATGCACAAATAGGCTCAGTAGTCAGCGGATCCCACAATCTGCTGTGCCTACTACGTAGACTTATTCCCTTCATCCCGAAAGAAGACATAGCAGTCGTGGTGGGAACAATAATCAACTCCAGACTTGATTATGCAAATGCCCTTTACCTCGGACTCCCTAAATATCAAATCTCTCGTCTACAAGTCGTTCAAAATACGGCAGCAAGACTTGCGACTGGAAAAAAACCATGGGAATCAATCTCTCCTTCACTGAGATCCCTTCATTGGTTGCCAGTAAAAGACAGAATCACATTTAAGGGACTTTGTCTGACACAAAAGTGTGTTCAAGGAAGTGCCCCCCAATATCTATGCGATAAATTAAAATGTCACTACCCCAATCGCGTTCTCCGATCCACCGACCAAAATCTACTCCAGATACCCAAGGCCAGATATAAGTCCAAAGGAGAACAAAGATTTGCAGTCCAAGGACCTAGACTGTGGAACGCTTTACCAACCAGCATCCGAATGGAGGGGAATCACCAGGCCTTCAGGAAAAAACTCAAAACCCATCTATTCTAAGGCAAAAATACAGTAGGGAATGGATACTAAAGCGCCCTGAGGTGATTCAGTTCGCATGTGCTGCGCTATATAAGTCTCTCACTCACTCACTCTAATATTTGTAATTGAAGGATACAATTACAGTATTAAAAAAAAGAAAATACATTTTAAAATGTGTTGTCAACTCAAAATAGAAAAAGTTTTTTTTTCTTCCTAAAACAGTGTTCCAGTGAAGGTAACATTTCAGGTTCACTGTCTGGTCCTTCAATTAATGCTGACAGCACAGGTAGTTACTGCCAATCCACCTGTCACAAATTATAAAATTATGTAAATAGCCGGTTAATATAGGATTGTATAAATATTCCAATCACACAGTGTTATTTATATTCATCAACCACATCCAGCTTCTACCTCTGTATAATGTTTCTTGTACTATACACAGACACCAGAAACATAAGAAATTTTCTGATTGACCAGAATAAATTGACAGGATGGTTAAGGTAGTTCTGAGTGCAGATGATTCAATTTCTGTAAATATTTAGATCTCCTTCCAGAACACTTACGTTGATCTGATCATCAGGAGATGAGGAATTCAGACGTTTTAGAATTATTACCAAATACAATCAATGTGTTCTTTCTCTTCAAACTAAACCTGAAGGTTTTTTTTTTGCTTTTAGTCTTAAAAAAGTTAAACTGTATGCATAGCCAAAACTTTTCTTTTTTAGTTTTCAATAAAGAAGGGTTTAAAGCCCTAGAAAGCATATGTCCTCACAATTTCCTTTTTAAGGAAAAATGGAAAAAAACTCTAAAGGGGGGATTTTTAAGGCAACAAAATTAAACTCAAAAAATCATAAAAAAATATATAGTTTATTACAAAGTATAAATACAATTCAAAATGTCATGATGTACAGAATAAAAAACATGATGATCAAAATAGAAATATGACAATGATACTATTCGACACCGATTGCATGTCACCAGACCAACCAATGACACGTTAGGTGGATGATCATTTCAAATGTAAAATATTCTTCTTCAGGAATATTAAAGTATCAAATCTACGATTAATCAAAAATAATTGATATTAAACATCTGAAAACCAAGCGATCACATTCCCACATCCTTTAAAATGTGAACAAGTTAGTGACTCACCTTTCCTTTTTACTCTTTCTTTTTCTTTTTTCTTTTTAAAGTGTATTTTTGTGCGTGAACTCGAGAGAGAGGAGCCATACTGCAGGAGTTGGGAGTAGGCAGACCCTCCCCCCAGAGGCAATCTCCCATCCTTCTCCATGCCCCCGGGTGGCAATGGCGGGTGTGAGGGGGGGCCTCCCTCTCACCCCGCCCTACCTTCTCTATTTGGGAGCCCAACTGGGGCCCAGCGGGACCCCAACAGGGCAGAGGGACTCCCCCTATGAGGGAGTGAGGAGGTCTAGCCCACCCAGCCAGCCCTGTATGCGTGCAAGTGTGGTGGTGGTTTTTGTGGGGGGGGGGTACTAAGCACAGGCGTACCTTGCATAGCACACCCACCGGGAGCCGGGCTGAGACCACCAAACTCAATTCACATGTAGCCGAGGCCGGGATCCGAACCCTTGGCTGCAGAGGTGAATGGCTTTTCAGCGCAGTGCTGATCGCGTTGAGCCACCACAGCTCCCACCTTTTCTTTTTAAATCATGTGTACCCAGAATCTACAGATACATTTCCCAAGGAGTCGCCAAAGAGGAGTGCTTATCTTTCATCTCCTGCATTCAATACATTCCTCATCGCCGAAATCCCATAGGTGGGCCAGATCGATAGTGTCCAATTAATGGCGCTTAAAAAGATGACACCCGCTAAATCAGGGCAAGGGGAGAGAAAGGGCATAAGAAAAAGGGATTTTTAAATACAGCTTACCTGTAAAATCCTTTTCTTGGAGTACATCACGGGACACAGAGCGGCATATTCATTACTATATGGGTTATATGGAGTACCTTCAGGTGTGGACACTGGCAATCTCAAACAGGAAGTCCCCTCCCTATATAACCCCCTCCCCTAGAGGGAGTCCCTAAGTTTTGTAGCAAGCAGTATGCCTCCCAAAAATGTTCCCCAAAAGAGGGGTGGGAGCTCTGTGTCCCGTGATGTACTCCAAGAAACTTTTTTTTTTTTTTTTCTTTTACAACCAAGGGTGCCCCTGATCCCGAGGATCTTAAACCGCAGCCTATAGTACTGCCTGCCCAAAGGCTGAATCCGCATTCCTTCTCACGTCTAGTTGATAAAACCTTGTAAACGTGTGGACTGATGACCACGTCGCCGCCTTGCATATCTGAGCCATAGAGATCTGATGGTGTGCTGCCCAGGAGGCGCCCATGGCCCTGGTAGAATGGGCCTTTACCGACAAAGGAGGAGGCAACCTCTTCAAACCGTAGGCCTGAATGATTAATTGTCTAATCCATCTCGAGATGGTGGATTTTGCAGCTGCCTGCCCCTTCTTGGGGCCATCTGGTAGAACGAACAACACATCTGTTTTCCGGATCTTTTCTGTAGCTTTAAGATAGGCCTTCATGGCCCGGACAATATCCAAGGTATGCAGCAACCCCTCCTTTCTAGATGTGGGTTTCGGAAAGAAGGATGGAAGTACCAAATCCTCAAGTGAAAATTGGATATAACCTTTGGTAGAAAGGCAGGATGGGGCCGGAGAACTGCCCTGTCCTTATGTAGAATGAGATATGGTTCCTTACATGATAAGGCTGCCAACTCTGACACTCTCCTGGCCGAAACTATGGCGACCAAGAATACCAACTTTCTTGTCAGTAAAACTAAAGGAATCTCAGCCAACGGCTCAAAGGGTTGTTTCTGTAGAGTGGACAGGACAAGATTTAAGTCCCATGGACAAATTGGTGACTTGACAGGAGGATTAATACGCAAGACCCCCTGTATGAAGGTCTTTACCAGCGAGTGGGTGGCCAGCGGCCTCTGAAACCACACTGACAGAGCTGAAATCTGTCCCTTGACTGTGCTTAATGCCAGGCCTTTATCCACTCCTAGCTGGAGAAAACTTAACACCCTATCAATGGTATATTTGCGGGAATTCCATCTTTTGGATTCACACCAGCCTACGTAGTTCCTCCACACCCTGTAATAAATCACCCTGGAGGCCGGCTTTCTAGCCCTAATCAGGGTAGGAATTACCTGCCTAGACAGACCTCTACCCCTGAGAATCAGGGATTCAGCCTCCAGGCCGTCAAATTTAGACGCTGTAATGTAGGGTGGAGGATCGGGCCTTGTGAGAGTAGGTCTGGTCGTAGAGGAAGAGTCCAAGGGTCTCCCACTGCCATCTTCAGGACTAGTGAGTACCATGTCCTCCGGGGCCAAGCTGGAGCTACTAGAATGACTGGCTTGTGCTCCACTCTGATCCTGCGCAACAGGCGAGGAAGTAACTGTAGCGGAGGGAATGCATATAGAAGTTTGAATTGATGCCAAGGGCAAACCAACGCATCGGTTCCGCAGGCCATAGGGTCCCTCGCTCGAGACACGAACCTGTCTAGTTTCTTGTTGAACCTGGATGCCATTATATCTACGTCTGGCATTCCCCACTTCTGGCAGATTGTCTGAAAGACCTGGGGATGCAGAGACCACTCCCCCGGCGACAGAATCTGGCGACTTAAGAAGTCTCCCTGCAGGTTGTCCACTCCGGGAATGAATATCGCCGAAATGCAGGGTACATGAACCTCTGCCCACTGAAAAATCAAGCTCACCTCCCTCTGAGCGGCCTGACTCCTGGTTCCCCCTTGGTGGTTTATGTATGCCACCGCTGTGGCATTGTCTGACTGGATTCTCACCGGGGACCCCTGTAATCTGGAAGTCCATGCCAGGAGGGCTAGACGAGCAGCTCTGATCTCCAAGACATTGATGGGTAGCTGCCTCTCTGCTTCCGCCCAAGTTCCCTGGCGAGAGAACCCCTCCAAGACCGCCCCCCAGCCTGCCAGGCTGGCGTCTGTGGTAACTACCTTCCAGACAACGGGGCTGAAGGACCTTCCCTTTAGAAGATTCTGAGGGTTCAACCACCAGGCCAGGCTTTGTCGGACCCTTGATGATAGCGTCAAAGGGGACTCCAAGGCATGTGCTCTCTTGCCCCAGGCTGCTAGAATGGCTGCCTGTAGGACGCGAGTGTGGATCTGAGCGTATGGTACTGCCTCGAACGTGGCCACTAGCTTGCCTAGTAATCGCATACACAGGCGAATAGTTGGTTTTTTCTTGCTTAGAACCAACTGAACCAACCCCTTGATAGCCTCGATCTTTACAAGGGGCAGGAACACCCTTTGCTGTTCTGTGTCTAACCTCATGCCGAGGTATTCCAACTGCTTTTTAGGCTGGAACGCTGACTTTTCCCGGTTTAGGACCCAGCCGAACCTTTCGAGGTACTGAACCGTGAGGTTTACTGCCTGTTGCAGACACGGCCGTGAGTGATCTATGATTAAAAGGTCGTCCAAGTATGCTAGGACTGTGACCCCTTGGATCCTTAGATTGGCCAGAACTGGGGCTAGGATCTTCGTGAATACCCGGGGGGCCGTGGCTAGCCCGAAGGGGAGCGCCCTGAATTGGAAGTGTCGCTGCCCCACTGCGAAGCGTAAAAATCTTTGATGCGACTGAAAGATTGGTACATGAAGGTAAGCATCCTTTATGTCTATGGAAGCCAGAAAATCGTCCCTCTGGAGCGTGGCGACTGCTGACCGGATGGATTCCATCCGGAAGGAACGAAACCTAGCCCCTGCTCTTGGGCTGGCACCTCTATTATCACGCCCTGGCAAAGCAGGTGATCCAAAGCTGCCAGCATCGAGGCCTTCTTTGCTGCATCCTTTGGTAGCCTTGACTCTTGAAAATGAGGCGGAGGCAACTTTAGAAACTCCAGTCTGTAGCCTGTGGTTACAGACGCCCGGACCCATTTGTCGGGGATCTTGGCTTCCCAAACTTCTGAGAAGAAACAAAGCCTTCCCCCCACCCGCGAGAGTGGGGGCGCCCCTTCATAAGGCAGACTTAGGGGCTGGTTTTGTCGGCTTGCGATACCATGGTCTCTTACCCCCAGGGGCCTGTCCCTGCGATCTACTGTTAAAGTTGGATCGCGCAGGCGGCTGTCGATACTGCCTGGAATTTGAGGGCCCTGAGACAGGAAAGAGCTGCCTTTTAAATGTAGGACCCCGGAATGTCTTTTTGACTGGTAAAAGGGTACTTTTGCCACTTGAAATAGTCTGAATGTATTTATCCAGATCCTCTCCGAAGAGTCGTCCTCCATGGAAGGGAAACCCTGCCAGAAGCTTTTTGCATGGGGGCTCCGCCGCCCAGTTCTTCAACCATAAGAGCCTTCTCATGTGCACCAAAAATAGTGATAAACGAGAGGCCTGCTGGATGGAATCCTTTATAGCATCTACCGCAAAACACAGAGCTCTGGGAATGTCAGAAAACTCTTCTGCCTGTTGGGTAGGCATGTCTTTTAGCATTTCTTTTGTCTGGTCCTTTAACGCCTGACAAACTCCAATTGCAGCCACAGCTGGCTGTACCACTGCTCCTGCCGTAGCAAAGGATGCTTTTAAAAGTGTCTCTAACCGTTTATCAACCGGATCTTTAAACATTTGTATGTTTTCCACCGGGCAAGTTAGTGATTTATTCACACATGAGATGGCTGCATCCACCACTGGGAGCTTCCACCTCTTCGAGAATTTTTCCTCCATAGGGTAAATGACCGCAAATCTCTTCGGCGGCAGAAAAATCCTGTCCGGTCGTACCCAATCCTGAAAGATCAATTCCTCCAAGAGAGGATGGACCGGAAAAACCGCGTTGCTCAAAGGAGCTTTCAAAGAGCCCAGAGAGGATACCGCAGGAACCTGAGGCTCTGGCAATGGTAAATTAAATGCCGAGCGGACCATGTCCGTCAAAGACTGCACCCACAGTCTCTCTGTCTGGGAGTCTGAAAATGGTTCCTCAGAGGTAGATCCCTCAATCCCTGAACCCTCTTGGTTCAGGTCTAGTTGATCCTCCTGCGAATCCAATTCCTCCGGAGAGAGAATTTCAGCATCTGAGGATACACCCTTTGGTGATGGGGATCTAGCCCGTTTCTTGCCAGGAATAGATCTAGCGATCAACGCTGCTAATCTCTCTTCTAGCCCCCCTAGGGATACAGCTAGCATCTCCTCTGTGATAAACACAGGGCTGGGCTGATCTGGGCCAGCCTCAGCACCAGACCCCCCCAATGGCTCATCCAAGGCGACCTTCATGGGAATAAGCTGCGGGGAAAGTATCGGCATATCATCAGAATCAGAGGGGGAACCCCTTTGTTTTTTGGTCTTTTTTGTACCCTTTGACCCCGAACCTTTGGAAGCCATAATACAAAATCGAGGGACTCCGCCTACAACAGCAGACTGTAGTGGCCAGGAGTACAAAACTAGGGTTTAGGGGACAATAGATCACTAATGCCCAAAAACTGATGGGGCCCCGTATGTTTTTTTTTTTTTTTTTTTTTAAATCATACAGCGACCCCAAACTTAGTTTGCCAGCCTCCAACCTGTTGCAAAAAGGGGGATTTTTTGGCTTAACAGAAAAGCATTGGAACCAAGTCCAGCATGTACTACCCCTCTTCCGCCACCGGGAGTCACTGTTCTGCCGCTCTGCGTCCTCTCCCTTTCAGATCAGCCTCAGACTGAGCACTGACTATAGCCTGCTGATCTATAACAGCACACAAGGCGCGCCCCTGATGACGCTGCAGGCACGCCCCCCCCCGCCCTCCCCTCCGAACGGAGCGAAAAACGTCTATAAGACGTGCGCGCGCACGCGCGCGCGCGTATGCCGGAGAAGGAAGTACATGGAGGAGCCGCGCTGCTGGAGACCCAGGACTGCAGTACCAGGCGGCAGAATCAAACCCCCGGCCAGGTAAGACTCTCCAAAAGGCCCCATAGGGGTCCTTACTAGCCTTAGGAAGAAAGCAGCAGGTAGCTAGCAAACACAATTGTTTCTTAGACAGGGGAACCTAGTGATGGGGGAATGAGATCATCCTGTCTTCTCAGACATAGTGAGCAAGGTTGCCAATGCAGAGCATACTTAGGCTACCCCCCTTTTAGGTTACCCCGGAGAGCCTGCTGTCGAACCAAGTCCTGCAGGCTCCCCTCTTACCTGCTCCATGCTGCAGGATGTTTGTCTAGCAAAACGATCCAATCTTCTCCCATCTCCGTGGGTAGCGTAATAGACCTTCAGGCCCTGGGGTCCTATGAAGGTACCCACTGTCCTGGACCTATATAGCACCCTGGCAAACAGGAACTTATGGTCTTTACGAACTCCAAGTCCTGGGCCCAGCCCTCCAAAGAGGAGCATTATAGGCAAAACCCCACGGTTTGGGGCCCGGGTACTGTCCACTTTGGCACTGAGGCTCCTTGGACAGATCCGGTTAGCCCGCCCTTAATCCCAAGGATGTGGAGCAAAGCTATTCCGTGACCAACACCTAAGACACTGGCGAAAAAACTGAGGGACTCCCTCTAGGGGAGGGGGTTATATAGGGAGGGGACTTCCTGTTTGAGATTGCCAGTGTCCACACCTGAAGGTACTCCATATAACCCATATAGTAATGAATATGCCGCTCTGTGTCCCGTGATGTACGAGAAAGAAACAAAGTTTCAAAAAGTGGGGTAATCACTCTTCAAAAATTTCCAAAGATTGGATAAACATAGAAAGTCACTTACCAATGAATGGAAAGAAGGATCACCAGGAAAGGGTCCTAAAAGCCCAAATATAGCTGGAAAAAAACGTCCTGTTATCATCCAAAAGTGTGCCCCAACCAGTCCCCCTTGTTTCTAATGGAGCAGAGTAAGTGCCTCCTAACCTCCTTATGGTGGAGGGGAAATGACGCCAAAAACCCACCTTGGCGTTCTTAAATACTCACCTATCCTCGTTCCTGGGGATGGTGCCGCCCCCTTCCGAACATACTGTCATCACAGTATACGTGGAGGAATGGTGTGCCGCGTCATCAGAAAGCGTCGGACGCAAAAGTCGTCAAAAACAACGGCACGTACCAACATGCCATTGTCTCGATGACACCCACGTCGAAAACGATGGCGCGCACCAAAGCGCCATTGTCTCGATGACATCCACATGACGTTACCTCTGGCGATTGCCAATCACCGGAAGTTCGTCCGCGGCCATCTAGATCTGTGATTCTCAACTAGGGTTCCTCCAGTTGTTGATAGGGGTTCCTTCAGCATTGGCCAATTTGCCAATTTCTGCCTTTCAGATAATTTCCCACTGACACCATTGATCTTTTTAGCCATCTGTAAGGGGGTAATTCTTCCCAATGACCACAAGTGTAAGGACCATTCTTCCCACTGACCATCGCACTAAGGTATCATATATTGTAGATTTGTAAGTTTTAGCAGGGGTTTCCCTAGATCGGAGATCTATCTTAAGGGTTCCTCTGTGTTGAAAAGGTTGAGAAAGACTGATCTAGATGATGGGCTAGCTAGGCTGAGAAGCTGGCATCACTCTTCCTTTTTAAGAGGAAATTGCAAAATTTTCATTTTAGAAAGTTGTTACCAGAACTGGTGTGTTCATTGGAATATTTTCCACCTATTCCTGTAACGGCTGTAAAATTTTGGATTCCCCAACAATTTCTGTTTCAGTGACAATGTTCACCGTGGAAAATAGAGAGTCTGAACCTTTCTAACAGGAGCACAGAACACGTACCAAAGACTACATTTTAGCTATGCGTGCATATAAAAATACCTGAAAACTCCATGATATAATACGACATAACATAAATAATTACTCCATTATCTATTATGGAATTAAATAATTAATAGAAATTACCTTTGCAATGTGATCAACAGCCAGCAATAAGTTCTGTACTAAAGCAGAACAAACAAGCAAACCCTAAATGGGTAACATTTAATTTGCTAAAGCAAAGTGTATAAAAAATAATCGTTTTATTTTTATTTTTTTATAAAATACCGCTTTCATCTTATTTTTTACCTTAGTGCTGCTAATCTCCTCCGGCCTCATTCAGCCATTCCCTCTCTACATGCACTTTTTCCAGCTTCAGCTGCACATCTTTGCTCTGCTGACTTCCTGATAGTGACTGATGCAAGTGGACACATAACAGGGTGACAAATGCAGAAGCACAATCGGGAATCAGTTGTCAACCCCCCCCCCCCCAAACACAGTAAAGTAAAAAAAAGAACCTTTATGGCAGGATCACCAAGTATAGTATAGTTTTGATAAAAGCAAAACGTTTTAAAAATACATTCATATATTAAAGCTTATGGGAGATTGTAATGGTTGGTTTTAGCTCTACTTTAACCACTTTCCACCTGCAGTCTGTTTGATATGGTTCCCCAGCAGGATGCCCCATGCTGGAATTACGTTAATAAAAATAAAAAAAGCCACCAGCTGATATACGGCTTCAGCCTCTCAATCTAATAGCAAATGATGACTGTGAACTAATCACGGTGGTTCCCAATTATGTGATCACTATGTCAGCTATGAAATATTGATCACATGCAGTCTGGAGGCTTCACTGACAAGATAGAAGCCTGAAGCCCTGTACACACGACCGGGATTCTCATCAGGGAAAAAAACGTTGTTTTTTCCTGACGAGATTCCTGGCAAGATTTTCTTCCTGGCCGAGTGTACACACGTACGATTCAAAAGAACCACCGTTCTCTTGAATAGCACGAACGCAGTGACGTCATCGACTACGTCGAGAAAGCGCTGATCACATTCGATGCCATCGCCGCCATCTTGCTTCACCCTACCTATGCCTTGAAAGCTACCGCGCATGCGTCAAAGTCATTTCGAGCATGCACGGGTTTCCATGGAGGCAGGTAAGTATACACACGCTCGGGTTTCTCGCCAGGAAAACACTGCCGAGAATCACGACGAGAAAATAGAGAGCAGGTTCTCTATTTTTCTCGTCGAGAATCTGGGCAGTTTTCATAACGAGAAACCTGAAAGCCTCGTACACACGCACGGTATACTCGGCAAGAAAGCTCTGCCAGCAGTTTTCTTGCTGTTTCTGGCCTAGAAAACTGTGCGTGCGTACGACGTTTAAGAGCGGTAGTAAACTGCACCTTTAAAAAAAAAAACTTGTAATACAATGGCAAAATTTGCTAGTATGCATCGCATACTAGCACAATATGAACAGGGCTTCCATCTTTACCCTGTCTTCCTTCTAGATTCGAGAGCTCCGGCTGTCTGATTGGCGAAGCCGCTTTGACGTCACTCCCATGGAGGTGCGTAGGAGTCATGGCCACGACACGGAGCTCTAAAGGGACGGGTATGCTATGCCTTTAGAGCGCAAGCGCCTGTGATGTCACCAGCTGTTTGAATATCTCCTAAGGCCCCGTACACACGAGGAGATATATCCGATGAAAACGGTCCGACGGACATGTCTCCTGGGAGATTTTGGTTTGATCTGTGTACACACGATCAAACCAAAATCCCCTCGGACGGATAACGCGGTGACGTGGCGGTAAAATACTTCCACGCATGCGTCGAATCCATTCGACGCATGCGGGAGATATCCGACAGACGGCTTTCCAGCAGACAAGTTTTAAAGCATGCTTTAAAACTTTGGTCTGCTGGAAACCTGTCTGCTAGCCCGTACACACGATCAAATCTGTCCGCTGAAACTGGTCTGCGTACCAGTTTCAGCAGATATATTCGATCGTGTGTACGCGGCCTAAATGGTGCAAGTTTAGGAGATATTCACTGTACCTACAGGTAAGTGTTATTATCTTATTACCTACACAGTTTGCTTTTGAGCATTTCTGCAGTGCTTTTTGTGGTTTATCTACAGTGAATTTACAGCATTTTTGCTACGATTTACAGTTTGCGTTTTTTATTTGCAAATTTGCTGTTGGGCAGAATAAAAAACACAAATCGCCTTAAAAACGTACTACATGCTTTTTTGCAGCTACTCCATTGAAGTCTATTGAACCAAAAAAGCACAGTTTGGCATTTAAAAAAGGCCCAGACCCTTTCCAAAAACGCAGAGGCATTTCTGCAAAAAAGGAAAAAAGCATTAAAACACATTAGTGTGAATGGGCCCTAAGTGAGCTGCAATATTCATACATACTGTATGTAACTAATGGAAAATAACAGTCCAATGCTGTAGAAGAGCAAATAGTGAGAAAGAAGAAACACTTGTTTATTACACCATTTTGAAATTGTGCTGCGCTTTTACAAACTTTAATAGAATCTTTGTAGAGAAGAAAGAGGTTCTCATGTTTAAGTGATCTTGAAATATTATTAGGGAATTTTTGAATCTAACAACTGCGAGTCATTGAACCTCCTCAAGTACCTTCTTAGCTGTGTAGAGCTGCAAAGTACTCTATATTTTTATGTGGGCATCTGGGATAAAAGAGAATTCAACCAGCCTAGAAAGCAGAACCGGGACTGTATTTATATAGAACGGTGTATGTTACAAGGTAAACATCTCTTCTATGTGCAAATTCAACTTACACAAAACAGAACTAGCTGGTTACTCTGACTGACTTTGGGTTGAAGAACATTAAAGTGGAACTAAGCCTGAAAAAAATATTTGGATATGTTGTAAAGCGGGGTGAAACGTATTATTTTACATCTCCTTTGGTGTCAGAACAGCTCTGGATAATATGAGAGGTATTTAGAAGTTGCTATAATATGTTCTGCCATATCTGTGGGAATGTTTCTTTCATATCTCTGAGGGCTTATTCAGGAAGGCAAACAGCGGAGTGTAAAATGCATCGAAACACAGTTATAATTTACTGCGTGTATTACCCTGTTTTCATCATTCTTCTATTTGCTGTGTCCTTATAAGGGATGAGTGAAATTTTAAGTTTTCTTTTGGTGAAGTTTCAGCAAAGTTTTCCCTCTTTTCGAACTAGAGGTTTTATATTTTTGTTTTAGGGTTGTTGGCGGTTCAATAGCTTTATTTTAATATTCTTCATTTTTTTTTTTTAGCTTTTTAGCCTGTCTTAGCATATTATGCATCCTTTAGGGCTCATACAGTAAAACCTTGGATTGCGAGCATAATTCGTTCCAGAAACATGCTTGTAATCCAGAGCACTTGTATATCAAAGCAAATTTCCCCATAAGAAATAATGGAAACTCAAATGATTCGTTCCACAACCATTTATTCATAGGTCCTTCAGTTTATGGTCCATATAAAAATAATATAGCAATGTGATAGGTTGTGTAACCATAAAATGTCCATCCACAAATGGAAGCCTCCACAAGGGGATTAGAAGCAAAAGCCATCAGGAACTACAGAGTATAAAAGAGAAGAGAGGCACCTCTAAAGCCGCGTACACATGATCGGTCAAACCGATGAGAACGGTCTGAAGGACTGTTGTCATAGGTTAACCGATGAAGCTGACTGATGGTCTGATTTGCCTACACACCATCAGTTAAAAAAAACGATTGTATCAGAACGTGGTGACGTAAAACACAATGACGTGCTGAAAAAAATGAAGTTCAATGCTTCCAAGCATGCGTCGACTTGATTCTGAGCATGCGCAGGTTTTTAACCGTTGGTTTTGCATACTAACGATCGTTTCTGACCTATCGGTTATCAATCCATCGGTTAAATTTTAAAGCAAGTTTGCTTTTTTTTAACCAATGGTTAAATAACCTATGGGCCCCACACGCGATCGGTTTTGACCGATGAAACCGGTCCTGTAAACCGCAAAAAATAAATAAAAATCCCCCCACACCTGCAAGGCAAAAGTCATAATGAGCTAGTATGCACCGCATATTGGCTCATTATGAAATACTTACCTTTGAACGAGGTGTAGGAAACTTACCTGGTCCACGCCGAGCGAGATCTCATCTTGACTCGGCGTGTCTTCCGGGTATCGCCGCTCCAGCGCTGTGATTGGATGGAGCGGCGATGACGTCACTCCCGCGCATGCGCGCGGGAGATTTAAATCCGGCCAGGACAGCGGTGGCCGGTCTTTTGGCCGTGGATTCCCCCCTGCGCATGCGGCGCTGCAATCAGCAGCACATTGCGAGGGGAATATCTCCTAAACCGTACAGGTTTAGGAGATATTCTCTATACCTACAGGTAAGCCTTATTATAGGCTTACTTGTAGGTAAAAGTCAATAAAGTGGGTTTACAACCACTTTAAGTGTAGCAATATGTTGTTAAATGTTGTACCTTCATTAAATGTAACCATATTGCTACACTGAGAGGTGCCTCTCTTCTCTTTTTTACTCCATTGTGGCATGACGATACTTGTATATCAAGACAATGCTTGTATATCAAGTCAAAATTAATTAAAACATTTTGCTTGTCTTGCAAAACGCTCTCAAACCATGTTACTCTCAAACCAAGGTTTTACTGTATTTGGTTTTACTTTATTAGCAGATTTGAGTACAAATAAGTTCACCTTTTAAAATAAAAAATTATAAATGCACACTTTTTTTGCAGGTAAAAAAATGTGCCTTTATTATTTTTTCGACTTGGAGCCTGTAAAGCAGGGGTGCCCAACCAGTGGCCCGCAGAGCCTTCTGATGTGTCCTGCAACCTCCTTCTCTGGGATGGTGGGTTGGCAAGCCCAGATCGCGGTTTTCCAACCCACCATCCCAGAGAATCAGTGTTGTGAGCGAAGACGGCGGTAGGAAGCAAGCAGCTGCTCAGCAGAGCCGCATAAGCTGATGCTTCCTGAATAGCGCTGGCTCCTGCCACAAACGGAGTGATACCCAATGCATTCTGTTTTAACCTGCAGGTTTGGTGCACTTTCAAACAGTGCTCCATACCTGCAGGATATAATAGAAGTCTATGGCAAAGTGCAGCTAACCTGCTGGAAAGCCACAGGTGCACTCGCAGTGGGGGTAAACCACAGCGCATCAGTGTGAAAGCAGCCTTAGACCCAGTGGCGGTGCGTCCATAGGGACGCAGGAGCGCCGCCCCCTCTGGCTAGCTCACAGCCAATAAAATATACAGATTCATACACTGTGGCACAGTGGCGACAATTGGGGGCACAGTGGCTACAATTGGGGGCACGGTGGCGACAATTGGGGGCACGGTGGCGACAATTGGGGGCACAGTGGCGACAAATGGGGGCACAGTGGCTACAATTGGGGGCACAGTGGCGACAATTGGGGGCACAGTGGCGACAATTAGGGGCACAGTGGCAACAAATGGGGGCACAGTGGCTAAGTTTGATGGCATAGTGGTGACAATTGATGGCACAGTAGCAGCGTTTGATGGCATGGCACAGTAGCTGTGTTTTGATGGCATTGCACGGTGGCTGCGTTTTGATGGCATGGCACAGTGGTTGCGTTTTGATGGCACAGTGACTGCATTTGATGGCATGGCACAGTGGTGACAATTGATAGGTACAGTGAGGCTGCAATTGTTTTATTTATTTTTTCGTTTGTGCCCCCCCAAAAATTTTGAGCACCAGCCGCCATTGCTTAGACCCCTTTTACACGATCAGTGGACCTGTATGGAGCAGTAGAGGTAAACAGACTTGTATCCGTTTACACCCACCTACCTCCAATCCGACCCCCCCCCTAAAAAAAAACCGAAGAGTATCTGTCCCCTTCCATATGGGCAGATTGGAGGGCCCATACTGTGGCCCGTGACCAAATACAAAGTCGCTCAAGTGGCCCTTGTTCTTCAAAATGTTGGGCACCCCTGCTGTAAAGCATTGCTTTTGCAGGTGCCACGCAGGACTCCTGAAGGCTTGCCAGTGTACCTGTCTGCTCATATTTAATACGGCAGGCAGATACACACTAACGGGAACCACAATGCTCAACGGCGCCATGGTAGTTAATTGAGAACTACAACCCGACAGCTGCAAAGACTGTTGGGACTTTCCAATTCACACTTCAGATTGTGGTAGAGAGCAGGGGGGGGGGATCCCCACTGTCAAAACTGGAACTTGGGAAGGGCGGGTAGCGGGGGCCGGTGCAATTGTGACATGTTACATAATACACCCTGACTATGGTGAACTTGTCCTTTAAATAAAGTACACATACAGTAAAAAAAGAAAAGAAAAAAAAAGATGGCATTAGGAAGAGTCAAAACCACATCCTGTTATTTTATTTATATATTTTTTTATTTAAATAGTTTTCAAAAATGTTGTATATCCCATCACTTTCTGTCTCAGTACTAATAGTAACCAGGACAAATAGAAGAAAAACCTGACAGGGATTCTAAACTTTTCCTTCTCTATCCAATGCAAAAAAAAAACCTCTTAACATTTATTTAAAAAAATATGTAAACCCAACATTTCATATTCCTGATATGCGCCTGCTGTACCATGTACTTGTATGAAAAAGTATCCTGTTATCTTTGTATTGCTCCCTTTGTGGAAATACTCTGCTTTCTATGAAACACTGACCACACTAGCCATGAGAGCAGATTATGGTCAGTTTTCTAGCTGTGCTGGGAACTCAGCTTTAATGTCCTCCAATGATCAGACTGGTGCTGACACAACTCCCCTGTAGATCCATTCAGTGGAAAGATCAGCATGCTCCTCCTTCAGCTTTCTGAGCTCATTAAGCAGCTGTGAAAAGAGATTATGTGATCACCTACACAAAAAGGGATAAAAGGACATTTTAATTATATATATATATATATATATATATATATATATATATATATATATATATATATATATATATATATATATATATATATATATATATGTATATATATATGAAAGAAAAAAGATTTTCATGTTGTAGCACTATTATTCAGAGGTTTACCAGAAAGTTATGAAATGCTTGTCACAGCACTTGATGCATGTCCAGATGATGAAATTACATTGGAATTTGTCAAAGGGCAAGCTTGTGGATGAATACAGTATAAGCAGTAAGCATTAAAAGTTTGAGTGGTTATGTCGCAGGGTCTACTTTAACCACTTCAGACCCTGAAGGATTTATCCCCTTAATGACCAGGCCATTTTTTGCGATACGGCACTGCATTACTTTAACTGACAATTGCCATACTGTACCTAAATAACATTGCTTTTTTTTTCCCACAAATAGAGCTTTCTTTTGGGTGGTATTTGATCACCTCTGCGGTTCTTATTTTTTGCGCTATAAACAAAAAAAAGGGCCCAGATTCAGAGAGAATTGGATTCTCGTAGCGTATCAGAAATACACTACGCCGCCGTTTTTTACCTGGCTCTACGTGGAATCCAGGTAGATTTTGTCCAGTAAACGACGGCGGCGTAGTGTATTTCTCCCGTCGCAATCCATCTAGACGAGTAGGGGGCGTGAAGGATTTAAAATAGGCGCGTTCCCGCGGCGATCGAACTGCGCATGCTCCATTCGCAAATTTCCCGCCGTGCATTTGCGAAATCACGTCGTTACGTCATTCGTTGTTTGAGTAGCGTCGTTTACGGACATTTCTATTCCCGAACGAGTTACGCAAAAAAAAAATAAAAAATTTAAATTCGACGCAGGAACGACGGCCATACTTAACATGGGCTACGCACCGTTAGACCAGCAAAAAGCTGGTCTAACAGTACGTAAAAAAAAACAGACGTAAGCGATTGCGAAGACCGCTCGTATCTTCGTGGATCGCCGTAAAAACACATTTGCATATCCCGACGCATGAAAACGACGCAAACTCCTCCCAATCGGCCGCAAAAATATTGCAGCGTAGATCCGAAGGCTTACGAAGACGTAAGCCTCTCGGATCGAAGCCGCCGTATCATGGTTTGAGGATTCAAACTAGTGATACGGCGCACGAAATTTGAAATTACTCCTGTCTAACACCAGTTAGACAGGCGTAATTGCTTTATGAATCTGGGCCAATGTTTTTGCTATACTACATCCAATAAAAAAAGAAAACAAATTTAGTCATCAGTTTAGGCCAATGTGTATTCTTCTACATATTTTAGTAAAAAAATCGCAATAAGTGTATATTGATTGGTTTGTGCAAATGTTATAGTGTCTACACAATAGGGAACAAATTTATGACATTTTGATTATTATTATTATTTTTTACTAGTAATGGCGGTGATCAGTGATTTTTAGTGGAACTGCAACATTGCGACTTTTGACACCTTTTTTGGGACCAGTGACATTATTACAGTGATCAGATCTAAAAATATCCACTGATCACTGTATACATGACATTGGCAGGGAAGGGGTTAACGCTAGGGGGCGATCAAGGAGTCAAGTGTGTCCTATGGAGGTGTTTCTAACTGTGCGGGGGAGAGGACTGACAGGGAGTACAGAGAGATCGATGTTCCTGATCACTAGGAAAGACAATCTCACTGTACTCTCCTGTCAGAACGGGGATCTGCTTTGTTTACATTGACAGATCACTGTTCTGTCTCTCTGAGGAGCAATGTGGCTAGTGGAAATCGCAGCCATCGAACCCACGCATTGGTTCCCCCACTGTGCAGTGCCCACGTACAGGTACAGCGGTTCGCGCAATAGGGCCGCCCTGCTGCAGTATATATTCAGTGGGCGGTCCTTAAGTGGTTAAAGACTAAAATTAAAGACTAAAATTTAATTATGCAGATGTTATCCGTGTTACAAATATACCTACCATGAATCCTGGTGCATCCCCTAAATGTACCAATTTTTAATGTGCATAAACTTGTCAGTACTAGGTTTGCTACTTTGAAGTCGGCACCCATATCAGGGGCCTTTCTCTGTATATGCAATCCAATGTATGTTAAACTTGTTTGATATGCTATATTATTAAATATTTTATATTCCACCACTGGATTCATTTTTGCCATCATGAGCTTCATTTAAAGTCCCATCTCTCATTTATTGCACTGTTGTTGCCCCCGGCTGCGACTTTGCTTTTTTTTGTCAACAGACAAGGATGGAGGCACTCGCCCCTAACCAGGCCTGGCCTCATTTAAAGTCCCAATTCTCCCTCCCCCGCATTATTTCATAAAATTAAATACCACCAAAAGAAAGCTCTATTTGTGGGAATAAAAGCTTGTCAATTTTGTTTGGGAACTACGTCGCACGACCAAGCAATTGTCATTCAAAGTGCGAAAGCGCTGAAAACTAAAAATTGGTCTGGACAGGAAGAGGGTGAAAATGCCCTGTATGGAAGTGGTTAATCACCTTGACCAGAGTAAAACAGGAAAAATCACCAGTGCTAATAGGCAAATAATGGAATCAGAA
The DNA here is from genome assembly GCA_029574335.1 of Rana kukunoris. NCBI lineage: Eukaryota > Metazoa > Chordata > Amphibia > Anura > Ranidae > Rana > Rana kukunoris. Next base: position 55,368,085 of record CM056053.1, read on the forward strand.
GGAATAGGTGACAGTTTTCTTTGCTGTCCTATTTACCAGAGTGTCACCAGATACCTGTGATAAATATCCTCTATGTCCCTGCTCGTGAAACTAATCTTTTGTCAGTGAAATAAATTACAAAGCAAGGCAATGTAGTGACTTTCCAAGATGAGAGTTGTACCATCACAATACAGGATATCTTACTTGCAAAGTCTAAAATGACAGATGAACTGTATCAGCTATATTGCAATGAGATGGTTAATACTACCAAGGAGGAAAAACATTCAAGCTGCATTCACACATGGCACAGACAACTTGGGTACAGAAGCCCTGACCTCTGGACTTAATTCATCCAGATCTTTGCTGTCAAATTAAAAAATGTACTCCACGAAAGAGGTATGTTCTCGTTTTTTTTTTATGATTACTCCAGGTATACTGCACTTTATCTGTTACACAACAAAAGTAAAGTAGCAGAGAAATTTGAACAGGATTTGGCAACATGGAGAGTGTATTGTGCATATACAATAGAATGGAATAAACAGGTGGTGACACACAGGTGATTCTCAGAAAGCATGGCATAATATTTAAAACTACTGTTCCATACAACCCAGAACAAATGGGGTTGCAGAATGAAAGAACCATACTAAACGTACAAAATGGGATGCTTGTGCAAAGAAAGGTGCATCTTAAAATGGATACAGAATTCTACATCAAGACACAAACAAGGTTATCATCAGTAAAAGTGTAATGCCGCGTACACACGGTCGTTTTTTTGCGATGAAAAAAACTGACGTTTTTTAAAACGTAATTTAAATTGATCGTGTGTGGGCAAAACGTCGTTTTTTGTCTTCAAAAAAACGACCAAAAAAAAATTCCAACATGCTTGAATTTTTTGTGTCGTTTTTCAAAACGTCGTTTTTTGTTTCACAAAAAGTCACCGTGTGTAGCAAAAACGTTGTTCAAAACGACGTTTTTCAACCCGCGCATGCCCAGAAGCTAGTTATGAAGCTCGCTTCAATGGAAAAGAGTGGTGAACGTAACCTCGCTTTTTGTGAAAAAACGATGGTGTGTATGCAAAATTGTCTTTAAAAAGTGACGTTTCAAAAACGTCGTTTTTTACTTCACAGAAAACGTCGTTTTTTTTCATCGCAAAAAACGACCGTGTGTACGCGGCATTACTGTCGATGAAACATCAGTATGTTCAAAATTGTATGAACTAACACAAACACTTTAAACTGGGTGAAATTTCACATCAGTGTCACATGAATATAAGCAACAAAGTGACACAGAAATAGAAATTAACTAAGACAATTCGAATATCATAAAAGAAGAAACCAGGCCACAAGGCGGATTCAATCAGAAAATCCACTAGAAGCAGTAAAGGCATCCCAGCCAAGCTCCTGTCCTATGTTGCTTGCATTAAAACCAGAGCCAGATTCATGGGCTCAGATGCAAAGACTTCCAACTCATGAGAAACCAAAGTGGTTGAGCTGCTGCTGAAGATATCAGATGCTTTGACGAAAGCACTTACAAGAAACAGATTTATAGAACTGAGATCCGAAATGGGACTAACATAAGGAGTAGTTGTTAAATGGGCAGTATTGGAAAACATTGTTGTTTATGTATTTTGTGAAACAACTACATCAGCCAGTAGATGGCAGTGTTTATAAGTTTTTAGCTGCATCTGTGGTTAAACTATGTCCTTTCTGTTATCTGTCTGCAGTTAAGCAGCAAAGACCTATGTGGACTGTGCACTGTCTGTCTGTCCTGTAGGGCTATATACAGAATTTCTAACATGCTCCAAAGAAAGAAGGTCAAGAGCTAGATCATGATTTCCAACAGAGCTCAAAGAATGTTCTGATAATGTCAGAGTGACATCATTGGGATTGCTCAATTAACCATGATGTAAAACTTTAGGGGATCTCTCTATGGAAGAGGAATGAGAACTGAAGCCATTTACACTTGTTTGATTTACCGATGAGTTGACAATGTGCCGGTACTGAGAGCAGAAGGGCTCCATTTTCTTGTAGTCCAAGCAGGTAGCTTGGTGGAGACAATACCGGCTGAGGCATCTGAGTGGTACTATTTCTTATGTTTTGGCCATTCTCTTTAAAAACTAAAGAAGACTGGGCCCCAACTGTACCATATAGCTGGGTACACCAACGTTTGTAGACTGAGATTCTAGGCCATTCAAGAATAGGGATGTCAGCAACAAAAGGGGTTCAGCAAGTGGCATCCAGCCATGCAAGAGGAAATTTAGGGTCACTTCACAGGCCAACCATGCCTTCTGAATAAGGAAAACATATATTTACATTTTTAAGTGTGTTCCTTTAGGAGTTGTATGCGGAATGCACAGTTAGACTGTCATTCTGGAGATTCATAGACACCATAGAAACATCGGGCAGATAGTGTTCAGACCACTACAGAGAATTGCCTGGCAGTTTGAACTGAGCAATTCAGATCAGGACACATTTTTAGGTCCTGTATCAGAACTGTCATAAACTGCCTGCCAAGCACCCCAAAACAACCAGGAAAAGCCACACTATGAATAAGCCATGAACATACCAGTGCGCAGCAGCTACCCAATTTTCAGTGTACACAGTTAACAGCAACCAGTAACCTGCATAGTGGAAACAAACACTACTATTAATAGGCGCACTGTATTGTGTAATAATTGGGAGGGGGGATACCTCTTGCATTGTTTTCATCATTCTTTGTTAAGTGATTTAGCATACTGGGCTGTTTGAAAGCAATTCTTTTTTTTTCTTCCAAAATGTAGCGTGACGTGTGACAGTAAGAAGGGATTTCACCGCAAACGTTATAAATCATGCAAGTATTTTCCAACACTCATATTTTTATTTTGTCAACCACCCACCTCCCTCCCATTATCCTGAGCTCCTGACAAGCCTGTCCATGTTCTCTATGGTCTGCCCGTCACTTGGTGGGATTCAGGGTAATAGAGGAGAACAGGTAACATCTCACAGCTGGATGGTTTATTATTAACGTGACCCTACAGGGAGCCCTAGCGCTGCCCATTCTATGTTCAATGCCATTGAGCAGTCATTTGATCACTTACTGTCTTTGGACATCATGCTAGGGTTGGTGTACAGGAGGGTTCTGTTGGTTATACTGCATTACCTGAGTGTTTTGTAAACCACAGTCTTCCACACATGAACATCTCGTCACTTGTCATTCAGTTAAGGGCCCATGTCATATACTGGAGGAGGAAAAATATATTTTAGTGAAAGGGATGAGGTATAGTTATTTGAGAACATTGTAATAAAACAATCTATACAGGGAGTGCAGAATTATTAGGCAAGTTGTATTTTTGAGGATTAATTTTATTATAGAACAACAACCATGTTCTCAATGAACCCAAAAAACTTATTAATATCAAAGCTGAATATTTTTGGAAGTAGTTTTTAGTTTGTTTTTAGTTTTAGCTATTTTAGGGGGATATCTGTGTGTGCAGGTGACTATTACTGTGCATAATTATTAGGCAACTTCCTTACCTTTGGCAAAATGGGTCAAAAGAAGGACTGGACAGGCTCAGAAAAGTCAAAAATAGTGAGATATCTTGCAGAGGGATGCAGCACTCTTAAAATTGCAAAGCTTCTGAAGCGTGATCATCGAACAATCAAGCGTTTCATTCAAAATAGTCAACATGGTCGCAAGAAGCGTGTGGAAAAACCAAGGCGCAAAATAACTGCCCATGAACTGAGAAAAGTCAAGCGTGCAGCTGCCAAGATGCCACTTGCCACCAGTTTGGCCATATTTCAGAGCTGCAACATTACTGGAGTGCCCAAAAGCACAAGGTGTGCAATACTCAGAGACATGGCCAAGGTAAGAAAGGCTGAAAGACGACCACCACTGAACAAGACACAAACTGAAACGTCAAGACTGGGCCAAGAAATATCTCAAGACTGATTTTTCTAAGGTTTTATGGACTGATGAAATGAGAGCGAGTCTTGATGGGCCAGATGGATGGGCCCGTGGCTGGATTGCTAAAGGGCAGAGAGCTCCTGTCCACCTCAGACACCAGCAAGGTGGAGGTGGAGTACTGGTTTGGGCTGGTATCATCAAAGATGAGCTTGTGGGGCCTTTTCGGGTTGACGATGGAGTCGAGCTCAACTCCCAGTCATACTGCCAGTTTCTGGAAGACACCTTCTTCAAGCAGTGGTACAGAAAGAAGTCTGCATCCTTCAAGAAAAACATGATTTTCATGCAGGACAATGCTCCATCACACGCGTCCAAGTACTCCACAGCGTGGCTGGCAAGAAAGGGTATAAAAGAAGAAAAACTAATGACATGGCCTCCTTGTTCACCTGATCTGAACCCCATTGAGAACCTGTGGTCCATCATCAAATGTGAGATTTACAAGGAGGGAAAACAGTACACCTCTCTGAACAGTGTCTGGGAGGCTGTGGTTGCTGCTGCACGCAATGTTGATGATGAACAGATCAAAACACTGACAGAATCCATGGATGGCAGGCTTTTGAGTGTCCTTGCAAAGAAAGGTGGCTATATTGGTCACTAATTTGTTTTTGTTTTGTTTTTGAATGTCAGAAATGTTATATTTGTGAATGTTGAGATGTTATATTGGTTTCACTGGTAAAAATAAATAATTGAAATGGGTATATATTTGTTTTTTGTTAAGTTGCCTAATAATTATGCACAGTAATAGTCACCTGCACACACAGATATCCCCCTAAAATAGCTAAAACTAAAAACAAACTAACAACTACTTCCAAAAATATTCAGCTTTGATATTAATGAGTTTTTTGGGTTCATTGAGAACATGGTTGTTGTTCAATAATAAAATTAATCCTCAAAAATACAACTTGCCTAATAATTCTGCACTCCCTGTATGCTTAATATACAACACCACATGTGACTGATAGTGATAGGTTGTATTAAACTTAGTCCATAATTCTTTGAATGGATGATTAATAATAAAAAATATATAAATAAATAATAAGATCCAACCAGCGTCAAAAATGATTTGTTAACAAAAGAAAAAGAAAAAGGTCCAGTGATTGAATGAGTGAACAGAATCTAATGGTGAGAAAATAAAAGATCCACCACCACTTATGAAAAGGGGCTTACCGGATGGATTGGACCCAGAAGGGCATATACCCACTAGTGACTAGGCCAATAAAGCTTGTATAGATGATACACTGGGAAGAGTACACCTTACAGTTGTATTCAAAATTATTCAACCCCCCACTGAAATTGATTGTTTTGGCCAGTTTGACATTGATTTTGATCATTCAGTCATCCTGCTTACAATTAAATCAAAGAGGCACGTGCAAGTCAGACAAATATAACATAACATTTATAATGAAATAACCACAAATGTCTTTTCTGTGCTCACATCATTATCAGTTTTATTCAACCCTCAAGTGACATTGAATCTTAGTACTTAGTACAACATCCTTTTACAGTTATAACAGCTTTTAAACGTGAAGCATAGCTTGACACAAGTGTCTTGCAGCGATCTACGGGTATCTTCGCCCATTCGTCATGGGCAAAAGCCTCCAGTTCAGTCACATTCTTAGGCTTGCGCACTGCAACTGCTTTCTTTAAGACCCACCAGAGGTTCTCAATCGGATTTAAGTCTGGTGACTGCGATGGCCACTCCAAAATGTTCCAGCCTTTAATCTGCAACCATGTTCTAGTGGACTTGGAGGTATGCTTGGGATCATTGTCCTGTTGAAAGGTCCAACATCTCCCAAGCCTCAGGTTTGTGACGGACTGCATCACATTGTCATCCAATATCTCCTGGTACTGAAGAGAATTCATGGTACCTTGCACACGCTGAAACTTCCCTGTACCTGCAGAAGCAAAACAGCCCCAAAGCATCATTGATCCCCTGCCATACTTCACAGTAGGCAAGGTGTTCTTTTCTTCATAGGCATTCATAGGCCTTGTTCCTCCTACAAACATAGCGTTGATCCATGGGCCCAAACAGTTCTAATTTTGTTTCATCAGTCCACAGAACACAATCCCAAAACTTCTGTGGTTTGTTTGTCTACATGACTTTTGGCATACTGCAGTCGACTCTTCTTATTCTTTGGAGAGGGCAAGGGGATGCGCCTGGGAGTTCTGGCATGGAGGCCTTCATTACGCAGTGTGCGCCGTATTGTCTGAGCAGAAACTTCAGTACCCACATCTGACAAATCTTTTCTCAGTTCCTCAGCAGTCACACGGGGACTTTTCTCCACTCTACGCTTCAGGTAGCGCACAGCAGTCGAAGTCAGCATCTTCTTTCTGCCACGACCAGGTAGCATTTCAACAGTGCCCTTTGCCTTGAATTTGCGAATGATGCTTCCTATGGTGTCTCTTGGTATGTTTAACATCTTTGCAATCTTCTTATAGCCATTGCCCTTCCTGTGAAGAGTAATCACCTTTTCTCTTGTCTTCCTGGACCATTCTCTTGACTTCACCATGTTTGTACCACACCAGTAAGGCTGGGTTCACACTTGTGCGGTGCGTAATTTCAGCTCTTTTATCTCTGCGGATAGATAAGGGAAGTGTTCAGCAGATTGGAGGAGAGTGGGAGAGAAATGTATTGAGCTGAATGAGAGAAATTCCAGAAGAGAACTGAACACATCTGCGAATCAGCTGCGTACCCATAGAAGATAATGGGACTGTATTCGCACCTGAGCCGCACCGCAAGGCCTCCACAACGCATACGGTTTTCCGGCAATGCGCAGTGCGAATGCATCGCACATATGTGAACCAGCCTCATAGAAAACAATGTATTTAGAAATGTTCTGCGTTTTGGATGCGGTTGAAACCGCAACCAATTCGCATAGGTGTGAACCCAGCCTAAATGTCTAGAAGGAGCTGAGTATCACAGTCATTTTAAATCTGCCTAATTGGTGCTTATTAGGCTTTATTGCTGCTCCCTGACATCCACAGGTGTTTTCAATACCTGATTGAAAACACTTCAATGAACCTCTGTTCTTCAGAGTGCTAGGGCCAGATTCAGCAAGAATTAGATTCCCGCAGAGTATCAGAGATACGCCGCCGTATTTTACCTGGCTCTAGGAGGAATTCAGAGAGATTTTGGCCCGTAAGGTATTTCTCCCGGCGGAATCAAAATACGCGAATAGGGGGCGTGAGGCATTTAAATTAGGCGCGTCCCCGCCGCAATCGAACTGCGCATGCTCCGTTCAGAAATTTCCCGCCGTGCATTGCGCGAAATCACGTCGTTACGTAATTTTTTTTTGAGTAGCGACGTTTACGGACATTCCTATTCCCGGACGACTTACGCAAAAAATAAAAAATAAATTGAAAGTCGACGCGGGAACGACGGCCATACTTAACATGGGCCGCGTAACGTTAGACCAGCTAAAAGCTGGTTTAACTTTACGTGGCGAAAAAATGACGTACGCGATTGCGAACGACGCTCGTAACTTTGTGGATCTCCGTAAAAAGCTCATTTGCATACCCCGACGCTGAAAACGACGCAAACTCCACCCAGCGGCCGCAAAAAGATCGCAGCGTAGATCCGAAGGCGTACGAAGACGTAAGCCTCTCGGATCGAAGCCCGAAGCCGCCGTATCATGGTTTGAGGATTCAAACTAGTGATACGGCGCGCAAAATTTGAAATTACTCCTGTCTAACACCGGTTAGACAGGCGTAATCGCTCTGTGAATCTGGGCCCTAGTTTTTAACCACTACAGATCCGCGCTATTGACAAAAGACGTCAACAGCGCGGACCTGAGCTGCCGGGGTCACGTCTTTGGACATCAATGTTGTTGTAATTCCCAGCGTGCCACCCAAAACAGTGCCGTCGCACCGCCGAGGATTCGATGCATGTACCCGGCGGCCGCGGTGTCCGCCAGGTACATGCTATCGGCGGTGACAGAGCAGGGACGTGGAGCTCTGTGTGTAAACACAGAGCTTCACGTCCTGTCAGGGAGAGGAGACAGATGCCGTTTCCCTTGTACATAGGGACACAGCATCGCTCACCTCCCCCAGTCACCCCCCCCCCCACAGTTAGAACACACCCAAGATACACATTTAACCCCTTCCTCACCCCCTAGTGTACATTTATACAGGAATTAGTGCATATTTATAGCACTGGTCACTGTATAAATGTGAATGGCGCCAAAAATGTGTCAAAAGTGTCCGATGTGTCCGCCGTAATGTCGCAATCCTAATAAAAATCGCAGATCGCCGCCATTACTAGTAAAAAAAAAATCATAATTCTGTCCCCTATTTTGTAGGCGCTATAACTTTTGCGCAAAGCAGTCGCTTATTGTGATTTTTTTTTTTTTTTTTACAAAAATACGTAGAAGAATACGTATCGGCCCTAACCGAGAAAAAAAAAAGATATATATATATATATATATATTTTTTTTTTTAATCGGGATATTTATTATAGCAACAAGTAAAAAATATATATATATTTTTAAATTGTCGCTCTTTTTTGTTTATAACGCAAAAAATAAAAACCGCACGGGCGATCAAATACCACCAAAATAAAGCTCTATTTGTGGGGAAAAAAGGATTTTGTTTGGGAGCCACGTCGCACGACCGCGCAAATGTCAGTTAAAGCGACGCAGTGCTGGAAGCTGAAATTTCGCCTGGGCATGAAGGGGGTTTATGTGCCCAGTAAGCAAGTGGTTAAAGGGTTCAATAATTGTGTAAATGAAGAATTCACAAAAGAAACATTTACTACTGTATTACAAAACCAATTGATGTAATTTTAGTTGCATATGGTTCTTTAAGAAGTCCTTGTAGGATTTCATTCTGAATACAATTACAAATGTACACTAAATTCCCTAAAACCCTTTACAGCTTTGGGGGGTTGAATAATTTTGAATACAACTGTAGTTGTCTCATGATCTGGTATTTTTGATAAAGACCTCAGATAGGCAATTCAGGAGTAGTTCATGCCAAGCAATGGTATACAGCAAATCCCAACAGGGCCATATCAATGTGAAATATCAGTATGAAAAAGAAAAAATTGGAGTGCACATAGCATAATTACGTATAATAACACAAAATGTATTAAAAGGAAAAAAACACACATTTTGCAGTGGTAAAACAAGCTCATAAAATTAGGGTAGCAGTGACAACAGCAGTCCATCCCTGCGTTCTTGATGGTCGGAATTTCGACCGTGTGTATGCAAGACAAATTTCAGCTGTTTTCCTGCTGAAAAAAACCTGCGTTTTTCTTGTCGGAAATCGCAATCGTGTGTACGTGGCATAATGTTTTCAGTCAATTTTTTTTTTATTTTCTTAAAAGTTCTTTTGGCTATACTTCGGAGGGCCACAAGAGTGCACATAGTTTTGCACTCCTGTGACCCAGATTCAGCCCATAGCTGGCTAAAGCCCGCTGTGGGCTGACGTCAAAGAACCATTCCAGGTTCTGCAGGGATCCTGACAATAATGCTGGGAATGCTGCTGAGAGCCTGAGCCAGCATGCTGCTGAGAGCATGCTGCTGAGAGCCTGAGCCAGCTGCTCCTGCCCACTCCACAGCCTGGTGCTCCACTGAACACAAGAGGGGCAGAGCACAGAGCTGGTGACTGACAGTCACTGACTCTCTGCTCAATAAAGACAAAGAACTGAGCAATCAGTGGTATTTGATTGCTCAGTTCTTGGTGTAGAGGAAGCAAGGGAGAGTTACAGCATCAGATTCATGCTGCATCCACCTAGGTGTGTATGAATGTTTATTATTTTAGATTCCTGCTCTTCTCTTTTAACACAGAATCAAAGCAAAGTCTGAAAATTTTGAAAAAGACTTGAGAGCTCCATCTGCTTGTTAAATATGAAAATACAAAAAAAAGAATATGCAATGTATATTTCACATATACAACAAAGTCTGATTTTTTTTTTTTTAAAGGGGTTGTTAACCTTTTTATTTTATTTTTACCAGTAATTAAAATAATAAAACGGTTTATACTCACCAACCCAGATTCTTCTCTTCTGGCGTCCCCAGCTGGTGCCCTAGGCTCCTTCTCTTCTTCATGTCCTACAATAGGAATTTGTTTCCTATGGTGGCACACATGCAGGCATGCTCCAGAGTTCTACTGTGTGGGCCAGATCCACAAAGAACTGCCTATCTTTAGGCAGGCGTAGCGTATCTAAGAAACACTACGCCGCCGTAACTTAGAGCGGCAGGTTCCTTATCCACAAAGAATTTGCGCCGTAAGTTACGGCGGCGTAGTGTAAATGTGTCGGCGTAAGCCTGCGCACTTCAAATGTATAAGATGTGTGCGTGATTTATGTAAAATCATTGTGACCCCACGTAAATGACGTGAAGGTATCCCAGTGCACATGCGCAAATTCACGTTGCAAATAGTCAATGCTTTCGACGTGAACGTAACTTACGCAAATCCCTATTCACGAACGTTTTGCGCAAACGACGTAAACGACGTAAAACTCGACGCTGTCCCGACGTCCATACTTAACATTGCGTATGCCTATACATACCAGGGGTAACTTTACGCCGGAAAACGCCTTATGCAAACGACGTAAAAAAATGCGCCAGGCGCACGTACGTTCATGGATCGGCGTATCTAGGTCATTTGCATATTCAAAGTGGAAAATCGACGAAAGCGCCCCTAGCGGTCAGCATAAAAATGCAACATAGATACGACGGCGTACTAAGACTTACGTCGGTCTGCTCTATGCCACATTCAGCTATGACTAAGCATCGGTTGTCGATGTGAAACGCGTCAGCTTTTGTTACCCCACTGTTTGCTGTTTTTGCTGTTTTAGTTATATTTTTTGACTGGAATAAACAGGCGCTATTTTTAAGTTTTTTCATCCATTGGAGTGCGGCTGTCCATTTCTTTTTCCCTACATTGCCCTACGCATTGCCTGCACCCACTTGAGTTTTTGAACTTTACTCACCACTGAAGAGTGTCGTCTGGAGCGGCGGTTTTTCCTTTATCTATGCCACATTCAGGCGTATCTTGTTTTGTGGATACAAAACAAAGATACGCCGGCGCATCTTAGAACTTACGCGGCGTATCAATAGATACGCTGCCATAAGTTCTTTGTGGATCTGGCCCTGTGTGTCTATAGCTTGGCCCCGCCCCTGCACTCTCACAGGTTTGATTGACAGCAGCAAGAGCCAATGGCTCCCACAGGTGTCTCTCTGTCCTGTAAGAGAGGGAAAAGAGAGGGAGTCGCTGCCGATGGGCACAGTGCTGAATCGAGTGAGGACGATACAAATATTGGAAAAAAAATTGTCCGAATGCATCAAGGTAAAAATAAATTCCCTTTGGAACCATGTTATATTATACTTGTATATATGTTATCTTGAACTGTACATAGGTTGGATCACACTATAAACTGCTTAGTGGCACTTCAATTATAGAGTTGTGTTTTACATTAGCAGTAAGTATAATGCAGAGAGAGGGGAGAAAAAAGTAGGGACCTTCAGAGAGCAGATGCTATAAACTAAACTTTGCCTGATTTGAAGTCAAGTTCTGCCTGCAGCACAGATGTCCCACTGGTGGATGATGGATCACCCTGGCAGTACTGAGGTGTGATCCTTGCCATCAACAGCACCAGGCGTGAAGCACTGACAGGAACAGTTCAGGCAATGACAGACCAACTGTGAACACAAGCCGGATCAGAGCAAGCCTCTATTATAGGACAACTATTGAGAAAATACATACAAGATTATTTTACTATAAGAGTTAATCAGTGTAGGGATTAGGTTTTTAAGTCTGTACAAACACTCTCCATGTAGGACATTTGAAGGCTTCCCATAGGAATGAGAACAATTCTGAGTTTTCATTTCCCTCAAAGTTCAAACAGATTTGGGAGATTTTGGTCAAATTTATTTTGATTTTGGAGAAATGCATTGAAGTAGAGAAGTTATAATTAGGGTTGTTTTTCTGTTATTTTTTAAGGAGGAAATTATCTTTAAATGGCTCTTATATGTGAGAGAGGGTCCTGTTACCTATACTGGTCTTATTATTTTATGTTTTATTCCTGGAAAGAAAAAATAGAATGAATTGTTTTTTTAAGCAAAAGTGCACAAATACCAGTCAAATTAAGGATTAAATAGGCTTAGCTGCCCCAAATTAAATAGTCTAAATTGCTATCAACCCCCCCCCCCCCCCAAAAAAAAAGCTTAAATACATCTTAATAATAATAGAAAATAGAGAACTTAGATTGGGGGTACCCAACCTTTTGAAGACTGAGGGCCAAGCGAATTGGTAACTGGTTGTAGGCCACAATGAGCAAAGCGGGAGGATGACAGGTCCATGATGACACAGCCCTCTGATCCAATTAGATTCGCCAGGCGGAAGGGGGCATATCCCTTTCTATTTTTTTGTAGGTAGGCGAGTGTAAACAAGTCTGTTTTACATCTGCTGCTCCATAGAGGTGAATAGTAAGTCTGATTGGGTCGGACCAATCATGTGAAAGAGGCCTAATGCCGCGTACACAGCTGTTTTTAATGTCATGGAAAAAACTGCGTTTTTCTCGACTTGATTCTTGTCAAGCCTGCCTTGCATACACACAATCGTGAAAATAAATGCTCGAGCAAAGCGCGGTGATGTACAACACTTACGACGGCACTATAAAGGGGAAGTTCCATTCGATTGGCGACACCCTTTAGACTGATTATGCAAATTTCTCTTCTCATAACCTGCTTCAGAGAATGCAAGTTTTTCCCCCCCCGTCATTAAAGCCTACACACGACAAGAAAAATAGAGCCCACACACGACCGTTTTTAATGACCAATTAAAAAAATAGCATTTTTCTTGTCATGAAAAACGGTCTGTACGTGGCATAAGGCTGCTTTAATATTGAAGTGCTGCGATTTGCCCAAACCGCTGGTGCAGCGCAGTGCACCTGTGGATTTTCTGTGGGTTAGCTGCACTTTGCCGTAAATGATGCTTAAACAATAAAAATGTAATATTCCTTTAAATATCGTGCCTTTGGGTCCCCTTAGTCTGCCTGTAAAGTGGTGCATTTATGTGATTTATAGAATATGCTGGAAAAAAATAAAAAAATGTAACTTAAACTTTCTCGTGGCTGTAATGTGTTCCCGGCAATATAGATGAAAAAAATGGCGTAGGGACCCCTCCCAGTCCATACCAGGCATACCTATGGGTTTGGTATGGATTTTAAGAGGAACTCCACGCCACAATGTAAAAAAAATTGCTGTGACACCCCCCCTTTCCCGGCAAACCGTGGGCTGTGGTTGTCGTAATCTGTGGGCGGGGGGCTTATCGGAATCTAAAACCCCCCTTTAACATCTGAAATCATGCCTGAATCAGGGACTGACATGCAGGAGTGAAACTGTACGAGTTTAGCTGAACTTGCAGGGCTTCGTTCCAGTATGAACCTGGGCGGAGAGCAAAGAGAGACAGAGAAAAATATATTTTACCAAAACATTACACATTACTAGAATTCTTAAAAATACTAAATATGACGAAGTAACCTATAAACCCAGCAAGGACAGTTTATTTTAGAGAAATAAACAGTTCATCTCAAAATTAAAATGTTTTTTTTTTTTTTTTGTGGAATTAAAGCGTTGAGAGTTCTGCCCCCAAAAAAATATTAAAAGTCAGCAGCTACAAATACTGCAGCTGCTAACTTTTAATATATGGACACCTACCTGTCCAGGACGCCCATCTGCTCTCAGGTAACCGCCACCATCTTCGGTAAGGGTATTTAGGAAGTTATTGCGGCTTCACTTCCTGGTTCCCTACTGCACATGCGCGAGTCACGCTGCGCGGTCCCACTGGTCCCTGCTGTCTTTTGGGACCTGTGTGTCTCCCACGTGGCATAGGTCACTGCGAGCTCTGCAGTGATCTATGCCTATTACACAGGTATCTACTCCCTTCTCCCCCCTGAAAGGTGCCAAATGTGACACCAGAGGGGAGGAGAATTCCAAAAAGCGGAAATTCCATTTTTGGGTGGAACTCCACTTTAACAATTGTACAATTATAAGCAATGGTTGAAAATTGCATTTGGCTATATAACGTATATTTTCACATTCGCAAACGTGTTTTAGCCACATGCGAATTTACTATAGCTCTCGGTAAGAAATGAATGGGCATTAAAATGTGACTATTTTGCATGTCTGAGCATCCGCACTTGTGCAGGTACATAGTTGTAGGAAAAGGGGAATTTATCTCTTTTCCGACTTTGAACGATAATTCAGTCTATACAACAATTTTTTTTAGCAGTTTAAAAGCAGATTATCTTTAAACAATATACCACGTATTTAAGTACCATTTAGGCTATCATATCACACTCTGAACATTATAAACACGTGCAATTCCTGTGTTTCAATCATGACTACTGATTTAGACAGCCTCTGTTGTCTGTGACCTATAGTGAATTTGATCTTGTGACAATTTTTTCGCAAACGCTATAGTGAATTAATTTTTGCCCTTATTTACATGGTTTTGGCCATTTTACAACCATTTCGTTGTGCATTCGCAAATTCACGCTATAGTAAATAAATCTGTGAAATTAGTAAAATTAAGAGTTTCAGATATGGCAAGGAATCAGAAATTGGAAATTTCACTGTGACAAAAATCATTCCACTCCACTGCTGATTCATAGACTTTATTATTATTATTTAATATCCTTATTTCTCAATACATTTCATCTGATATCAGCCAGAATGTTCCTTCTAAAGCATAATGTAGACTCTAGCAATGAACTTTTCTTATTTGCTTTCTTTTGGTCTGTAAAATATATCTTTGAAGTTTGAACGTTTTTAGTTTTTTTGTTTTATATCTGCTCAATAAGTGCAACATATACCTGTTAATCTTGTGTGCTAATAACTTCTTATGCTCTCTGCCTCTACATTATCATGTACATTGCTCCTAGCCATCTCCCCCATGGTATCAGGAAGTTAAGAGTACAGTGACTGAGCACTATCGCTCTAGGACAGGTAGCATTTTATTGGCACGATCACCAGAGGAAAGAAAAAGAAAAAAAATGCATTGAATACATTTAAGAACTGGTAAGCTGCAATATATTACATTTTGGTTTTGGGTTTAGATACACTTTAACTGACCTCTGTCATTACACCAGCCAGCCAGACAGAGTTCCACCCTAATTCATCATTATAAAACACAGATACACCCAGCTACTCCCCGATTCCCTCCTGACAGCAGAGGAGGCTCCCCATAATTCATCTCTGATAACAACCAGATAGAGAGATCTGACTATCCTTCATATCTTACAACAGTCATTTTCTGGAAATTTATAGCAGCATTCTTTTATAACTCATCAAACAATACCTACAAATCAGTAAAACATGTGCAGTTAGAAATTAAACAATAGCAGCAAAAGTGAGATTTTTGTACTTCCAATAATATATTTTGGGAAATTAATTGTGGGACACAGGATTCAGAGACAATTGGGTTATACTGCCACCTATAGGAGAATTTGGACACTGGCAAACAATAAAGGTGACCGGCGTGGTATACCGATCCCACACCCAGCATGGCTCAGTTTGTAAACAAGCAGTAATAGGAGTAAGATTACAAAACACAGGGGAATGGGTCCTGTGTGCCCTAAGGAACTCCAAGAAAAGCATTTGACAAAAATCCCACTTTCTTTCTTCAATAAGGAATACATAATTCAGAGACAACTGGGATGTCCATAAGCAGACCATCCAATGGATATGTAATACTAACAAAACACTAAAAGGTCCAAAAAACAAAAAAACAAAACTGGGGGAAACCTGCATGAAGGACCGTATGTCCTAAGCTGGCATAGGATGAGGCCTGCACATCCACCTTGTATGCAAACATTAGAATAGAAGACCAGGTGGCAACCTTGCAAATCAGGAGGTTGATGCTGAAAAGCCCAAGATGCACACACAGATCTAGTAGCGTGAGCTTTAACAGGTAAGGTTGGAACCTGATTCTTTAGTCCATGGCTTGAACAATAACCTCTCTAATCCAAGCCTCAACAAAATCCAGGTGCCCCATCAGCAATTGCGACAAGAAATTGTGACCTGGTGCCTGGGGAAGCTTACGCCTGCAGAAGGCCACAAAGCCGCAGCCTCGATTACCGGGCGTGTGGGGCATGATCGCGGTGGGCCTGTGCCCGCCGGTAATTGAGGCAGCGGCTTTGCAGCCCATTTACAGAAGGAAGCTGAGGCCTGCAAAAGCCGCGACCTTAATTAACGGCCGGCACGGTCTTGTGAAAGATAATGTTACGCCGAGAAAATTGATACCCAACATGTCACGCTTCAAAATTACATCCGCTCGTGGAATGGCGACAAACTTTTACCCTTTAAAATCTCCATAGGCGACGTTTAAAAAATTCTACAGGTTGCACATTTTGAGTTACAGAGAAGGTCTAGGGCTAGAATTATTGATCTCGCTCTACCGATTCCTCACATGTGCGGTTTGAATACTATTTATATATGCGGGCGCTACTCACGTATGCGTTTCCTTCTGCGTGCAAGCTTGGCGGGACAGGGTGCGTTTTTTGGCTCCTAACTTTTTTAGCTGGCTCCTAGATTTCAAGCAATTTTGTCAAACCCTGCTCTAATCTACCTAAAAAGGTGGAAGCAGTATCTTGTTCCTCTTTATGGGAATCATCAGCAATGACAAAAAGAAACTCAGTATTTCTGATGGAAGCAGTGACTGCAAGATAACCTACACAGCACGATCCACGTACAGACAACGAAGAACAAATTCTCCACAGAGATCCCCATCTGAGTCCGCAGAGTTTCCACTTTACATCTGAATCCGCAGAGTTCCCCTTTTACATCCGAATACGCAAATGTCTTTCCTGCTACCATGGGTTGATCGATCATACTGGGTACATTTAGCCTTCCCACAGTTTGCATCTCGGACGGTTCCTGCTGAATGTCTATGGCCCTCTTAAGTGTCGTGCAGAAATAAACATCCACCCAGAAACAAAAATAAAAAGTTACCCAGAACTTAGACTAGGGATGAGAATCTCTATCAGGTTTTTATTGCTGTCCCCACTAAACATTTTCACTAGTACAGAAAGTCAAAGGAAATCTAATGTTTTACAGTTGTCATCTGAACAGAAGTAGGGGGGAAATCTACCCGAGAGGAGATCTCACAATATGGTTTATACAAACGTGTACTGCATTTAGGCAGCTCATTTATTTTAATGGTATGTCAACACACTACAACTGACCTAAAATCTGCACCATTTTCACCAATGCAGCTTCAGATAACCCTACAAAATGTGTAAACATCCAAGGAGGAGTATTCCTATTCAAGGCAGGGTAACAATAGTAGTTTGTTATTATATTGGATTACATTAACCAGTTCAGGACCGCCTATCGCATATATACTGCGGCAGGGCGGCACGGCTGCGCAAAATCGCGTACAGGTACGTGATGTCATGCACATGGTTTTAGGCATGTGTGCCTCTGGAGCGCCGCCAATGCTGTGATTGGGCACAGCGGGAGAAAATCAGCAAGTCCAGTAGTCGCAATTGGTGCCGCGACCCGCCAATTGTTCACAGTAGAGACGGATCAGCTGTCTGCCTGTGTAAACAAGGCAAACGGCGGATTTGTCAGAAAGGGAAAGAGAGATCTTGTCATTCAGCTAAACTAAATCATGGATCTCTCTTTTCCTTCAGTGTGACACACAGTTAGTAAGCACCTCCCTAGGGAACATTTAACCCTTTGATCGCCCCTGGTGTTATCCCCTTCTCTGCCAGTGTAATTTATACAGTAATCAGTGCATTTTTATAGCACTGATCACTGTATTGGTGTCACTAGTCCCTAAAAAGTGTCACTTAGTGCCAGATTTGTCCGCCGTAATGTCATAGTCCCACTAAAAGTCGCAGATCTCTGCCATTACTAGTAAAAACCATAAATAAAAACAGTCCCTAAATCTATCCCCTATTTTGTAGACACTATGGCCCAGATTCACGTACATCGGCGCATTATCGGTCCGGCGTAGTGCACCGCCATTACGTTAGACTTGCGCCATCTAGCCGCGTAATCCCCCGATTCACGTAGCTTTTGCGCAGGAAATTGCGCAAGCGTAAGGTTTTTTCCAGAGGCGTAAGGAGGAGTAATACAAATTGGGAGGGACGTGGGCGTGTTACATTGAAATGAGCCGTGACCCCATGCAAATGAAGGGCCGGCCGGCTCGCGCATGCGCGCTTGAACGA
The DNA here is from genome assembly GCA_029574335.1 of Rana kukunoris. Classification (NCBI taxonomy): domain Eukaryota; kingdom Metazoa; phylum Chordata; class Amphibia; order Anura; family Ranidae; genus Rana; species Rana kukunoris. The sequence continues at coordinate 55,386,182 of CM056053.1, forward strand.
GACCATGTCAGCTCCGCTGTCCGCATGCTCACAACTCGGGAGCGGCGCAATCAGTGAAATTGGAAATGGACTAGGGCAACGTTGTGAACTACGCAGACAGCATAAATAGACACACACAAACGCACTTGCATAGCAAAAGTACATCCCTTTGTGTCCCTTCCCATTTAACCAAGTGCTTTTGTTCCTGTTGTTCGTTGCAGTGTGTCTTGTAGTTGTCAGATTAGTGTTCTGTGTGATCAAGTTCTTGTTGGTATATTTGTGAAAGTGTTTTTTGATAAGTGTTTGAGAGACTGTTTGTTTGATTGATATATTTTTGTTCGTTTGTTTTCTTGCTTTATTTTTTCTTTTATTTTTTTTTGTGACTGTTTCTTGCTGAGTGCTAGTGTGATTTGTGGGTGTTCGTTTTCTCTTTGTGTGTGTTCTTGCCTGATTGGTTGTGCTTGTATTTGTGACTGATTTTTGGTGACTGGTAGTGAGTTTGTTTGGAAGTATGACTGAGAGAAAAAGAAAGCTCAATTTTACTGTGGGGGAAAAAAGAATTCTTGCCCGGGCCATTAGCGAGTATGGGCGTTTTCTCCACGGCCCGCAGAGTGCCACCACCACCCCGGCCAGGAGGAGGGAGATATTGGATAGGATCACAGAGCAGGTGAATTCATCGGGGGAGGGGGAGACACGGACCCGGTCTGGGATCGACAAAAAAATAAATGATCTCCGGCGTCTGGTGAAAAAAAAACTGGCCGCAATGCATGCCCATGCCAGGGGCACAGGAGGGGGCCCACCATGCCGTATTAGGCTTACAGCGACGGAGCATGTGGTGGCCCTGACCTTTCACCGGCATGAAGTGGAGGGCCTGCCAGGCTTTGACACAAGTCCTGTCCCCGCGGTGCCAGGTAAGGTTTTTTTTTCTATCAGGTCTGTAGCATGTGTGGGGGAGGGGGTGAAAGGGAATATGTGCCAAGTGTGTGGATCCTCCAACCTGTGAATGGTTTGTGTCATCCACAGATGTGCAGGAGGGTGCAGGGCCATCTGGCCTGACCGCTCCAACACCAGGACAGCAGCCTAATGAGGCCCCCCCAACAAGGCCGGAGTCCGCGGAGGAGGTTCGAGAGGAGGAGGACGATCATGAGGAGGACGACGATCAGGAGGAGGACGATCATGAGGAGGAGGAGTCAGGCACTGGACGAGTGGTTTGTGCGGACTCTTCCCCTCTGGCTGGCAGAAGCCTGCCCTCCCTAAGGGGGAGCCCCCCCCTCCTCCCCCAACATGGCTCCCCTCACAAGGGCCTCCCCTTCTCCCCGCCCACAACCATCAGCTGGAGGCAGGATGTCATCCCAGAGCACCAGGGGGGCGCCCAATCTCCTGCCCGCCAGTCTGCGAAGGGGCCAGGCCCTCCAGACCCGCCATCTGGGACAGCTCTGCCAGACTTTTGGGCGGGTGGAGGAGAGCCTGTCCTCCATGAAGGATACGCTGGGTAACCTGGACTCCCACTCCCGGGCTTTCACAGCCTGCCTAAATGAACTGCAGACTACAGCAGCAGGCGTTGGGCAGGATGTGAGGGCCCTTACCCAGGCTATCCAGGCCAACACGGCAACACTTGGTGCTTCCCTGGACAGAATTGCCGTGGCCTTGGAGGGCAGGCCGCCAGGTGGGCAGATATCAGGGGCTGCTCCTCCTTCCCCGGGTTTGCCCCTCCCCCATGAGTCTCCCCTGAGGGGCCGGGACCGTGGCCGGGGGCGCCCCAGGCGTGGCTCACGCAGAGGGCACTAATTTTTTTTCCCCCTTTTTTTTTTTTTGGCTGACATTTCTTGCATTTTTTTTTTTTTTTGGCTGACATTTTTTGCATTTTTTTTTTTTGCTGACATTTTTTTTAAATTTTGGGTTGTGCATGCTGTTTGAATGTGGGGGTGACATTCCTGCTGGAAAAGGGGTGTCATCCTCAATTTTGGTGGAGAAGGGTTCCCCAGGACCAGGGAGAAGTGATTACCAGGTCCGTGTGAATGGTGTATGAATGTACAGTGACATAATTGGAGCCTTGGCGTGGCGTTGCTGCTCACAAGTCCTGCATGGTGGACTGGTGCCAATCCAATTTGATGAGGATGTGGGGTGTGTGTGCTAAGGACCATAGTGGTGTGCATGCATGCATTCTCATTGTGCCATGATTAATGTGTGTGTTTAATGTGCAAAGATGCCCAATATGAGCTGCCTCCTGACTGCTCTTCCCTCAGAAGACGGGGTATCCTCGGGTTAGGGGTTGATTGTCTGGTTGGGGGGTCAGGTCATCACGTAGCTCAACCTGCAGGCCCTTCCTCACTGCGAGATTGTGCAGCATGCAACGATGATATGGCACACGAAGTTTGGGGAATACAACAGTGTACCCCCAGACTTATCCAGGCATCGGAAACGTGACTTCAGGAGGCCAAAGGTGCGCTCCACCACTGCTCGGGTTTTGATGTGTGCTTGATTGTATCTTTCCTCCCCTGGGGTTTGGGGGATCCGGATAGGAGTCATGAGATGGGGTCCCAGTGCATATGCAGAGTCACCTGGAAGGGAAAAGACAGGAGAATGTTAGTCATGCATGTGCCACTTGTGAGGTGTGCATCACGGGAGGGGATAGTCATGCCTGACTCCCATGTCACTCACCAACCAGCCAGGTGTTCCCATACACGTTCTGATCGAATTCCATTCGGATGTGGCATTGATTGTAGATGTAGCTGTCATGGGTGGATCCGGGGTGTTTGGCACAGACGTGCCATATGAGGCCTTGGGCATCAACTATCACCTGTACGTTGATGGAATGCCAATGCTTCCGATTGCGGTACATGTGCTCTGTCTCATGGGGGGGCTGGAGTGCCACATGTGTGCAATCAATGGCCCCGATGGTGCGTGGGAATCTGGCAATTCTGTAGAAATCTGTCATTGCCTTCAGCCGCAGGTCCTCAGTGGTGGGTTTGATGATTTGGTTGGCCAAGCGTGTGAGGATTGCAGGGACAACCTGGTGCACACATCTGCACATGGTGGATTGTGACATCCCAGCCACCACTCCACTTGTACGCTGAAAAGAGCCACTGGCAAGGACATGGAGTGTTGCCAGGACCTTCACCAGTGGCTGCACTGCTTGTGAGCGTTGTGTTGGGCTAGTGATGTCCTCCTGCAGGGTTGTGGTTAATTCCAGGATGGCATGAGGGGGGAATCAGAAGATGCGATACACCTCAGAATCACTCATGCCAAAGAGGTCTATGCGTGTGCGGTATATCCTCTCCCGTGCCATCCTCTGTGCCATCCTCTGTGCCCTCCTCCTTCTTTGGTCATCTAAATTCACTAGTGCAGCTATGAGCGACGATGCCCCTGGCATGTTGGCAGTCAAATTGTAGTGCAACACGTGTGTGTGGTCTGCTCCTCAGTAACGGTGTTGCTTTCTGTGAGATGTAGACGTTTTTTCAAAATTTAGACCAGCTTTTAGGTGCTCTAACTTTAGACAGGACATTTTGCTGTTGCGCACATCGCGTAGCCTGCGCAGCAACTGCGTTTTTTTGTGGATCCCCGTAACTCCCTCATTAGCATATTTGACTAGCAAATCAATGGTGTGTCTAGCGCATTTTTGCGCGGACGGATGCGTCTGTCTAACGAAATTACGCCGGACAAAAAAAAGTAGATTTCTGGCGTAAATCGTTTTCTGAATCGCGCACATCTAAACGCACACGCACATTTAGACTTACGCACGCGCAACACCAGTTGCGCAGGCGTAATCGCTCTGTGAAACTGGGCCAATAACCTTTGTGGAAACCATTAGTACAAAAAATATATAGCAGAATACATATTGGTCTAAATTGATGAGAAGATTTGATTTTTTTTCATTTTGTTATTGGGAATGTTTTATAGCAGAAAGTTAAAAATATTGGCCCAGATTCAGAGAGAATTAGATTATCGTAGCATATCAGAAATACACTACGCCGCCGTTTTTTACCTGGCTCTACGTGGAATCCAGGTAGATTTTGTCCAGTAAACGACGGCGGCGTAGTGTATTTCTCCCGTCGCAATCCATCTACGCGAGTAGGGGGCGTGAAGCATTTAAAATAGGCGCGTTCCCGCGGCGATCGAACTGCGCATGCTCTGTTCGCAAATTTCCTGCCGTGCATTGCGCGAAATCACGTTGTTACGTCATTCGTTGTTTGAGTAGCGTCGTTTACGGACATTTCTATTCCCGAACGACTTACGTAAAAAAAAATAATAATAATTTAATTCGACGCGGGAACGACGGCCATACTTAACATGGGCTACGCACCGTTGGACCAGCAAAAAGCTGGTCTAACAGTACGTAAAAAAAAATAGACGTAATCGATTGCGAAGACCGCTCGTATCTTCGTGGATCGCCGTAAAAACTCATTTGCATATCCCGACGCATCAAAACGACGCGAACTCCTCCCAGCGGCCGCAAAAATATCGCAGCGTAGATCCGAAGGCTTACGAAGACGTAAGCCTCTCGGATCGAAGCCCGAAGCCGCCGTATCATGGTTTGAGGATTCAAACTAGTGATACGGCGCGCAAAATTTGAAATTACTCCTGTCTAACACCAGTTAGACAGGCGTAATTGCTCTATGAATCTGGGCCATTGTTTTTTTATTTAAAATAGGTTTTTTTTGTTTATAGCGCAAAAAAATAAAAAGCGCAGAGGTGATCAAATACCAACAAAAGAAAGCTCTTTTTGTAGGAAAAAAAAAAGACATCAATTTTATTTGGATACAGCGTTGCATGACCGTGCAATTGTCAGTTGAACCAACGCAGTGCCATATAGCAAAAAATGGCCTGGCCAGGAAGTGGGTAAAATGTTCCGGAGTTGAAGTGGTTAAAGTAAGGCTCTACCAATATAGGCATGGCCTAGTGCAACAAAATGTTCAAAATAACAGATTATTTAGAAACATCAATAACATTTGTTCGCACAGGGTAACAGGTTTATATAGTATATATGTCCTCCGTAATTAACACTATTTTGGTATTCAGCAATAAGTCACCCATGATTCTTCTAATGGGAGTTTTATATGATCATTCAGAAGAATTGTTCATTCTGTGTGAGTGCGGTTGATTTACACACTGTATATAAAACACTTTGGATAGAAAACAAGTAGACCTGGCCAGATTTGTCTAATCTGTGCAAAAAAATTTATAGCTGAAAACAGATAAAAAGCATCAAAAGTGAAAAACAAAGCCAGCCCTTATGTTCCTCTAATCAAACTCAGAAGGAATTAACCTTCCTTCACTTTCCTTTTCTATAACAGGCTAAAATTCATAATGTGCGTAACAATGGCCTTTCAAAGAATTGTCACATTAATCATTGCTACATCTCTTATTAAAGATGGTTCACAGGGGCAAGCCTGCTTTCTGCAATCCATCACATTAGCGTCGTACAGGCCGGACAGCTATCTTAGGAAACAGTTCTTTTTTTACCGGTTTGAAATGTCATTCGTATTAAGAAAGTATGGAAGGTACGCTGGTATTTTTTAAAGAAGCGTGCTGGAAGTTCTTCTGTTCTCCACAGAGACATGCCTTCTAATCAGGGGACAAGCAGCGACATAGTCTCTCTATTACAGAAGTCTGGTGGAAGCTGGAATGTTAAAATCCAAGTTCAATTTGGACAACCCCCCTTCTCCAATTTGGAGCACTTTAGAGTCTTTTGGTTTAGTTATGTGACAAGACAGGTCCTCTTTTGTAAGTAGGTCCTGATTTTTGCCAGGAACAATGCTTATATAATGATGTGACTGAGTCTGCATGGGACAACTCAACAAAGGACCAGCTGAGGGTAGATGATGCAAGGTGTGCTAATGAGATCAGCTGGTCAACTCCTTCCTGTGTCATGACCTAAAGTCTGTCCAGGAAGTAAGGCAGATGTAATCAAGCAGCGTATTTTTAAACAGCTATGAAGAAGTGAGATGAGCGTGTGTAGAATTAATAGAAAGCGGTTTTATTTTTTCAAAAGAAGTACATTAATGCTACATTGGTACATAGGGGGAACTGGAAATAAAGGGGTTGTAAGAGCCGGTTCACACTGGAGCGACTCGTCAGGCGACTTAGCGGCCTGACAAGTCGCGTCCCATTCGATTCAATAGAACAGCTCTAATAGGAGTGACGCAAGTTGCTCCGACTTAGAAAAAGGTTCTTGTACGACTTCAGGGGCGACTTGCATTGACTTTTTAATACAGAAGTCATTTCTCTCTCGTACATCACGGGACACAGAGCGGCATATTCATTACTATATGGGTTATATGGAGTACCTTCAGGTGTGGACACTGGCAATCTCAAACAAACAGGAAGTCCCTCCCTATATAACCCCCTCCCCTAGAGGGAGTCCCTCAGTTTTTTCGACAGTGTCTTAGGTGTTGGTCACGGAATAGCTTTGCTCCACATCCTTGGGATTAAGGGCGGGCTAACCGGATCTGTCCAAGGAGCCTCAGTGCCAAAGTGGACAGTACCCGGGCCCCAAACCGTGGGGTTTTGCCTATAATGCTCCTCTTTGGAGGGCTGGACCCTGGGCCCAGGACTTGGAGTTTGTAAAGACCATAAGTTCCTGTTTGCCAGGGTGCTATATAGGTCCAGGACAGTGGGTACCTTCATAGGACCCCAGGGCCTGAAGGTCTACTACGCTACCCACGGAGATGGGAGAAGATTGGACCGTTTTGCAAAACGTCCTGCGGCATGGAGCAGGTAAGAGGGGAGCCTGCGGGACTTGGTTCGACAGCAGGCTCTCCAGGGGAGATCTTAAGGGGGGTAGCCTGAGTATGCTCTGCATTGGCACCATGGTCACTATGTCTGATAGACAGGATGCCCTGAAATGTTTCCCCCCATAACTTGATCCCCCTACCTATCTATGTATGTTTGCTAGCTACCTGCTGCTCGCTGGTTGAAGATCTTTTAAAAAAAAAAAAAGATCTGTCTCTAGGCTAAAGGGACTCCTTAGGGGCCTGTGTTAGCCTTACCTTGCCGGGATTCAAATCTGCCGCCTGATGCGTCCTCCAACCTGCATTCCTGGGCTCCAGAGTGCGTCTCCTCCTGGGCTCTCCTCCCCCGACAGTCGCGCGTGCACGCGCGCATGCATATAGAAAATTTTCGCGCCGTTCGGGAGGGGGGGGGGGGGGCGGGGAGTGTGACTGCAGTGTAGAGTGGGCGTGCCTTTAATTGCTGTTATACACAGCAGGCGCGTTCTTAGCTCAGTTCAGAGCTGAGCTGGAGAGAGAGAGGACGTAGAGCTGGCAGCACAGTGACTCCCGGTGGCGAGAAGGGGTACTACATACTGGAGTCAGCTCCAATACTTTTTGTTAAGCCAAAATCCCCTTGGCAACAGGTTGAATGCTGGCAAACATGTTGGGGTGGGGCTGTATGTGGTGAATAATATATAAAAGAAAACATACTGAGCCCCACCGGTTTTGGGGCATTAGTGATCCTATTGTCCCCTAAAACCTTATTTTCTTGTACTCCTGGCTATAACAGTCTGTTGTTGTAAGCGGAGTCCTTCGGTTTTGTATTATGGCTTCCAAGGGTTCAGGATCAAAAAAAATAAAAAATAAAGAGAAAAGGCAAAGACAAAGGGGTTCCTCCTCTGGTTCTGATAATATGCCAATACTTTCCCCACAGGTTATTCCTATAGGGGTCACCCTGGATAAGCCATTAAGGGGGTCTGGTGCTGAGGCTGTCCCAGGTCGGCCCAACCCTGTGTTATCACAGAGGAGATGCTAGCCGTCACCCTAGGGGGGCTAGAGAAAAGAGGTTAACAGCTATGATCGCTGGCTCTTTTTCTGGCAAGAAGCGGACTAGATCCCCATCGCCAAAAGGGACAGAACCTAGAGGATCTACCACGGTAGAATCGTTTTCAGCCTCCCAGGCGGAGAGTCTGTGGGTCCAGTCTTTGACAGACATGGTCCGCTTGGCATTCAATTTGCCATTTCCAGAGCCTCAGGTTCCTGCGGTATCCTCTTTGGGTTCTTTTAAAAGCGCCTTTAAGCAACGCAGCTTTTCTGGCCCATCCTCTGTTAGAGGAATTGGTTTTTCCAGGATTGGGACGACCGGACAGAATTTTTTTCTGCCGCCTAAAGCTGAAGAAAGGGTAGTCTTTATGCACGTCTGCCAGGAAATATTTGTGCTTGCAGGCACTCTTTCCCCTGACCAAGTGCTCTTTAAAAGGGGCCCGGATGGCTCGGTTGGTAGAGCATCGGACTTTTGATCTGAGGGTCCAGGGTTCAGGTCCCGGTTCGGGCACTGCTTTTCAACTACCCGTGAGGTCCTTGAGGCCGCATCTCCCGGAAAGCGCCCGATCTCGTCTGATCTCGGAGGCTAAGCAGGGTAGGGCCTGGTTAGTGCCTGGATGGGAGACCACCTGGAAGGTTTTCTGTTATTTACCCTATGGAAAAGACATTTTTCTAAAGAAAGGGGAGCTCCCAATGGTGGACGCAGCCATCTCATGGGTGAATAAATCATTAACTGGCCTAAGGGGAAACATACAAATGTTTAAGGTCCCGGTCGATAAACGTTTAGAGACACTTTTTCCAGCATCCCTGGCTACAGCCAGCAGTGGCTACAATTGGAGTTTTTTTCAGGCATTAAGGAACCAGACAAAACAGATGCTTAGACATCCCTGCCCGATAGGCAGAGGAGTTATTGGATATTTCCAGAGCTCTGTGCTTTGCGGTAGAGGCTATAAAAAGGACTCCATCCAGCAGGCGTCTCGTTGTCACTATTTTTAGTGCATATGAGAAGGCTCTTTTGGTTGAAGAACTGGGCGGCCGAGCCCCATGTAAAAGACTGCTGGCAGGTTTGCCCTTCCATGGAAAGATCTGGATAAATACATTCAGACTGTTTCAAGTGGCAAAAGTACCCTTTTACCAGTCAAAGGAAGTTCCGGGGTCCTGCGTTTAAAAGGATAGCTCCCCCCGGTTCCAGGGCCCTCAAATTTCAGGCAGTACGGTCCTCCTGCGCGATCAAACTTTTAACAATGGATCGCAAGGACAGGCCTCTGGGGATCGGTCCCCGACAGAGGGGGTCCGATCATCTGTGGCCGCAGGCTACAGATTAGAATTTCTAAAATTTCCTCCACAAGGAAGGCCTCAATGCGGGCAGCATTGGATCACCTGCTTTACCAGGGCATAATGGTAGAGGTACCAGCCCAAGAACAGGGGCTAGGTTTCTATTCCAATCTGTTTGTCATACCAAGGCTCATCGGCAATGTCAGACCAATTTTGGACCTAAAAGGTTTAAATGCTTACCTAAGGGTTCGCTCTTTCCGGATAGAATCCGTTTGGCCAGCAGCCGCCACACTCCAGAAGGATCGGGCTTCTATAGACATAAAGGAGGGTTACCTTCATGTACCAGGTCTTTCAGCCACATCAAATATTTTTGTTTTTACGCTTCGCAGTGATACAGCGTCACTTCCAATTTGTGGCGCCCCCCTTCGGGCTGGCTACGGCCCCCGGGTATTCACGAAGGTCCTAGCTCCTATTCTAGTCAGTCCAAAGGATCCAAGGGATCTCGGTCCTAGCATACCTGGACGACCTCTTAATCATAAGATCACTCGCTTCCTTGGTGGAATGCGTAGTAGCCCTCATGGTTCAGTACCTCGAGAGGTTCGGCTGAGTCCTAAACCGGGGAAAGATCAGCATTTCAACCTACAAAGCAGTTGGAATATCTCGGCACGAGATTAGACACAGAACAGAAGATGGATGTTCCTGCCCCTGGTAAAGGTCGAGGCTATCAAGAGATTGATTCAGTTGGTTCTAAGCAAAAAAGAGCCAACTATTCGCCTATGTATGCGATGGCCATGTTCGAGGCAATACCACACGCTTCCACGCTCGTGTCCTACAGGCAGCAATTTTAGCAGCTTGGTTCTGCCCAGTGGTCTGGAAGGCTGGAGAGCGGTCTTGAACAAGTTCACTCGCCAGGGAACTTGGGCAGAGGCGGAGAGGCAGCTGCCCATCAAGGTCTGGGAGTTCTGAGCGGCTCAGCTAGCCCTACTGGCATAGACATCCAGATTACAGGGGTCCTCGGTGAGAAGTCATTCAGACAAGGCCACAGCGGTGGCATATAGGTGAACCACCAAGGGGGAACCAAGAGTCAAGCCACTCAGAGTGAGAGGAGCTTGGTTTTTCGGTGGGCAGAGGTTTATGTACCCTGCATATCGGCGACATTCATTCCCGAGGTGGACAACCTGCAGGCGTACTTCCTAAGTCGCCAAACCCTGTCGCCGGGGGAGTGGTCTCTGCATCCACAAGTTTTTTCAGACAATCTGCCAGAAGTGGGGAGTGCCAAACGTGGAGGTCATGGCATCAGGATTCAACAAGAAGCTAGACAGGTTCATGTCTCGAACGAGGGACCCTATGGCCTGCGGAACCGATGTGTTGGTTTGCCCTTGGCATCAATCATAACTTCTATATGCATTTCCCCCACTGCAGTTACTACCCCGCCTGCGGCGCAGGATCATACCACAGGCTGGTTATCCTGGTAGCCCCAGCTTGGTACCGGAGGGCACGGTACTCACTAGTCCTGAAATTGGCAGCGGGAGGCCCTTGGACTCTTCCTCTAGGGCCAGACCTACTCTCACAAGGCCCGATCCTCCACCCTGCATTACGGCGTCTAAATTTGACGGCCTGGCGGCTGAATCCCTGATTCTCAGGGGTAGAGGTCTGTCTAGGCAGGTAATCCCTACCCTCATTGAGGCTAGAAAGCTGGCCTCCAGGGTAATTTTGTTACAGGGTTTGGAGGGCCTACGTAGGCTGGTGTGAGGCTAAGAGAGGGGTTTCCCGCAAGTATACCATTGATAGAGTATTACGTTTCCTCCAGCTAGGAGTGGATAAAGGCCTGGCATTAAGCACGATCTAGGGACAGATTTCAGCCTTATCAGTGTGATTTCAGAGGCCGCTGGCCGCCCACTCGCTGGTTAAGATCTTCGTACAGGGAGTCTTACGTGTTTATCCTCCGGTCAAATCACCACTTTGTCCATGGGACTTAAATCTTGTTCTGTCAACTCTACAGAAACAACCCCTTGAGCCGTTGGCTGAGGTACCTTGGTTTTACTGACTAGAAAGTCGGTATTTCTGATCACCATAGTTTCGGCCAGGAGAGTATCGGAATTGGCAGCCTTATCTTGTAAGGAACCATATCTCATTTTACATAAGGATAGGGCGGGGTTCCGTCCTCATTCTTCCTTTCTACCAAAGGTTATATCCAGTTTCCACCTGAACCAGGATGTGGTACTTCCATCCTTCTTCCAAAACCCACCTCTAGAAATGAGGGGTTGCTGCATACGTTGGATATTGTCGGGGCCATAAAGGCCTATCTTAAAGCTACAGAGAAGGTTCGGAAAACAGATGTGGTGTTCGGTTTACCGGAAGGGCCCAAGATGGGTCAGGCAGCTGCTTGATCCACCATCGCAAGATGGATTAAACAATTAATCGTTCAGGCCTGCGGTTTGAAGAGGTTGCCTCCTCCTTTGTCGGCAAAGGCCCATTCTACCAGGGCCATGGGCACCTCCTGGGCAGCACATCATCATCAGATCTCTATGGCTCGAATATGCAAGGCAGCAACGTGGTCGTCAGTCCACATGTTTACAAAATTTTATCAAATGGACGTAAGAAGGAATGCGGATACAGCCTTTGGGCAGTCAGTACTACAGGCCGCGATTCAAGCTCCTCAGGATCTGAGGGGGCTCCCTTGATTTGATTTGAGATTTACATTTCTCGTTTAAATTGGATTTACTAGTATTTGAGTATACCTCTAAATTAAATCCTTCTTTGGAAGATGTCTCCCTCCCCTCATTAAAGCATTGCTTTCGGACATCCCATATAGTAATGAATATGCCGCTCTGTGTCCCGTGATGTACGAGAAAGAAAAAGGGATTTTTAAATACAGCTTACCTGTAAAATCCTTTTCTTGGAGTACATCACGGGACACAGAGCTCCCACCCCTCTTTTTGGGAACATTTTGGGAGGCATACTGCTTGCTACAAAACTGAGGGACTCCCTCTAGGGGAGGGGGTTATATAGGGAGGGACTTCCTGTTTGTTTGAGATTGCCAGTGTCCACACCTGAAGGTACTCCATATAACCCATATAGTAATGAATATGCCGCTCTGTGTCCCGTGATGTACTCCAAGAAAAGGATTTTACAGGTAAGCTGTATTTAAATTTCCCTTTTTTGCAAGTATTCTCTGAAGTCGTCTTCAGGACGCCTTGCCGAGTCGCCACCAAAGTCGTGCCGCCCCAGTGTGAACCGGCTCTTAACCTACGTGTTTATGCTATACTGAACTGTTGGTATAAAGATATGAAATCTCCCCTAATATCCCGTACCATATAATAAATAATAATAATGATAAACTGAATTTCAACCTATAATTCAAACTGTGAAAATAGGACAAAAATGTAGCGCTCATGAGCTCAGTACCCAACTCCCAATCACTAAATAACTATAAACAAATCACTAGTACTGATCTCATGAGCATTACATTTTTGTCCTATTTTCACAGTTTGATTCATAGGTTGAAATTCAGTTTATCTCATTCTACGATGGGCCCAACACTACAGACTGGCAACAAAATATGTCATAACCCAATAATAGGAAATCCAGAATTTCAACCTGGCATGGAATCTCAAATATTTCAGAAATTAAGAGAAAAAGGTAGATTTCAAGCCTCACACTTGCTAGGAGAAAGGGGATGGTTAACAACAGGTGAATTATCACAAAGTGGAGGGCGATATAAAATACCGGTATGGCAAGCGTGGCAGGTCCGACATTTTTTGGAAACTCTGGGTAACGCAGGAAATTACAAGAGAGCATTGACAAAGTTTGAGGAGTACTGCAGGGGGGATGAGCCAATCGCCCATGTGGTCTCTAAAATGTATACACTATTGACTGCACCCCCAGAAGACTTTAAAATGTCATGCCTGGCCAAATGGGAGAGAGATATAGATCAAACTTTCTCCCCAGCTCAATGTCAAAATATCATAGATTTATCGTTAACATCCTCAAGGTGTACGAAGATACAAGAATTAAACTATAACATTTTAACACATTGGTATTATACGCCAGCGTGTTTCAATAAAAAAAATCAAAAGTTTCAGATAGATGTTGGAGAGGAGAAAGGGACAATGGTACATATTTTGGAGCTGTCCAATAATAAGACAATTTTGGTAACCAGTTCGGAGAATTACTCAATCACTTACGCAATATCAGATCCCAGATGACCCTGCTTTTCTCCTATTACATCATATACAAATCTCACCCAAAAGATATATGAGGTCAGTGATGTGGCATCTGATAAATGTGGCCAAAAGTTGTATTGCAATAAATTGGAAAGATTCTAAAGCACCTCGAATCTCTATGTGGCTTAAAAAAGTTAGGAAAATAGGAATAATGGAGAAACTCTTGCCAAGGACGATAGACAAGAAAGAGCAAATTAAAATGATATGGGCACCATGGGAATTATTTGTACAATCAGAGGAAGGTAAAAAGTTGTTAGGGGCGCAAGAATAAGACTAAACCGGATAGGGAGAAAGGAAGGGAGGAGGGGAGTGAAGGGAAGGAAAGTGAAGGAAAGGAAGAAGAAAAAGAAAAAGAAAAATAGAGGAAAACAGGAAAAGAGAAAAGCAGGAAGAAGGTCTGGATTTCGTACACCAGAGGGGACAGCGGAGGGGGGGTTGTTGTTGTTGTTTTTTTTCCTTTCCCTCTTCTTCCGTACCGAGGTAGAGGAAGTAGAGGAGATGGGGGTCTTGAGGAGGGGATAAGGGGGAGGGTATCTGGGGAAAGAAATAGGGAAGGAAGGAGGATGGAGCTAAAGAGGGAATTAGTTCAAGGAGTAGGTAATATATGGATAATTAGGATGGGCGATGAAATAACTGGGAAAGAATGAATTTAAGTTATAGATGGAATAGTAGTTATATCATCTCTCCTAGTGGTATTGGACTTCGGGGAAATTATATATTATATATATTTTTTTTTTCTTTCCTTTGAGGTAATATATGAAATGCAAATAGAGATGAAGAGAGAGATATAATGTAATATCCATATATGATGTTTTATTGGATTCAGTTTGTTCCTTTTTTTTGGTTTCTGTATCTCTTTCTCCCTTAAAATAAAATGAAAAAAGAGAGAATTCAAAAAAAAAAAAAAAGAAAGAAATTCAGTTTATTGTGTTTATCCTATACATTAAGGTGAAAAAACACATTGCAGTGTCCGGCCCCCCCCCCCCCCCGTTTTACTTACCTGAGCCCCGAATTTCCGTGGGCGCGTCCCCGCTGTCCTTCTCTCCATGGAGTCCCGGCTTTGATTGGATAGATTGATAGCAGCGCAGCCATTGGCTCCCACTGCTGTCAATCAAATCCAATGACCCGGGGGTAAGGGCCGAGTCTATGGATGCCGGATGACGAATGTGCTATCTCCATTACAAACGCTACTTTTACCAAAGGTGCGCTCCTGTCTCCTACTTTATTCTGAGCATGTGCGGGTTTTTAAGCATACACACGAACGTGTTTCTTGTCGAAAACCAGCCCGATGAGGAACACGACGAGGAAATTGAGACTCCCGACGAGGAAAAAGAGATCTTGTTCTCTTATTTTCTCGTCGAGTTCGACAGTTTTCTCGATGAAAAACATACACACGACCGTTTTCCTCGGCAAAAAAGCTCTGCCACCAAGTTTCTTGATGGATTCTGTTGAGGAAAACGGTCGTGTGTAGGAGGCCTCAGGAGCACACCCGCAAGGGAGCTTGACAGAGGGGGTTATCTAATACGGGGAAGAGCCGCGAGAGCCGTCGTGGGTCCCCAGAACAGGTGGATCGGGGCCACTCTGTGCAAAATGAACTGCACAGTGGGGGTAAATATGACAATTTGTTATTTAAAAAAAAAAAAACGTGAACCTTTAGTGTCCCTTTAAAGAAAAAAACAGGTGAACTTAGCCTTTAAGAACGCAGAAGGAAATCTGAAAAACAATAATTTCCAATGTGTCCTATTCACACCATAACACTGCACGTGCATGTCAACATAGGGGAGATGGAAATTACAAAAAAAGAAAAGAAAAGGTGAACTTAGCCTTTAAAACACAGATGAACGCATTGGGGTGAATTGGCCCTAAGTGCACTCATGCGCCTATAAGTGAGTATAGCTCAGTGCTGGAAGAACTCCTGCTGCTGTGGAAGAATAACAATAAGAAGAAGCTGCAGTGACATCACTGGATATGTATAGAGGTTTTTAGAAAAATACCCTCAGGGCTTTGGAGGGGATGGTGTTGACATGCCTGGAGTTCCACTTTAAGATCACGACTTTCATATAGGCGAAAATAAATGACTTTGATCAGGAGTTATTTATATGATGGTGTAACTGGAAAAGCAAAATCTCAGCTTATGTCCACCAATATAAGTTTATGATTCATGTAGTTTAATAAGAGAAATTGCTACATCAACACTCCAACATGTTTTATCACCCTTTAGATTTATACATTGTTAATGTTAGATGGGAGAAGTATTTGTTACACATAACAGCATTCTTAGACCATTACTCAGCTGCTGGATAATGTGCAAAGTAATATAACAGCCTGCAAATGTAAGCGGAATATATGGGTTAAATATGGATGGGATCAGTTGGGGTATTCATTTCATTCTTTGGTGGGGTTGCAGACTGAAGCTTTAAAAAACTGTATAAAACATACTATAATTATAGACACAATCAGGGCTAATACTACCCAATTTATTAGGACATTAGCTTCCAGCACCAAGAGCCTTCTGTCGGATGACAAGCTTTCATTACTGAAAAAAGAAATGAAAACAAATTATGCACAGCTACCCCTAAAAATGACGCTTTCCCTTATACACAACCCGGGCCTAGCACTTAAAGGGGTGTTCCAGACAAAATTGTATTTATTAAAAGTCAGCAGCTACAAAAAGTGTAGCTGCTGGCTTTTAATAAACACTCGCTTACCTGCTCCTGCGTTCCAGCGACGCGCCGACCGGGGCTCCGCTCCTCTCCTCCCCTCCCCAGCCGGCGTCTCCATCTCGACTGTGGGCACCCAGCCGTGACAGCCTTCGGCTTCACGGCCGGGAACCCACTGCGCATGCGCGAGCCACACTGCGCATGCGCGCGCGGCGCGGCTCGCCGCTGATTGGAGAGGCGATCGCATGGGACCTGTCAGTGTCCCATGTGATCTCTTACAGGGAGGTGCTGGTGTAGGCGATTAAGGCTTAATCGCCTAACCAGCCCCTCGGTGGAAGCAGGAAGTGGGACAGGAAGTCCCACTCCTACTGAAGCCCCCGCTCCCCCCCAAAAAAAAATTACATGCCAAATGTGGCATGTATGGGGGTGAGGAGTGGAACAAGAGGAAGTTCCAAATTTGGGTGGAACTCCTATTTAAAGTGATTCTAAACAGAGAAGTGTTACCCCCAATGCACATTTGTGCGACTTGTCATGCGATTTCAGACATCAAAGTGGCATGACAAGTCGTACGCAATGTTTTCAAATAATAAACATTCAAATATAAAAATATTTTAATTCTTATGCCGCTTACACACGGCTGGTTTTCGGGTTCTAAAAAACAATGGGCCAGATTCAGAGAGCCGTAACTCCTGTCTAACTGGTGTTAGACTGTAGTACTTCCAAATTACGCGCGTTTTTTAGCTAGTCTGAAACCTCAAACCATGAAAAGACAGCTGTGGGCTCCAATTCGACTGGATTACGTGTTTGTACGCCTTCGGATCTACGCTGCAATAAAATTGCAGCCACTGGGTGGACTTCCCGTCGTTTTCCACGTCGGGGTATGCTAATGAGCTTTTGCCGGCGATCCCCGAAATTACGATCTTCAATCGCAATCTCTAACGGCATCTGTAGTCATCTTTTTTTTGCGTAACACTATACCAGCTTTTTGCTGCTCTAATATTAGACAGCCCATGTTAAGTATGGCCGTCGTTCCCGCGTCGAATTTCAACGTTTGTTTTTATTTTTTACGTAAGTCGTTCGGGAATAGGAATGTACGTAAACGACGCTACTCAAACAACAAATGACGTATCGACGTTAGTTCGCACAATGCACGGTGGGACATTTCTGAACGGAGCATGCGCAGTTCGATCGCCGCGGGGACGCGCCTAATTTAAATGCTTCACGCCCCCTAATCGCGTATTTCGATTACGCGGCGAGAAATAGACTACGCCGCCGTATCGTGCGGGCAAAAATCTACCAGAATTCGATGTAGAGCCTGGTAAAATACGGCAGCGTAGAGTATTTCGAATACGCTGCGCAAATTTACGTGTACCTGAATCTGGCCCAATGTTTTTTAAGGGTCTAGAAAAAAACTATGTTTTTTTCAACCCGATCATTACAACGGCCTTGCCTACACACGATCGTGAAACCAAAAATGCTCTAGCAAAGCGATGTGACGTACAACACGTACAACGACACTATAAAGGGGAAGTTCCATGCGGATGACGCCACCCTTGGGGCTGCTTTAGCTGATTTTGTGTTAGTAAAAGATAATTTGCGCTTTTCCGTCTGTTACAGCGTGATGAATGTGCTATCTCCATTACGAACGGTAGTTTTACCAGAACGAGCGCTCCCATCTCATAACTTGCTTCTGAGCATGCGCGGATTTTTCACGTCGTTAAAGTCAACACACGACTCTTTTTTGGGCATTTTTTAGAACCCGAAAAATGCTCTGAAGCTCACACACACGATCGTTTTTAACTACATTTAAAAAAATGTAATTTTTTAGAACCTGAAAAACGGACGTGTCTACGCGGCATAAGTGACGTCATGAACTACTTTGGTACGACTTTAATGCAATTTGAGGGCCATAGACTTCAATGTTAACCCTCAAAAGTTGCATGAAAGTCATACCTGAACATTTCACATGCAACAGTGGTGCAACATTAGGTCCAACTTTGCAGAGGGACAACAAGTCCCATCTAGCCAAAGCTGCGTTGTTGTGTCTAATGGCCCGTACACATGATCTGAATATCGTACGACAGATCGCACAACTTTTTTCGCTTAATAGTCGCAAGTAGAAATTGGATAGATTGCTAAAGTCACAAAAAATGTTATACGACAGAAAAAAAAAATCGGTAGTGATGTGATGTCATGTGTTGTAATGTATTTGTATTGTATTGTATTTTCGGACGCCAACTATACTGACTAAATGAAAATCATCCGATCTGGTATCGTACAAGGAAAATTTTCGTGCTTGTCTGATCGAAATATTATAGCGGATGAACTGTCGTAATTGGCTCTTGAAAGTAGTGTGCACACGATTCAAAAATCGTACAATATTCGGATCGTGTGTATGGGCCATAAGTTGCATCAAAGTTGCACTCCAAATTGCACAGTCATGCAACGCTGCCCATCAATTAAATGTATGTAATTTTGTGACCACAAATAGAGCTTTCTTTTGGTGGTATTTGATCACCACTGGGATTTTTTTTGTGCTATGTACAAAAAAAGACAGACAATGAAATATTAAAAATTAAAAATATTTTTTTACTTTCTGCTATAAAACATATCCAAACAAAATGTAAAAAATTTAATTTCTTCATCAATTTAGGCCAATATGTATTCTGCTACGTATTTTTGGTACAGAAAATCCCAACAAATGTATAATGATTTGTTTGGCGCAACAGTTATAGCGTCTACAAAAAAATATACTGGATTTTTCTTTTTTTTTTACTAGTAATGGCAGCGATCAGAGACTAATGCAGCATACACATGACCGTTTTTCGGCTTCTAAAAAATAAAAATGTTAAGGGTCTAGAAAAAACTATGTTTTTTTTTCAAACCAATCATTAAAACAGCCTTGCCTACACACGAGCGTGAAAAATAAAATGCTCTAGCAAAGCGCGGTGATGTACAACATGTACAACGGCACTATAAAGGGGAAGGTCCATTCAGATGGCGCCAACCTTGGGGCTGCTTTTGCTGATTTCGTGTTAGTAAAAGACATAAAAGACGATTCACGCTTTTCAGTCTGTTACAGCGTGATGAATGTGTTTACTCCATTACGAACGCTAGTTTTACCAGAACGAGTGCTCCCTTCTCATAACTTGCTTCTGAGCATGCACGTTTTTTTTCACGTCGTTAAAAGCCCACACACAACCATTTTTTACAACCTTAAAAACAACAACGTTAAAAAACGTTGTGAAAAATTAGAGCATGTTCGAAATTTTTAATGCCCATTTTTTAGATCGTGAAAAATGCTCTGGAGCCCACACACAATCTTTTTTTAATGACATAAAAAAAACGTCATTTTTTAGAACCCGAAAAACGGTCGCGTGTACGCGGCATAAGTGTTGTTGTGGAGAGAAAGAAAAACACCGCTCCAGGTGGGTCTCATGTGCAGTAGTGGAAACTCCCAGAAGATCCAGGTGCTGGCAATGCACTAAGCAGATACGAGAATTCCAAGGATTTGGACAGCCGCACTCCGGAATAACCATAGAAGTTGTCTTTATTGTAAAAGATACAGATGGTATACAGTAACATACAGCCAGGAGGGGACAGCCGACGCGTTTCACACTAATACTAGTGTTGAATCATGGCTCAAGTGTTGTGAATTTCTTAGCGAAAGTAATCAATCAGCATACTATAATCCCACCTCCACAGTGTTTAGCAATAGATGGAAATGAAGGAGGAGGGAGGGGAGTGTAATTTACCACTGTGTATATATCCACATGTGTGACTCTATAGTCATGCAGGCTGCATAGATAAGAAAAAGGAGGAAATTCAGAGCTTAGAAGGGTACTGAAACAGAGCATGCCCAGTAGAGGACACCAGCTAGTCTACACAATCTCAGCCTGTAGTGGGGACACAGGGACAGCTGAAGGTAGAATCAAGCAGGTATATATTTCACTCCACACAAAAAAAAATGCTTTAGTGGCTCTGTTATATAGGATGTAATGAGGGTAGATACACTGCGGAAGGGTGGGCACTCTTCGCAGAAACACATACCTTGTACAGTGCGTGATGCGCACACCCCCACCGATCCGGCTGTGCTGTGTTTCCCTGCAGCACAAACCAATCACCGGGTGCCAGCTGCTGATTGGTTGTGGCACCCGCCCATCAGCTCCAGTAATTACCAAAGAGAGCCCTGTGTATGTACAACAAACACAAGGCCGTCTTCTGACAGCAGTAATGTGCTGTTTTTTCTCCCTGCAAAGTAGGAAGTAAAAAACAGCACATTGCTTAGTAAAAACCATAAACAGCACACACATTAACACATGTTAGGCACACATTTAACCCCCTGATTGCCCTAGATATTAACCCCTCCCAATCGGTGTCATTAGTACAGTGACCGTGCATATTATTAGCACTGATCACTGTTTTAGTGCCACTGGTTCCCAAAAAAGTGTCAGCTACTGTTGGATTGTCGCCGCAATTTCAGAGTTCCGCTATAAGTCGCTGATCGCTGCTATTACTAGTCAAAAATAAATAAAATAAAAGAATAGAAGAGTTAGGAGCAAGGGTAATTAGTAATTGATGGACGTTGAGTCATGTATTTTATAATTAGATATGTATGAATTTATTTAAAAAAAAAACAAAGATATTGAAAAAAGAAGTCCATAAAAATATACTATAGTTTGTAGAGGCTATAACGTGTGTGCAAACCAATTAATAATATACACCGTTTGTTTTTTGTTTTTTGAAATATGTAGCAAAATACATATTGGCCTAAATCAAGAAAAAAAATGATGATTTTCTTATTGCAGAAAGTAAACACATTTTTTTTTTCTAAAACCTACAGTCTTTTTAGTTTATAGCGCAAAAAATAATAAAGGCAGCGGTGATCAAATACCACCAAAAGAAAGCTCTATTTGGGCACAGTGCAGTATGACCATGCAATTGTCAGTTAAAGTGGCATTGGTGCCAGAACTATGCAGGCACGGCATCCTTAGGTGGGAGTAGCTAAGGAACTCCTAGTAACATTTGGAGGAACTTTAGGGTTCCACACAAAACTCGGTTGAGAAAAGCTTGGTTAGAGCTAAGGTAGGTACATATTTTTCAGTTCTACTAGGTTTGGGCTTAAAGAGGTTGTAAAGGCATTTTTTTCCTAAATAGCTTCCTTTACCTCAGTGCAGTCCTCCTTCACTTACCTCATCCTTCCATTTTGCTTTAAAATGTCCTTATTTCTTCTGAGAATTCCTCACTTCCTATTCTTCTGTCTGTAACTCCACACCGTAATGTAAGGCTTTCTCCCTGGTGTGGAGAAAGCCTCTTGAGGGGACAAGCAGGAGAGTCAGGACACTCTCTACTTTGCAGATAGAGAAAGGAGCTGTGTGTTAGTGGGCGTCCTGACACTCCTGCTCGCCCCCTCCCCCCTCAAGTGGCTTTCTCCACACCAGGGATAAAGCCTTGCATTACTGTGTGTAGTTACAGACAGAAGAACAGGAAGTGAGGATTTCTCAGAAGAAATAAGGACATTTAAAAGAAATATGGAAGGATGAGGTAAGTGAAGGAGGACTAAGGATGAAGCTATTTAGGGATTTTTTTTTTTTTACCTTTACAGCCCCTTTAAGAAGTCTTTCAAAAATTACCAGTGGAAGTCTTTTCAATGCTGCTTATGCTTGGTACCAAGAACTCATCTTTAGAACCCAGCTGTGGCGTATTACACATTGAAGGGAAGGAAAATGGTGGCATTGCCCACAGAAACCAATTAAGTTTAATCAGCAATTTAAAAGATTGAAAGCATACTCTGATTTATTGCTATGGGCATCAGTCTCTATTCCTTGACTTATACAGAATAGCCCATAACAGTGAGTTACAGTCAAGGATCTGCAAAGCTATTATGAGTAATTGTTGAAGTGTCTAGGAGGGCTGGTGCTGACATTTTTGGCTTTGATGCAGGTGGCTATTTCTATATGGCATTATTATGGAAGGTTCGTTTTTTTTCATTAATAACTACATTTCCAGGTGAAGAGTTATGTGTTATGTGCTGTTTGAACATACTGTACATTAATGAGACCCAAACGTCTTTCAACCCGCATGGTGTAATCAATTCCTACCAAATAGTGTAATAGAGTCACATCCAGCCAAAGAATGCACTCAATGTGTGACATCAGACGCTGGTCATACTGGAAGCTACAGCCTCTATTGCCTAAGCCTGATATTCCTGTAGGAATTTTAATAGGTCAATCCACTGAAAACAGATATTTTGTGAAGCCCCTTTTATTTTTGAACACAGAAGGGGAGGACAAAATAAATTGGTGTCTGTGCCCCCACTTAGAAAGTCCCCCCCCCCCATCTTTGTACTGGTGACCATTGTATCCAGACAGCAAGTGACAGGAAATTAGGAAGGATGCAGTTGTCACCAAAGCAATAGGTTAGGGTAAATATTCCAATGGGGGGACCTTTGCGGTTGTGTTCCTGGGTCAGGAAGTGAAGGGACATTTCGCCAACAATAAACTGATAGAGAGTTAAGACATACCAGATGTGGCCATTATGAGGGGGCACCAGTGCCCGGCCACTGTTGGATTTTTTATTTTATAATAAATAGTTCTAATCTCAGTTCCTTACCTGTATAGAAATCACCTGAGAGACAGACATCTTGCTGATTGATAGGGGATCAAATACTTATTTCACTCATTAAAATGCAAAACTTTATAACTTTTTTTAAATGTGTTTTTCGGGATATTTTTGTTGTTGTTCTGTCTATCACTGTTAAAATAAACCTACCTTTAAAATTATAGAGTGATCATTTCTTTGTCAGTAGGCAAACGTACAAAATCAGCAGGAGATCAAATACTTTTTAACCCTCGCTGTATGTGTTACATACTCCTGATCCCTGCCCTCTGTGCTTTACATTTTCTTGACCCCTGCACTTTGTACAATGCACACTCCTGTCCCAACAACCCTGTTTCTTCTGCGTCTCTGACTCCTTCATTCCATGTGTTTAACACTCCAGAACCCTGTACTTTGTGCATTACATATGTCTGATCCCTGCATTTCGTGCTTTACATACTCCCTGCGCTCTGTGCATTATGTACTCCTGACTCCTGCATTACATCTGATCTTGGTATGTTGCATTTTCCTGATCCCTGCACTCCTTGCATTGCACACTCCTGACCCCTGCATTCCATGCATTACACAATTCTGACCCCTTTACTCCATGTGTTACAAACTCCTAATCCCTGCATTCTGTGTGTTACACATTCTTGACTCCACCATTTTGTTAATTACATACTCTTGATCCCTAAGCTCTGTTACATATTCCTGATCTCTGCATTATGTATGATGCATACATCTGACCCCTGCACTCTGCTCTTTACACACTCCTGACCACTGCCATCTGTGCATTGCACACTCCTGACCGCTGCCATCTGTGCATTACACACTCCTGACCGCTGCCATCTGTGCATTACACACTCCTGACCGCTGCCATCTGTGCATTACACACTCCTGACCGCTGCCATCTGTGCATTACACACTCCTGAAACTTGAACTTTGTACATTACACACACTTGACCCCTGCACTCTGCTTGTACATTCTCCTGATCACTGCATTTTGTGCATTATATACTTCTGATCCCTAAACTAAATGCATTACACACTTCTGACTAATGCACTATACTTGTTACATACTCCTTATTCCTTCAATTTGTGAGCTATAAACTGCTAATCCTTGCGCTCCATTACATACTTCTGATCATTTTATTCTGTGCGTTAAATACTCCTGTTCACTGCACGTTGTGCATTATGCACTCCTGACCCTTGCACTCATTGTCGTGCACATTTCTTCTAAACCCTTCATGCTGTGTATTATACACTCCTAACCCAATGTGTTCTGTGTGTTACATATTTATGACCCCTGCATTTCTTCTGAACTCTGCATTCTGTGTATTATACACTTCAAACCCCATGCATTCTGTGTGCTAATTACTCCTGATGCACCTTGTATGTTACGTGCTTTTCCCCCTGCAAACTGTAACTTAGGTACTCCTGACCCTTGTACTTTGTATGTTATGTACTCCTGACCCCTGAACTTTGTGATTTACACACTAACCCCTGCACACTGTGAATCACACACTCCTGAACACCATGGGCCAGATTCTCGTAGAATCCGCGGCTGCGTAGCGTAAGCCATTTACACTACGCCGCCGCAACTTACTGGAGCAAGTGCCGTATTCTCCAAGCACTTGCTCCGTAGTTTGCGGCGGCGTAGTGTAAATGGCCCGGCGTATCCCCGCGTAATTCAAAGGGGACGGCTTGTATTTAAATCCCCGCGTCGATCGAACTGCGCATGCGCCGGCTGGGAAAAAAGTCCAGTGCGCATGCTCCAGCTCACGTCGGAAAACGTAGTTGAAACCGACGTGAAAACGACATGATCATCACTTACGCAATGCCCTATTCGTGAACGACTTAAATACGAGTAAAACGACGTAAATGAAGGAAAAAGACGACGCTGACCCGACGCCATACTTAACATGGCATACGACGGAACTTCGTAAGCCTACCCCTCATATAGCAGGGGTAGGTTTACGCTTACGGAAACGACGACGAGGCAGCGTAAAAACGTTCGGGAATCGGCGTATTAGGCTCATTTGCATAGGCAAATGAGAAATCAACGTAAAGGCCACCAAGCGGCCAGCGAAGGAATTACATCTAAGTTCTGACGGTGTAAGTGTCTTACACCTGTCGGATCTTCGCCGTATCTATGCGTAAATGATTCTAGGAATCAGACGCATAGATACCCGAGGAAAAAAACAGAGATATGACGGTGTTTCCTGCGACACACCGGTGTATCTCTTTTCAGAATCTGGCCCCATGTGTTAAATTCTCTGGATCCCTGCATTCTGTACATTACACCAGTGTTTCTCAACTCCAGTCTTCAGATGAGATTACTACAGTAATAGCTGGGTACTTGAGTTAGGAATGATGGTGGCTGGAGAGAAAACGCTGTTCACAAAAACACAAGCCAACTCAAGCTGACAGCTACTAGAATTGTCTAAGAGAAACTGGCTTGTGTAGATATATTGTTATGTTCAACACAATATATTTTTAACATGAAAGAGAGAGCGAGAGATGCATATACACAAACACACTATGGGCCAGATTCTCGTAGGGACGCCTATCTTTGTGCGGGCGTAGGGTATCTGATTTACGCTACGCCGCCGCAACTTTGAGAGGCGGGTGCCGTATTCTCAAAGAAGTTGCGCTCAAAGTTACGGCAGGGTAGCGTAAATGGGCCTTCGTAACCGTGCCTAAATCAAAATAGGCAGGTAGGGGGCGTGATCCATGTAAATGAATCGTGACCCCATGTAATTGACGCTTTTTCCGAATGGCGCATGCGCCGTCCGTGGACGTATCCCAGTGCGCATGCTCAAAATTATGCCGCAAGTACTCTATGGTTTCGACGTGAACGTAACTTACGCAAAGCCCTATTCGCAAACGATTTACGCAAACGACATAAACAACGGAAAATTCAACGCTGTCCCGACGTCCATACCTAACATTGCGTACGCCTCACCTACGCCTCATATAGCAGGGGTAACGCCGCACTTACGCTTACGCAAACAACGTAAAATACGACGACCAGGCGCAAGTATGTTCGTGAATCGGCATAACTACCTCATTTGCATATTTGACATACCTAGCGGCCAGTGTAAATATGCAACTAAGATACGACGGCATAAGAGACTTACGCCACTCATATCTAAGCAAAATTCCGGCGTATCTTGTTTTCGGAATACAGAAAATAGATACGCCGGCACATCTTTGAAGTTACGCGGCGTATCTCGAGATACGCCGACGTAACTGCTACGAGAATCTGGCCCTATATATTTTTGAAAAACAGAAATACTAATTCTTGACTAGGGATGAGCTCCGCGTTCGATTCGAACGTATGTTCGACTGAAACATCGTCTGTTCGACCGTTCGTCGAAATTCAAACGTTATGGGCCGTTCGCGCCAAATTCACTTGCTCCAAAATATGCGGCGGCGTAGCGTAAAGTGCCCGGCGTAAGGCCGCGCAATTCTAATTTCTGAAGTGGGGGCGTGATTCATGTAAATGAATCATGACCCCACGTCATTTACGTTTTTTTTGGACGACGCATGCCCCGTCCGTGGACGTTCCCAGTGCGCATGCGTGAAATCACGTCGCTATTTCTCAATGTACATGACGTGAACGTAACTTACGTCGAGCCCCATTCCCGAACGATTTATGCAAACGACGTAACCGACGTACAATTCGACGCGGTCCCGACGTCCATACTTAACATTGGCTGCGCCTGCTATAGCAGGGGTAACTTTACGCCGGTCAAACGCTTACGCAAACTTTTGTAAAATACAATGTGCCGCCGCAAGTACGTTCGGGAATCTGCGTAAATAGCTCATTTGCATAATTTACGTGAAAAACGATGGAAGCGCCACCTAGTGGCCAGCGTAAATATGCAACTTAAGATGCGACGGTGTAAGCGACTTACGCCGCTCGTATCTTAGGAGAAAGCCGGCGTATCTTGTTTTCTGAATACAGAAAAAAGATACGCCGGCTATTCTTAGTATTTACGCGGCGTATCTATAGATACGCCAACGTAAATACTTTCTGAATCTGGCCCATAGTGTGTAGAGGATATATATACATCCCAGGCGTTGTACATATATTTATACACTGTATAGCTTAGCTAGACCAGTTCTTCCTAATTTACTGGCAGGCAGGTGATTGTGCTATTTAAAGACATTATCACAGGTATAGACACCCAGCAGGTACAATATTTAAAGGAATTTTTCATTTTTTCATTTTTTTATTATTTAACCACTTGACCACTGGGCACTTAAACACCCTTAATAACCAGACCAATTTTCAGCTTTCGGTGCTCTCACATTTTGAATGACAATAACTCAGTCATACAACACTATAACCAAATGAAATTTTTGTCCTTTTTTTCCCACAAATAGAGCTTTCTTTTGGTGGTGTTTCATCACCTCTGCGGTTTTTATTTTTTTTGCTATAAATGAAAAAAAGAACAAAATTTTGCAAAAAATAATAATTTTTCTTCATTTCTATTATAAAATTTTGCAAAAAAGTAATTTTTCTTCATAAATTTGGCCTAAAATGTATACTGCTACATATCTTTGGTAAAAAAAATAAAAAATGTTGGATATTATTTAGTCTGGGTGAAAGTTATGGGGTCTACAAGCTATGGTACCAAATCCTGAAAATTGATCAATTTCATCACACCTGAAGTACTGACAGCCTCTCTCATTTCTTGAGACCCTAACATGCCAGAAAAGTACAAATACCCCCCAAATGACCCCTTTTTGGAAAGAAGACATTCCAAGGTATTTAGAAAGAGGTCTGGTGAGTTTTTTAAAGTTGTAATTTTTTCCCACAATTCTTTGCAAAATCAAGATTTATTTTTTTTTCATCAAATTTTCATATTATTAGGTTATTTTTCACACACAGCATATGCATACCACAAATTACACCCCAAAACACATTCTGCTATTCCTCCCGAGTATGGCGATACCCCATGTGTGAGACTTTTACACAGTGCGGCCACATACAGAGGCCCAACATGCAGGGAGCACCCAGGCCAATTCTGACATTTCTCTCCTACATGTAAAAATCATCATTTATTTGCTAGAAAAATACATAGAACCCCAAAACATTATATAAAGATACCTCACGTGTGGTTTGAACACCGTTTTTATATGAAGGCGGGACTTGCGTATGCGTTCGCTTCTGCATGCGAGCTCGCGGGGACAGGGGCTGCTGTATGCCCAGAGTATTGCTAAGTATGCCCAGAGTATTGCGGAGTATGCCCAGAGTATTGCCAGAGTATTGCCAGAGTATGCCCGGAGTATTGCCAGAGTATGCCCGGAGTATTGCCAGAGTATGCCCGGAGTATTGCCAGAGTATTGCAGAGTATTGCCCAGAGTATGCCCAGTGTATTGCAGAGTATGCCCAGAGTATTGCAGAGTATGCCCAGAGTATTGCAGAGTATGCCCAGAGTATTGCCAGAGTATGCCCAGAGTATTGCCAGAGTATTGCGGAGTATGCAGAGTATGCCCAGGGTATTGCAGAGTATGCCCAGGGTATTGCAGAGTATGCCCAGAGTATTGCGGAGTATGCCCAGAGTATTGCAGAGTATGCCCAGAGTATTGCAGAGTATGCCCAGAGTATTGCAGAGTATGCCCAGAGTATTGCAGAGTATGCCCAGAGTATTGCAGAGTATGCCCAGAGTATTGCAGAGTATTGCCAGAGTATTGCCAGAGTATTGCGGAGTATGCCCAGAGTATGCCCAGGGTATTGCAGAGTATGCCCAGGGTATTGCAGAGTATGCCCAGGGTATTGCAGAGTATGCCCAGGGTATTGCAGAGTATGCCCAGGGTATTGCAGAGTATGCCCAGAGTATTGCAGAGTATGCCCAGAGTATTGCAGAGTATGCCCAGAGTATTGCAGAGTATGCCCAGAGTATTGCAGAGTATTGCAGAGTATTGCCCAGAGTATTGCCCAGAGTATTGCCCAGAGTATTGCCCAGAGTATGCCTGAGTATTGCAGAGTATGCCCAGAGTATTGCCAGAGTATTGCAGAGTATGCCCAGAGTATTGCCTGAGTATGCCAGAGTATGCCTGAGTATGCCTGAGTATTGCAGAGTATGCCCAGGTGAGTATTGCAGAGTATTGCAGCAAGGATGGCTGAGCAGGGAGGGAGGGATGGATGGATCTGTGACTGCATTTGTCACAGATCCAGCCCGCAGCACTGGCGCTGCCATCCGCTCCCTCCCCTCTCCTCTCACTCACACTGTACCGATCGGTACAGAGAGAGGAGGGAGGAACCGGCGTCATCAAATGACGCCGGTCTGTTTACATCTGATCGCGCCGTCATTGGACGGCGCGATCACGTGGTAAACCGCCGCTATCAGCGGCGATTTACCGTGATCCGTGATGCGCCGGGTCCTCTGGACCCGGCGGTCACGGATGTTCCCGTGTGCGCGCCTCAGGAGGCGCGCGGGAGCGCGATTCTGACAGGCCGTTAATTAACGGCCAGTTAGAATACAGCAACCGCCCTAGAGCCGTACTTTCGGCATAGGGCGGTTGCAAAGTGGTTAAGCATCATTAAAATCACTGCTCCTGATGCAGGAGCAGTGATTTTTATAATGCTTGAATAAAAAAAATAATAAAAAAATGAAAAATTCCTTTAAATATTGTACCTGCTGGGTGTCTATAGTTTGCCTGTGAAAACATCTTTGAGAACCGGGGTCTTGCCCCAGGGAACATGTATCAATGGAAAAAAAGTTTTAAAAACAGTCATTTTTTCAGGAGTCCTGCTCCAGAAAAAACAATCGTTTTTTCCCCCTTTTTTCCATTGATACATGTTCCCTGGGGCAAGACCCCGTTTCTCAAAGACGTTTTACGACAATAACTTGCATATTAGGCTTTAAAATGAGCACTTTTGA
The DNA here is from genome assembly GCA_029574335.1 of Rana kukunoris. Classification (NCBI taxonomy): domain Eukaryota; kingdom Metazoa; phylum Chordata; class Amphibia; order Anura; family Ranidae; genus Rana; species Rana kukunoris. Next base: position 55,415,569 of record CM056053.1, read on the forward strand.
ATTTGAATGTTTGAGTCCCATAGACGTCAATGGGGTTCTAAGGGTTTGCAAGAACATTTGGTCCGTTCGAAGGTTCTGGTGCGAACTTAAAGCGGTTGTAAACCGCAAAAAAATATATATTTTTTTTTTAGACCTGCAAGGGAAAAGCCATAATGAGCTAATATGCACCGCATATTAGCTCATTATGAAATACTTACCTCGGAACGAGGTGTAGGGAACTTACCTGGTGCACGCCGAGCGAGATGTCATCTTGACTCGGCGTGTCTTCCGGGTATCGCCGCTCCAGCGCTGTGATTGGCTGGAGCGGCGATGACGTCACTCCCGCGCGTGCGCGCGGGAGATTTAAATCCGGCCAGGACGGCGGTGGCCAGTCCTTTGGCCGTAGATTCCCCCCTGCGCATGCGCCGCTGCAATCAGCGGGGGTAATATCTCCTAAACCGTATAGGTTTAGGAGATATTCTTTATACCTACAGGTAAGCCTTATTATAGGCTTACCTGTAGGTAAAAGTCGAAAAAGTGGGTTTACAACCACTTTAACAGGGGGGTGTTCGGCTGATCCCTATTCTTGACCCTTTTGTCAAACTATTAAATGGTTGCATGTCTAAGTATTCATTTTCTGGTGACAGGTTTCCTTTACATCCCACAGCTTCCCCATCTCAGACATCCATTTACACTGCAGCAGTTATAAAATTATATTTCAGAGTAATTTCTGAGCCAACGCATAATTTCATTTCAGTGCAGAAGATCCATCTGTGCTCCTCACATTTTAAAAGACTATTATACACTTAAAGCACACAGAAAAATCCAAAGCCAAGCAATCAAGAATCAGCCTTAATTTCCTTTTACTTTGGCTAAACATTTGCGTCCAAAATGATCAAAGGATGAAGAAAGAAAACAAAAGGTAATGTGATCTAACTATGTTTGGAAATTCTAAACACACTGCCCTTAATTAAAGTGAAACTCCAAATGGAGCAAAAGGTCCCATCTATTTCTGCAATCCTACTATGTTACTCTAATAAAGAGTAAAGAAGGAATACTGGAATACCGGTACTGCGGAAACTGGGGGTCCTAGCTTCCTCTAATGTTGTCATATGATCAGTGGCTAGGAATTGTTTATGTTGTGTCTCCCTAAGGGTTGCAGCCCTTTGGAGAGATACTGTTTGAACATGGGAGAGAGCATGTGCCGATCTTGCAATCATTAAAGTTGTATCGGTGTACATAACCAATTTTAGCTTGCCATTCTCTGTACAGCAGTGTTCAGACCGGCAGCCAATCAGGTGTACCAGCATTCATAGTATAACCTCCGTTTTACAAGTTGAAGCTGAGGACATCTTGTGGTAGAATAATATATTAGGGTTTGAAAAGACTTAAAAAATTACTCCACTTTTGTTGAAAAAAAAACAAAAAAACAATCCCCTCTGGCTGTTCTATGTACATTGCACGGATTTTAACAAACTTTAGAGTCCTACCGGTTTCTGAAAAAGCCAAGAATGTTCCAATATGTCATTGGAATACTGATTCCTGAATGGGACTTTTTTGTGTTTTGATTGGCAGCGTATCCTTGCCAACTACTTAAAGTTGTGTGCCCCCAGGGGTTCTTGGGCTACACCAGGCAATGAATGGGGTCACTAGCCCTGCAAGTGGGGTAAGACCTTGCCCGAAGGCATGCTCACCAATGCCCAGAGCCAGGCAGAGGCTGTGGTCATGTGGAGAATCATAAATTAAAGTGGAGTGCCACTCAAAAGTGGAACTTCCACTTATCCAACTCTTCCCTCCTCCCGGTGCTACATTTGGCATCTTTCAGGGTGGAACAGATACCCGTTTTTGTCTCTGGGAAGTTCGGCCCCCTTATCCTGCCTCTGTTGCCGGGCCATTTAGAAAGTACAGCATGTACAGTAGGGTAGGCTTTACTGCTGGGTTCCCTTAACAGGAATGGTGGCGGCTGCACCAAAACTGTGGGGCTGATAAGGATATGTGGCTTAAGACTCTGATGGAGGCAGTGTTTCCTGGGAAGGGAGGAGCCAAGGTCTCTCAAATGTGCTGTCCCGAAAGACGAAAGAGGGAAAAATCATTTCTTAGGACATTTGATTTAAAGAGTTTTTTTTAGGAGTAAAGTTCCTTTTTAATAAAAAATATTCCTGTTGACAATTATCATCCAACTCTCAAAGTCTAAAATGGAAAAAAAATAAAAGTAGTAAAGTTTTTCCTTTTGTAGATATGGATAGAGCAAGGGCCTGCATAACCAAGACATACTATATATGCCAGATGACACCATACAGTACTAAAAGCCTTTATTTTACTTCTAAATAACCTCCCTATGGTTTTAATTAGGGTTGTCCCGATACCGATACCAGTATCGGTATCGGGACCGATTCCGAGTATTTGCGGGAGTACTTGTACTCCCCCAAATACCCCCGATACCAAAATAGAATACTTCACCCCCCCCCCGCCGCCGCTCACCGCACATCGCACCACGCTCGTCGCATGTCGCCCGCCGCCGACCTCCGCTAATCCCTGTGTAAAATTGTAATACCCGCGCACCATGTATAGACACGCGATTGGACGGATCCGTCCAATCGCGAGCAAGGGGGGAGTGTCTATACACGGATACGTGCATAGACACTCCCCCCTTGCTCGCGATTGGACGGATCCGTCCAATCGCGTGTCTATACATGGCGCCGCGGGTATGTGTTGCACGGGGATTAACCCTGCAGGCTGCAGCAGCGACGGCGGCGGAGGTATGGGGGACATGACATGGCTGCAATATGGGGCACAGGACATGACATGGCTGCATATGTGGGGGGACATGACATGGCTGCATATGTGGGGGGACATGACATGGCTGCATATGTGGGGGGACATGACATGGCTGCATATGTGGGGGGACATGACATGGCTGCATATGTGGGGGGACATGACATGGCTGCATATGTGGGGGGGACATGACATGGCTGCATATGTGGGGGGGACATGACATGGCTGCATATGTGGGGGGGACATGACATGGCTGCATATGTGGGGGGACATGACATGGCTGCATATGTGGGGGGACATGACATGGCTGCATATGTGGGGGGACATGACATGGCTGCAATATGTGGGGGGAAATGACATGGCTGCAAAAGTTGGGGGACATGACATGGATGCATATGTGGGGGGACATGACATGGCTGCAATATGTGGGGGGACATGACATGGCTGCAATATGTGGGGGGACATGACATGGCTGCAATATGTGGGGGACATGACATGGCTGCAATATGTGGGGGGACATGACATGGATGCAATATGTGGGGGGACATGACATGGCTGCAATATGTGGGGGGACATGACATGGCTGCATATGTGGGGGGACATGACATGGCTGCATATGTGGGGGGACATGACATGGCTGCATATGTGGGGGGATATGACATGGCTGCATATGTGGGGGGACATGACATGGCTGCAATATGTGGGGGGACATGACATGGCTGCAATATGTGGGGGGACATGACATGGCTGCAATATGTGGGGGGATATGACATGGCTGCAATATGTGGGGGGACATGACATGGATGCATATGTGGGGGGACATGACATGGCTGCAATATGTGGGGGGACATGACATGGCTGCAATATGTGGGGGGACATGACATGGCTGCAATATGTGGGGGGACATGACATGGCTGCAATATGTGGGGGGACATGGCTGCAATATGTGGGGGGACATGGCTGCATTTGGGGACACGTTTAAAAAAAGTATCGGTATTCGGTATCGGCGACTACTTGAAAAAAAGTATCGGTACTTGTACTCGGTCCTAAAAAAGTGGTATCGGGACAACACTAGTTTTAATATTAACATAAGTAAGTGAATTTAGGAAAGAAAAATGCCTGAGGTTCGATGATGGGAGGGGACAAAGGCGTCAGTGCAAGAAGTACCTTTTATTCTCTTTGAACTATCTGATGGTATGGTAGAAGTGTGCCCGCTTTAACATAGCATTTACACACTGTAGGTAAAAATTCATTTTGAAAAGTTCAAATTCATATAGCTTTGTAAATAAGATTAAGTTTTTGAATGACCACATTTGCAAAGGAAATTACAAAAATACAAATAAAGAATTTTCATTTGTCCACAACTGGATGATTGAAGTGAACACAGCCTTTCCTGTTCCACCAAGCTAAGTGAACACTCAATTTGCAATGTAAAAATAAACTTTACAAAGCGAACAGTAATTCTTATAGTAAATAAATTCCATAATGTCTAGTCAGCCTTAAATTCAATCAAGAATTCTTACATTTTAATGCAGTAATCTATACGATCCTATCGGAATCCATCTTGTGCTTGTCTGACTTCAAGAAAGTAAATTATGATTGGTCTACACTTAGGAATTAGGAAATCATTATTAAATAAGGTCTAGTATGTCATACTTGTTCTGGGGTATTGAATAAGGTAGAATGTTTGTGAAGAAAGAAATATTGTAGTTCAACAGGCCCTCAGCATAGGTTTAACTGTTATTGAAATGAGCAGAATCTATTTCGGCTAATAAATCAGGTACATTTTGCATGCAGTCTGGTTAGTGCAAGTACATAGTGTTGGAGGACTCTGTCTGGTGCACCCAATTACCTGTCTGTCATCATATGCACACATTAACAGCTTCTTCCGTCCCCTGGTGAGGACTCCATGAAATTAATAACCAGTGCCTGTCTCAGGTAATTGAAATAGCAGATTCAAAAATCTCCAGAGGGGGCCCAATTATAAGCTATTTAATGACATTCATGAACATGTGGTCTAGATGCATCATCCGTCACTAACTGTCCGTATATCCTTGTACATCTGGAAGTTTATTAAGTTCAGAATATATCTCATATTTATGCTCTTTCGGAAAGGTCACCCGACGTGTTTATGCGATGCTATATTATTGATGAGACTACCATTTTCTAAGTTTTTGTCACAGTCAGTGCCATCCTCGAATTTTCAAGCCTTTCGGGCATTAATGTATTTGACCTTTCTTATAGTAAAAGAAGAATAGAGGAAGTACATACAGTTGCAATAAAAAGTATGTGAACCCTTTTGGAATGATATGTATTTCTGCACAAATTGGTCATAAAATGTGATCTTCATCTAAGTCACAACAATAGACAATCACAGTCTGCTTAAACTAATAACACACAAAGAATTAAATATTACCATGTTTTTATTGAACATACCATGTAAACATTCGCAGTAAATGTGGAAAAAGTCTGTGAACCCTTTGATTTAATAACTGGTTGAACCTCCTTTGGCAGCAATAACTTCAACCAAACATTTTCCTGTAGTTGCAGATCAGACGTGCACAACAGCCAGGAGTAATTCTTGACTATTCCTCTTTACAGAACTGTTTCAGTTCAGCAATATTCTTGGGATATCTGGTGTGAATCGCTTTCTTGAGGTCATGGCACAGCATCTCAATCAGGTTGAGGTCAGGACTCTGACTGGGCCACTCCAAAAGGCGTATTTTCTTCTGTTTAGGCCATTCTGTTGATTTACTTCTATGCTTTGGGTCTTTGTCCTGTTGCAAAACACATCTTCTGTTGAGCTTCAGCTGGTGGACAGATGGCTTTAAGTTCTCCTGCAAAATGTCTTTATAACTTGGGAATTCTTTTTTCCTTCGATGATAGCAATCCATCCAGGCCCTGACGCGGCAAAGCAGCCCAAACCATGATGCCTCCACCACCATACTTCACAGTTGGGATGATGTTTTGATGTAGGTGTGCTTTGCCTCTTTTTCTCCACACATAGGGCCAGATTCAGCAAGACTTGCGCTGGAGTATATCGATATGCGCCGCGTAACTGTCAAGATGCGCCGTAGTATCTATGCGGCCGTACCCACCAAACTAGATGCGACAGAAAACGGGCTTTTTCCGATCGGCTTAACTTTCCCTCGCCAGAGTATCGTGAGCGCATATTTTCGCTTGTCGCATCCGTCGCGCCTATTGATTTGCCATGCAAATATGCAAATGAGGGACATTTCCCGATTCGCGAACGGATTAGCACCAGACGCTGGCTACATGCACCGCGCGTATGTCGTCCATCTGTCGCAAAATTATTCCTACAAATAGCTGCTTTATCTTTACTCCAGACGGCCACAGGTCAGCAGGAGAGCAGCTACAGCAGCAGCGTTACCGACGAAAATAGCAAGCTGACCAACCACACTTGCAAGGACAACACCTCTGTGTGCCAACATGCCAGGGGCAGCCGTGGTCCTAGCACTACTAATGGGTCCCCCGGAACGGAGGAGGCGGGCACGTGAGAGGATATACCGCACGCGCATGAGCCTCTTTGGCATGGGGGATGAGGAGGTGTATCGCCTCTTCAGATTCAGCCCAGATGCAATACTTGAACTAACCACAACCCTGCAGGATGACATCACCAGCCCAACACACCGCTCACAAGCAGTGCAGCCACTGGTGAAGGTACTGGCAACACTTCATTTCCTTGCAAGTGGATCATTCCAGCGTACAAGTGGAGTGGTGGCTGGGATGTCACAGTCCTCCATGACCAGATGTGTGCACCAGGTTATCCCTGCAATCCTCAGACGCATGTCCAACCACTTCATCAGACCCACCACTGAGGAGCTGCGGCTGAAGGCAATGCAGGATTTCTACAGCATTGCCAGATTCCCACGCACCATCAGGGCCATTGATTGCACACATGTGGCACTCCAGCCCCCCAGTGCCACAGAGCACATATACCGCAATCGGAAGCATTGGCATTCCATCAACGTACAGGTGATAGCCGATGCCCAACGCCTCATATGGCACGTCCGTGCCAAACACCCCGGATCCAGCCATGACAGCTTCATATACAATCAGAGCCCCATCCCAATGGAATTCGAACAGAACATGTATGGGGACAGCTGGCTGGTTGGTGAGTGACATGGGTGGCAGGCATGACTGTCCCCCCCATGATGCTGACATCACAAGAGGCACATGCATGACTAACATCCTCCTGTCTTTTCTCTTACAGGTGACTGCATATGCACTGGGACTCAATCTAATGACTCCTTTCCGGAACCCCCAAACCAGAGGAGAGAGAAGATACAATGAAGCACATATCAAAACTCGTGCAGTGGTGGAGCAAACATTTGGGCTCCTGAAGTCCCGTTTCCGCTGCCTGGATAAGTCTGGGGGGGCCCTATTGTATTCCCCTACCTTCGTGTGTCAGATCATCGGTGCATGTTGCATTCTGCACAACTTTGCCATGAGAAAGGGCCTGCAGATTGACGTGATGACCTGACCCCCCAACCAGACAGCCCCCCCCCTGCCAGAGGAGACCCAGTCAGCTGATGGAAGAGCAGTCAGGAGGGTCCTCGCCGTAGGCATCTTTGGACACTAAACAAAAACATTGATCACACGGACAATGCACGCATGCACACCACTGATGTCCCTAGATCACACACACCACATCCACATCACATTGGATTAGCCCAAGTCCAACATGCAGGACTTGAGAGCAGCAACGCCGGCGTCAAGGCCCCAATGATGTCGCTGTCCATTCATACACCATTCACACGTCATTCACACAGCCGTGGGGATAACTTCTCCCCAATGGCCGAGGGTGACACCTCTTACTGGCAGGAGTGCCACCCCTTCACATTCACACACCATTCACACTGTCCCCTGCACTCTTGACCGTGTGCAGTTAAACTTAAAAGAAAAAGCTCATAACCTGAGAAAAAAACGAAATAAAAATAAAAACTCATAACCTGAGCAAAAATAAAAATAAAAACTCATAACCTGAGCAAAAATAAAAATCCTAACCGGAGCAAAGTTCAAATAAAGAATAAATACTCATAACCTGAGCCAAAAATATACAAAAAAAAATGCCCTGGGCTGACGGGGACTCTTTCTTGTGGGCCCTCTCTGGCTCCTCAGCTGCCTGGAGGGAGTGGGTGGGGGTGGAGGGGCATCTCGAGGTGGCTGATCCCCGGGTGGGCCACTCCTGGCAGGTGTTGGCTGCATGCCCTCCAAGTCCGCGGCAATCCGGCTCAGATAGTGGTTGGTCTGGGCCTGCATCATCAGCTGGTGGGTAACATTATGTCACTGGTCATGCTGCCTCTGCCTCCCCTGTTCCCGGATGGCAGCAGTGTTGGCATGGATGGCTGCAGTGAGGTGCCGAACATCCACCTGCACCTCCCCCAGGCTGGTCACCACTGCAGCGCAGTTGCAGCTGACGTCCTGCACAGTGTTGGTCAGCTGGGACACGGAGCCCAGGCTGTCAGCCACTCGGTCTAGATGCCCAGCAATCTCCCCCATCTGCTGGGTCTGCCTGGCCTGGTCCCGGGCCATTTGGTCATGGACCAAATCAGACACCCCCCTGGTCTTCCGGGTGGCCTTCCTGGGGCCAGGAGATGGTTGTCCCCGGGGGGATGGAGTCGCCCTTGAGGGGCTTCTTAGAATGGGGGAGGGGATTACAGAGGGCCCTGCAGAAGGGGAGGACTCCTCCAAAATTAAAACAAAGCCCTGATCTGTAAAGCCAGGCTCCTCCTCAACCACCTCATCAGGCGAGGTGTGGGCACTCTCCTCCATCTCATGTTGTTCACCACCCAGGGGGTCGGGCTCAGGATGCCGTTGGGGGGTTGGGGTGGACTGGCCGCCGACAGCTGATGGCCCAGCTCCGTCATCTGTGGATGACACAAAGCAGACACATGTTGGGTGGTCCCACACACTTGGCACATGTACCCTCCCCCCCCACATGCAACACACCAAATAGGGGATAAAAAACACTTACCTGTCCTGGTGCATTCCCCCACGGAATCATATCCCGGGACCCCCTCCAACTGCTCCTTCTCCAGGCAGCGGGCGACCACCTCCTCCTCCGTGGTCAGGCTGACCGCACATGGGGGTCCACCACCTGTGCCCCTCTCATGCCTCCTGATGGTGGCCACCTTGCCCCGGACTTTCCGCCTCAAGACATTAATTTTCTTGTCGATATCGGCAACAGTCCGGGTGGAGTGGCCCAAAGCATTGACCCTGCCAGCAATGGACTCCAGGATGCCCTGCTTCCTATCCCGGCTGGTCTTCCGACTTTTCCTGCCGTGGAGAAAGTCGTTGTACGTCTCCATAGCGGAGATCACTAGGGTGAGCTCCTGGGCATTCAAATTGAGGTTTCTCCTCTCTTTGGGGGGAACGGGAGCAGCCATCATACAGCAAAAGTTACTTCCCTGGGGTGGGGGAAACCGGATATACTTTTGCGCCGGAAAGGCGCATCTACGGCCGCTTTTATACGCGCAACGGAAGACATTGCGCTGGCGTTTCCCATGAAGTGGTGCCGACGGAAGTTGTGAGCATGCGCACAGGGGAGCCCTCCCTCACTGCGCATGCTCCGTGGATGATGCGATGAACGTAAGTCACTGCGCTGGGCTCCGCCCATCATTTACATATGATCACACCCACTTCCACTTGCGTCGGGTTGCGCCAGCCCTTTTTCGTTACTCCGCCGCAAAGAAACGAACATGTGCTTGGTGAATACTGGACTTGACTCACTAGTTCGCGTCAGCGTAACATATATGCGCTGCGCTACGCCGGATAAAATATGCGCGCATCTACCTGAATCTGGCCCATAGTGTTGTGTGTTTCTTCCAAACAACTCAACTTTGGTTTCATCTGTCCACAGAACATTTTGCCAGTACTGCTGTGGAACATCCAGGTGCTCTTGTGCAAACTGTAAACATGCAGCAATGTTTTTTTTGGACAGCAGTGGCTTCCTCTGTGGTATCCTCCAATGAAATCCATTCTTGTTTAGTGTTTTAAGTATTGTAGATTCGCTAACAGGGATGTTAGCATATGCCAGAGACTTTTGTAAGTCTTTAGCTGACACTCTAGCATTCTTCTTCACCTCATTGAGCAGTCTGCACTGTGCTCTTGCAGTCATCTTTACTAGTGTTGCTCACGAATATTCACATTGCGAATATTCGCTACGAATATTGCATATTCGAGTATTCGCGAATAACTCGAATATAGCGGCGAATATTCGCTATTTCGAATATTCGTATTTTTTCAAATTTCGCAATCAATTTCGCATTGGCACTAGCGAAATTTCGCATTAGCGAAATTTCGCAATTTTTATTTTTTTTATAAAATATAGCGAATATTCGTAAATATCGAATATTCGTGATATTTTATCCAAAAAAAAATAGCGAAATTTCGCAATCATTTTCGCTTTCGCATATGCGAAATTTCGCTATTTTTTTTTTATAAAATATAGCGAATATTCGTAAATATCGAATATTCGTGATATTTTATCCAAAAAAAAAATAGCGAAATTTCGCAATCATTTTCGCTTTCGCATATGCGAAATTTCGCTATTTTTTTTTATAAAATATAGCGAATATTCGTAAATATCGAATATTCGTGATATTTTATCCAAAAAAAAATAGTGAAATTTCGCAATCATTTTCGCTTTCGCATATGCGAAATTTCGCTATTTTTTTTTATAAAATATAGCGAATATTCGTAAATATCGAATATTCGTGATATTTTATCCAAATTTTTTTTTTTTAGAAAATATCACGAATATTCGATATTAACGAATATTTGCGAATATTCTTCGAAATATTCGCGAAATATCTCGAAATTGAATATGGCGTATTCCGCTCATCACTAATCTTTACAGGACGGCCACTCCTAGGGAGAGTAGCAGCAGCGTTTAACTTTATCCATTTATAGACAATTTGTTCACCATTCTAGCTTTATGCAAGTCAACAATTCCTAATCGTAGGTCTTCTGAGAGCTCTTTTGTGCGAGGCATCATTCACATGAGGCAATGCTTCTTGTGAAAAGCAAACACAGAAATGGTGTGTATTTTTTTATAGGGCAGGGCAGCTGTAACCAACACCTCCAATCTCATCTCATTGATTGGACTCCAGTTGGCTGACACCTCACTCCAATTAGCTCTTGGATATGTCATTAGTCTAGGGGTTCACAAACTTTTTCCACATGCATGGTGAATGTTTACATGGTGTGTTCAATAAAAACATGGTAACATTTAATTCTTTGTGTGTTATTAGTTTAACTGCTTGCCGACCTGCCGCCGTCATTTTACTGTGGCAGGTCGGCTCTCCTGGGCGAGAGCCCGTAGCTCTACTTTGGCTGCCACTAGGGGGCCCGCTCGCCCACGAGTCCTGGGCACACGCGATCGCTCGGTACAGGGAGGGGACCGGAAGCTATGTGTGTAAACACAAAGCTCCCAGGCCTGTCAGCGGGGGAAATGCTGATCTTCTGTTCATACAATGTATGAACAGAAGATCAGTGATTTCCCCTAGTGCGTCCACCCCCCCCATACAGTTAGAACACACCCAGGGACATACTTAACCCCTTCCCCGCCCCCTAGTGTTAACCCCTTCACTGCCAATGGCATTTTTATAGTAATCCAAAGCATTTTTATAGCACTGATCGCTATAAAAATGCCAATGGTCCCAAAAATGTGTCAAAAGTGCCCACCATAATGTCGTAGTACTGAAAAAAAAAACGCTGATCGCCGCCATTACTAGTAAAAAAAAAAAAATATTAATAAAAATGCCATAACACTACCCCCTATTTTGTAAACGCTATAACTTTTGCGCAAACTTATCAATAAACGCTAATTGCAAATTTTTTTTACAAAAAATATGTAGAAGAATACGTATCGGCCTAAACTGCAGAAAAAAAAATGTTTTATATATTTTTTGGGGATATTTATTATAGCAAAATGTAAAAAATATTGTTTTTTTTTCAAAATAGTCGCTCAATTTTTGTTTATAGCGCAAAAAATTAAAACCGCAAAGATGATCAAATACCACCAAAAGAAAGCTCTATTGTCAGTTAAAGCAACGCAGTGCCGAATCACAAAAGGTGCTCTGGTCATTGGGCAGCAATATGGTCCGGGGGTTAAATGTTAAATGTTTTATGACCATTTTGTGCAGAAATCCATATAATTCCAAAAGGGTTCACAAACTTTTTTATTGCAACTGTAATGGAGATGTTCTTCAGCCCAATATAGAGAATACATGTTGAAATAATAATTTAGAAGGTTTAATAGTTTAGGAGCGAGGACTGATAGTAGTGTTGGTGTTGTAAGTCATACACATATTTGAATGTAAACGATAAAGAATAGATTTTTTAACAGAAAATGGCCTTTGCTTTAGAAAGGTTCAATGACAATGGATGTGGTGGGTAGTTCAGAATTTGATTCCTTAATTCTCACCTCCTGGGAGAGTGTACTTATTCCCTCTTCCCCCAGGAACAAATATGTAGCACCCTTGTCCCAAAACAGGGCTACAGGTAAATCTAGCTGTGCTGGGTGGTAGCTAGCCTGGCTAATTTGTAGTCTTTATGGATGAAATGGGTTTTCTCCTAATCCTGTTTCAGTTGTGGCTTCTCCCTTTTGTCAGTAGGTGACACTGTTGCCTTTGGCATTAGTATGATGAGCTACAGTGAATTCAGTTAGGACTAAACATACCTTTCTCAGCCAATCAGTACTGGCTGCTATGCATGCTGGGAGAAGGTATTTCTTTGGAGAAAGTCAGGTGATCTAGGTCTTCTCCGCCCAGGCGGTTGTTAGGGTGAGTGTGAGAGAAACAGCTCCTGGTTGCTAGACCTGAAGCTTATCCAGGAGTCCTCCTGGCTGCTAGGTCTGTTTGAGGCCTATACAGGTGTTCAAGATTCCGTAGAGGAGAGACTGCACAATACCTGGAGGAAATGCCGAGAGGGATGGAGTTCTAGAGAAGTAGCAGAGTGTCAGGGACCCAGCATCTCTGGCAGGAGAAGGGCTTTAGGACCCAGCATCTCTGGCAGAAGAAGGGCTTTAGGACCCAGCATCTCAGGCAGGCGAAGGACGTTAGGACCCAGTATCTTCACCAGCAGATCACATGGGCCTATATAAGGAAGTCTGCTAGTGTCTGCAAGTGCTGGTTGATCTTCGGGTCCTCCAGTGTGTTATCTTTGTGATCTCCTGTTATCGATCCGGCTTGTCTTTGACCTGTCTCCTGTTTGATTCCTGTGTTCGACTCCGGCTATCCACCCGACCACGTCTGCTCTGATACCAACCCGGCTCATGAGCTAGGCTTTCTTCTGACCACGTTCCAGTCGCAGTATTATCTGAATCATGCAACACCTTACGGGTGTCTGCTGATTCTACAAAAGCACACCAGCTGTACTCTAGAAGCTCCTGCATACAGTCCAGCAGAACCGTGCTTCTTTGGGCCTGACCTTTCCTGTTCTCACCCTCATGGGGGTCTGGAACGTAATCGCAAGGGAAGCCCTCTCTCTCCTTTGGCCTCCAGTACCAGGTACGTGATACAGAGGTGACTCTTCATGGGGGCCGATGAGGTGGCTGGGAGAGCTGTAAGAGATAACTCATCCAAGAGAATTCCTTATGATGCAGTGAGTAAAGCTCATTTACTATAGGAGACAGCCTATTCTACAAAATACAGGTGTGCTGGTTCAGCTTAAAGGCGCCTTTTCCTGTACTTCTGTCTGCCTTATCTCACCCTTTTGTCTAAGGAGTCTGCCTGTCTGCTGATCGCTACAATTTTTGACTAAAGGGTGTCCTGTGTCCTACCCCTCTCTCCCACGTTTTGCCTGTTGTGAGAAATAAACTTCTCTTTTTTCATGCATAGAAGTGACTGACCCCATCTTTCTACCTTATACATCACCCACCATGCCTAGTAACCTGCACCCTGAGGAGGAATGTCGGCCCTCCCTGTCTCTGGGAGTCACCACCAGGCCTCTGGAAATATAGGGTAGGCGCTACAAATATAATGTGCAGAAAGCTACCAAAGGCCAGAGGGCTAAATGGCCTCTGCTGGTGGCACTGAGGTGGAGGTGATGTGACCCGAGAGAGAAGGGGCAGAGACCGTAGAAACTCCAGACTCAGACTCTCCTATACATATATCCCTGCAAAGGTGCCATAGGGGAAGCGAGACAGGTGGGCATTGGTGGAGTATGAAGGTGGGTCTAGGCTAACATCTAGGAAAACTACTGCAATCTCTGGTTAAAAGCTGAATCTTGAAGCTAAAGTTGGTTTTGTTATTCCCCTTTAAATGGCCTGCTTGTTTCTATATTGTTAGTTTTGGCAAATATTCTGCTTTAATATGGTAAAATATAAAATAGGTCCTCTTTAACAGCACACTCTTTTTTGCTAAAATGCAGGTTTTCTTTATACTTTAATTTCTAAGAGGTTCAAAGTGGATGATTTGATAAAATAAAGAACAAATAAATAACATCATCTGGAACAAGCAGATAAAGTCAATAATTTATTGTCCTGTATAAGAAGTTGAATTCAGATTTATAAACATACCATCGGCTAGTAAATTAAATTCAAGTATATGGAGATGCAGACAACTGTACAAAAACATGAACAAACCATTGTCCTAGCATGGCAAACAGTAAATTACAAATAAATATATATACTGTATATATATATATATTTTTTACTTAAAATGTAAAAACAGTGAATAGCTCTAGAAACAGCATATCACAACCTGGACAAATCTATATGTAAGACACCAGAATCACCTCACACACAATTTCTACAGAGATGCAGGCAAGCAAAACGCGCGTAGGCGATGCATACCGAGAGCCGCAATTCCTTTGTATAATAGCATTTGTAGTGTCCTCAGTATTTGTTCTTCATAATATGCCATCCAAAAATGGCATAAAACATTTTACCTAAGACAAAGATTTCATTAACAAAAAATAAGGCAATAAAGAAATATCAACTGACCATGTATTTATTTACAAAGATCCTATGCGAAAATTAAAGTACAATATTCCAAATTCCCAAAACAAGAGAATTTTTTTTTAAATGGGGATCTGTCACTGAAAAATTGTTATCAGTCAGTCACTCAGTGCATGTTTTTTTTTTTTGCCAAACTGGCCTACCGTCTGACGTGCAAGTCAGTATTCACTTTAACACAAGCCTCCTACAAACCTCTGCTTCAGTTTTCCTTCTAATAACTGTAAACCACCTTTCTTTTCTCTTCTCTTGCTCTTCTGCCTGCCTTCTCTTTAGAAAGAGTGGAAAGGCAATGTTTTGAAGAGAACCTGTCACGACTAAGGCCACTTAGCTAGAAATGGAGGCTTTCATTGCCCAACTGCAGGAACTAGACAATAATCTACACTTGCAGTGGGGTCCCAATCTACACTTGGAGTTAGGTCCTCCCCCCCACCACCCGTTATCTGCTTGTTTAGCCTAGGAAAACAGGAATAAGAAGTAATACTATATTTCTTGCTCCAGCTGGGAACCTTCAGTGGTGTGATCGATTCCACAAAGCCTCCTCTCTAAGGTGCCCCTGACTGTGGTTCCAATCCACTTACACTATGAAGCTCAGGGACCAACCACAGCTTAAAGCACCAGAGTTGGGGGTAGTTTAAGTAATGCAGCCTTTTTTTTTTCAAATTCTTTATTTAAGAATAAAGTAACCAATAAGCCGTGTCCGAAAAAAGACATGAGGTCATATAAATTACAACCAAGACGCAGTATATGTCAGAACAGCATTTACAAAGAAATACAGGCTATTTAGCATTTTTATATGATGCACTGCGGGGGGAAGGGGGCTCTGCAAGGATAGAATATGGCTGGCCATAGAGGGAGAGATTTTCTTTCCCTGCAACCACGGGTGCTGGGCCATTGTCTTCTCCCGGAGGGGGCGGGGGAAGCCAACCCGCTGGGAAAAGAATCTGGCAGGCTGGTTGCACCCAAGTTAATCGACGGATCAACTTGGTACATTCAGTCTGCCCATTAATGGTTTGAATCTCAGCCAGTTCCTATGTCTGATTCTTGGAGCTGGGCTTTAAGTTCTGCTAATTCAGACACCAGCAGATACTATGCAGGGGTGTACTACTATCTGGAAGTATCCACAATTCCAGCAGTTCGGCCATGGAGGATAAGTGTAGGCTGGGGGTCTCAGGCAACCTTCCTGACAGGTTCTCTTAGGACTCAATGTCATCTGCTCATTCAGGGCAGAGTGATTGTACCCCCAGACCTTCCCCAGAAAGGTATTCTCAACCATCCCAGCTCCCTCGTTTTAGAAGTCTACTCAGAGTTGGAGATTACCTGAGTGGATGACATCACTGCCACCTAGTGTTCAGGCCTGGCAAATAGCTTAGTTCCAAGCATTGTCAATTGTGGGGGTCACACGCTTTCTGATACCGGAAAGCCCTGATCTGTTAAATTGACAGATTAGGGAGGTGGTGAGAGTGCAGGCTTAGTATACCTTGCTGGGGAGGTGGGCTAAGGGGCAAACTGACAGTGTCTTCAAGTATCACAACAGGGAGGTCATGACATTGGCATGAGGTTAAGGAGAGGTTAGAAGGAAGAACTGTGATCTGTTATACAACCCTCCCCCCAAAAAAAAAACGTTACCAGTGAAACCATGCAGTGATGTGAAGACTTAGACTGGCCACAGATCATTCAATTGTACTGTATATCTCCTTTAAATTTACCAACTCTAAAAAGTCAGAATCTACCTGACTGAATAAATTGAACATCAAACCAGTTCCTCACTACATAGCTGTTGATGAATCCAACAAAGATTGCAAGAGTGTATTGCAGGGAAAGGTCAGGAAAACAAAGGGAGCAAGACAAACCTGACATATAATCCCCAGAAGAGAGATAGCACATCACTCCCTGTTCTTTACACCCTCAATGAGACAGGTAGTAAGGGTAAGTCTCTCCAAAAGAGATAGAGGAATTAAAACCTGAATGGGGTTCTAACACACGACCGAGAAACTCGTCGAGCGAAACACATTGTTTTCCTCGTCGAGTTCCTTGTTAGGCTTGTCGAGGAACTCGACGAGCTTGCTTTGCGTACACACGTTAAAGAACAAATCTCCTCGTTCTCAAACGCGGTGACTTCAACACATACTACGGCAGGGGAAGTTCAATTCCACTGGCACAACCCTTGGGGCTGCTTTTGCTAATCTCATGTTACTGCGTGTTAGGAAAAAGATTGGTAAAAGACATTTGCACTTTTCAGTCTGTTACAGCGTGACAAATGTGCTATTTCCATTACAAACGCTACTTTTACTGAAGGTGCGCGGGTTTCTTTGCATACACACGCTCCAGTTTCTCGTCGGAAACCAGCCCGACGAGAAACTCGACAAGCCAAATTCCACTCCCGTCGAGAAAATAGAGAACCTGCTCTCTTTTTGGCTCGACGGGTTTCTCGGCAAAAAGTGTACACACGACCGGTTTCCTCGGCAGAATACGTCTCCCATTGAGTTTCTTGCTGAATTCTGCCAAGAAAACCGGTCGTGTGTACGCGGCCTCACACATCAATGCTAAAAAAAATGTATAACAGAGATTGTATCACATGTGGCCAGTCTTGCTGCATCAGATAATAGCACTCTGTGACCTCTTACTGCTTGCCTAGAGGCATAATAGAGACATAATAATATTCCACAGAGCACAATAAAACACATTTGATATTGTAAAATCTAAAAACCATAAGAAGAAACGCTCCTAGTTTCTGAGTGGATTTCAAATTGAAGTTTGTTGTGGAGCAACACTGTCCGTTCCTAGTTCTGAAAACCTGTACGCTCCATTGCAGGTTTCCCTAGGGAACTTTTCATACAGTCGGCCCCAACTGTCTGTTTTTTTGAGACGTGATTACACAGATCAAAATGCACAGCAATACATCCCTATGGGTGGGCGGATGTTAGTGGACTTGTGCCCACCTATATCTCCCCAACTCTGTCAGCCCTAAAGGAAATTTTGCATTTGGGTCTGCTACTATTGACCGGACCAGAGGTGGGCAGATTCGACCAGCCACCTGGACTACACGGGTCTGTTTTTCTCACAGGGATTTAATCAGAATGGAATGGATGTCACAAATGTAACATCCATACATTAGGATTTGACTCAGCAGGGGATTGATCTAGGTTTTCCTGCTGGGACCGAATGCACACCAGCTGTGTGAAAGGGCCCCAACAGGGGAGGTCCCTAAGCAATTCTAAAAGTTGGGTTGTGGAAGACCTTTTGCTTAGAAATGTGTTAGTTTACAGTTTCACTTGTAGCATACAGAAGTAAAATGTTAATTTCTATAAATTTCTCAGCCTATGAATTTATTAGAAAGGAGATATAACCACATCCCAAGGAGGACATGTCTGAGTTTAGCACCAGCAACAGATAATTTCATCTAAAGACTACAGGATCAGAGTGTATTCTGATGTCCCACAAAATGATAGCGTATATAACCCTTTCAAAAGTGTCCCTTTGGTGTTCCATATAATGCAGCCTTTTAGGCTAATACCCTTTGAGACAATGTAGTTCAGAAGTTTCCATTTTAGGCACTGCCCACCATTGAATGTCATCTGGTTTGTACATGCTAATTTTTTCCCTTTAATATTCTTCAGACAACCAGGCAAAGTTCTTAATGCAAGATGTCCATAACCAGGACATGTATAATGGTAGCCTAAATAAACCTTAGCACACTTGAAAAGGCCTATGTAGACCTACATATATATGTGTGTGTATATATATAAATATATATATATATATATATATATACACACATATATATTCCTTTTTCCCTGCAAGATACAGAAGGAGCAAGAGGCAAGTTGTATACAAGTGAAAATCCTGTCTAACGTATGTTCTGCCAACAAAAAGTAGGTAATGATTAGAAACCCGTCATGTTTTTTTTCCCTCAAATCCCCTTTCCATTTACCTCCTGTAATGGTGACAACAGTTCCACTGGACAGGAAGTGATGGTAAATCTCCAACAGTGACATAGACAGAAATAAAAAAAAAACTTTTTTTTTTAGGGGAAGGCCAGTTAGTCCCTGCTGCAGGTTTTTTTTCTCCTTTCCCGTCACCAGGAAGAAAGTGAGGGAAATGTCTCTTAGGCCCCTTTCACACTAGTGGTGCAATCAGGTCCACGTGTCCATTTCTCCAGGTGGCCCTGATCGGCAGGGCCGGGATAAGGGGTGGGCAGGAGTGGAAGCTGCCCTGGGCACTGTGGTGGTGGGGAAGGGGGTGCCATGAGAAGATTGAGGATGAAGGGGATAAGAATTGTTCTAGGAGGGGAAGTTTGGAGGGGTTGCTAGGAGTTGGGACTTGGGGGGATTTGTGTTGGGAGGGGGGAGATGGAGGAAGAGTATTTGTGCTGGGGGGAGGGGGGTTGTGCTAGATGAGGTGATATGGTAGAGGGGGTACGGAAATTGTGCTAGTAGGGAAAAAAAATTGGGGGGGATTTGCTACAGTAGGGATCATTTAGCGGTATTTGTGCTAGCAGGAGGGATTGGGTGGTGTGTACTAGGAGTGAGAATTTGAGGGGTAGATGATTTGTGCTAGGAGGAGTGATTTTTTTTGGGGGGGGGGGGGGATTTTGTGGACACATAATGCTCATACATCTTTAAGGGGGCGCAGTTTGCCCTGGGTTCTAGATGACCTTTTTCCGGCACTGCCGATCGGACCCTCCATTTGCTTCTATAGAGCGGAGAGTGTAAACAAACACGTGTTCATTCACACCTGCTTACATCCAATCCGATCTGCTAAAAACAGACAGATGGGGATCCTTCCGTTTAGCAGATCAGATGAAACTGGCGGTCTGTTTACATCCTACTGCCCATAGAGGAGAACTGACTGTGTCTGCTCTGTATAAGCATAGTAGCCTGGACCAGTCATCTGCCTGCTCAGTGGACAGAGTCTACCTGGTGTGAAAGGGGCCTTACAGAGCAACAGATAACAGTACATGCAGTACATACAAGACAATCCTTCCACACTATCCTATGGAAATTATTTGGCTGGGCATATTCTTGCTGTGCTTCTAGAAGAATATCCTGAAAGCTGCACAACGAGTGACCCAAGAAGACTGCACTGTGGACAATAAAGTATCAGCTGCAATCAGAACACTAAACTTAAAACAAATTAAAATCTATTTACAAAAATACACGCATATCTATAGATAAAGCAGTCTGTTATATACATCCCGAAACCGGCTGCTTCCTTATCAAAGGCTTAATCTAATTCTGTACATGAAAACTCTGCTTTCTGCAGACTGCATGACATCCTTCAATGACTATATACATGGAATGTAAAGATAATGCATATTTACTGACCTCATAAATCTCTCCTTAAATACAATCGCTCTGATGACAGTGAGAGGTAAACGACTATTTAACAGTTCCGATATCTGATAGGAGCATGTGAGATGGTTTGCCTGCAAAATGGTTTTGGTGATTATCTTTGTGTGTACAAATGTCAGATCATATCAGTGTTACAACCTGTGACACTAATTGCTGACATCTGTTACAATTATCTACTTAAACACGAACGGGTGGGCTATTTCCAAATGGGGATATAGAACATGTTCTTAAAAGAAGTCTTCCATTAAAAAGCTCCCACATAATATATAGT
Organism: Rana kukunoris; assembly: GCA_029574335.1. Lineage (NCBI taxonomy): Eukaryota > Metazoa > Chordata > Amphibia > Anura > Ranidae > Rana > Rana kukunoris. The sequence goes on from CM056053.1 coordinate 55,435,931, forward strand.
TTATTCATTAAAAAGTGTATCTAAACCCAAGAACAAAAATGTAATTTATCGCTGTTTGCCAGTCCTTAGATGTGGTAGCTGAATTTGTTTTCCTTTTATTAACGTTAGGGCGTCTATTTATGACACCGAGATCAGCTAACGGCCAGTTTCTGAAAGTGAGATGAAAGGATCTCCCTGGTCCTTGCTCCAGTCACACCAAGGCAATTTGAAACGTGGGCGGAATCGCCACGATTCTGCCTGTAAATTCCAGAATCACGGCAAAACATGGGATGCGTTTGTGATGCCATTATTTCTGTAAGGCTCCCCAATCGCGGTGTCATTATGCCACGATTGTCGCGCAGCAAAAAAAACGTGACGCGCAAAAGAAGTTCTAGAACTTAATAGCACTTCCACTGCTCTGATGAATCCACCAATAGACAGGGTGCTGGCGTGAATATGCTTATTCAGGAAACACTATGACCAAAGAGAGAAACGCTGCACAACAGCTCCAAGTGCCCATAAAGTGGCATCAGCCCATATTCCTCCCAATAGCCACGCCCCTGGACAAATTTCGCCCTGCCCACCAGGGCTTAGTCCTAGTGGACGGGGGAAATGGATCAGCAGGCGTGGCTATTAGTAGTATGAGCTGATGCCACTTCTCACTTTATGGACACTCGGAGCTGTTGGTGTACAGCACTTCTCTCTCATGTTATTAGAATGGTTTAATAGGATATATTTATTTTTTAATTTTACGAATGGTGTATAGCTGCATAGTAGATGCAGAATCAGTATGCACAATTCACGAGAAAAGACGCATGTCTGATTGTTGTTTAAATGTTAATAATTATGTTTTAAAAATTAGGGGGTGTCTATTTTTGTCAATGGGGGACTTAATATTTTATTTGCATTAGGAAGTGTATTATTAGGTGCGTTGTGATTTACTTTAACCTTTACATTCAGAAAGCTGTAGTCTACCCATTTTTTGAAAATAAAGTCTGCTTTCAAAGTTCTCCTGTGTTTTCAGTGTTTATAGATCATGTCTATTCTCCTTAGGAATAAACCAGCACTCGGAGGAGAATGTGTTACTCTGAAAATCTCGGTGATCTTACTTACTTATTTACTGCTACTTAATAAACATACACCTAACGTGTTTTATCAAAGTACAGCAAAATAGCTGCCAGAAATCCAGTGTGCTACTTTCTGTGCACCAAACTAAAACTTCAATGTTATGACACTTCCCAGCTCTCATTTATGTGAACTACCGAACACCTCCCCCCTATGTAATGAAGCTCAGGTAGAGTGGGTGTTTGTGGTCCAAATCAGCAAACTAGAGTGACAATGCTGCTCCTCCAAAGAAGTGTTATCAGCCTATACATGAAGTGTGTTACTGGCAGGATCACCAGGTAAAAAGCAACGCAAAAAAAAATAAACTAATGCAGACACCACATCTAAGACTTGGTAAGGGGTAAAATATTCAAATTTGTGTTTAGATACACTGCAACCATTTTATAAATAGTTTTTTTTCATGATATATGACAGAATTTAGCATGATAATTATGAGACTTAAAGGAGACCTTTCCTGGTAGGAACATGTCTGTTATTACTACTTTTCATTGTTTAAATGCTGAATGTCTGGCTGTCAAACTGGCTCTCTGGATTAAAGTGGTTGTTAAGCCACTAGGTGATCTTTATACCATCCCCATTCTTAGATACCAACCTGTGTCCTAGTGCCTGTGCTTTATGAAAAAAAAAAAAAACAGTTTTCCACCCAATTTTACAGCGTCTCCCAGCACTCACATGACTCCCGGCTCTCTCCTATCCCCATCTGACAGCTCCAGCGAGCGGGGCCAAGAACTCCCGCTGAAGTCATCCAGGGAGTCGGGGAGGAGAGGGGGAGAGAGCCAGGAGGCGCAGTGAAATCAGCATTTTTTTTATAAAGCACAGGCCCTTGTACACAGGTTCTTATCCAACAATGGGGATGGTATAATGATCATAGTTTTGTAGCCGCAAGGAAGAGAGCAGAGCGGCGCTAGTGAGGGCTGATAGGCAGGTAGGGGAGTGGGGAAGAGCACAGAGGGGGACACAGGGGAGCTGCAGATAGCAGCGGATGATGGAGGAATGTAAACTGACAGTGGTGTCAAGGCTCAGCAGCCATGATAAACTGTGGTCAGTTTACAGGGGGGAGGGCATAGCCAGGCAGGATCAGCAAGGTACTTCAGGTGATATAGGGGGCCAAATGACACAACACAAGCACTATGCTGAATAAAAATGCTTTAAAGGAACAGGATCCATTTATCTTAATTTTTTTTTTAGAGTAACAAACACTAAGTACTTGTACTGAACTGGAACAAACATAAGAATAAGAACCTCTGACCTTCCCCATCTCCATACTTAATCCAGGTTATTGACTCAGAAAGTAGTGAAGTTAGATAGTCAGTGAAACAGTCGGGCAAGTAGCATCTTCAGAAGTAGATTGACAAATGCTACCCTTAAATTTCTAATAGGAAAAAGTTTCACTTAAAAAATAAGGTTTCGGACACATAATCCTTAATAGGTTAAAAACACACAAAATGGCATGTTCCTTTATAGAGACACTGTTATTTTGCCCTGAATTGGTAAAGTGACAGTGCATATTGTAAAGCCACCTCCTAGCAAGGCATACTCATCTATTCACACTCCTCACTGCCTCCACAATGCAGGGGTCTGCCCTGTGTAAGCTCCAACAGCTTAACAGTGTAGATGATACCACTGCACACCCCCCTCTACATGACAGCGTTTGGTTTGGGCCTGGCGATTCCTGCTCAGGCTTGAGTACTGTCATGTGAGGTCACACCTTCACCCAGACCCATACCCTGAAGTCACGCTCAGATTAATTGTGCACAGGCTTCAGCAGAGCTGGGAGGTAGTAATGCAGCACAGATAGGTGTGTACACCTTGCTGAGTGGACTATTAGTAGACACTGTGACCTTGCTATGAACTGGCAACGTGATGAGCCATTTATTTTTTTATCCAACCAGCAGGTTAAAAAAAAAATACTTGATTCTCCCATCCACACACTCGATGTGGATGGGAGAATTCTCCCTGCTGAGCTACTGTACACTAACAAGGAGATTGGTAGATCAACTTTTGTACAACCTCTTTACCTATACATGGTTTACCCTGCTGAACCAGCCAAACTTTGATCCACATATGGCCAGCTTAAAGCCTGGTACACATTGACAGTTTTTTTTTCGTTCAACCCAGGGGGCTGAGCAAAAAAAAATTGAGGCGCTCGCTGTACTAACATTGCATAGCTGAGCTATTGTGTTCTGACAGGGGGACTGCCCACCACCACCCTCCGCCAGAACACACCAGTCAGCGCTCTGATTGAATATCGTTTGGCTGCTGGTTTTCCAGCATACCCATTTAACAGGGGCTGGACAGGCTGCTGCACGCTCTGGCCAAATGTTGGCTGGTATCTGTTTAATCGGACGATATTCGGCCTCCACGTACCAGCAATAACTCAGCAAGCAAAGATGAACTTGTCTGATGTAGTCTCTACAATCAGTGGAGGGCAGGAAAACAATGACTGTGATTAGGAGAAAGAGCTAATCAACCTACAAAATGACTGGAAAGTTTTGCTAAAAGCCTTTCAAAAGTATGTCTGTGAAGGTCACCCAGGTCATTTTAGAGCTAGTATTAGTTAGTTGCATTCAACTGGACTTTTTGCAGCTTACCCAAGCCACAGGTATATTTAATAGGCTTGGATAAACTATGAAAGATTTTCAAACATTACAGAAAAAGTTCAGTAGAACGCAACTACTACTGGCCACGCACAAGCATGTATGTAAAAGTTCCCTCAAATGTAGGAAACCTAAGGTTATGTTTCATCACATTGACACAAAGGGCAGCCTATTGTTTTAAAGGATTAGTCCTTTTTAGAGACAGGGGTCTTTTGGAAAATTATCTAAATGTTCTTTAATGTCTTACAATGTGATTACTAGACAGTCAACTGTGATGAAACACATCCCTCCTCACAACAGGAACTTCTGTCAATTACCATTAGCTCAATATTTTGAAACCATTATGTGTGTATACATGTGTGTGTTAATATTATTCATTGCTTTATATTTAACAGTGTTTTATTTATTTAAGCAAATCCAGACTTTTAAAGACACTTAAGTGCGTAAAACAAAATGATTGCACTTGTAGTAGAAGGCAGGAGATGTGGCAAGGCCTTATAACAAATATAATTTATGTGTACGATACACAAGCAGTGCAGTCACCCGTGAATCATTGTGGCAGTGACAATAAGGTTAGGACAAGATCATGCAAATTACAGATTCTGAGTGGGCCATGTAAGCTGCACTTAATGAAAACATCAGGATGAGGAAAGCATCTTCTCTCAAAGTACTTTCATTACTCCTATATGTCCAACACTGGCTTTATATAGTGAGTACCAGGATGGGGGTACATGAGCAATGGTGGCACATGTGGCTTTTATCATCTTCACTATGCATCGGGGTGATTTTTATATACAGATGTGAGGAAGCATGCACAGACAATCTACAATGCATAAAATCTGACCTGTGTAAAGGGTTACAGAATATAATGGTGCCCACAGACATAAGACCATCTTCATTAGATTTGAGCATGATTGTTTGTCCATGCACAATTTATGACCACTCCAGAAAAACCCTGGCCAACAATTGATCAGTAAGGATGAATTTTCCAGGCTGATCTTTACTGTTTTCAATCAACAGAAGGCTGGGCTTCCTCTTTTGTAGGCATTAGGTTACATGTTTGACCAATCTGAATGTAAAAACTTATGGAAAGCTACTTCATACAAATCAGAGGAGTTTGCCGCTTTGTAGCCACTGATTATACAAGAGAGAACGATTTTTTCCCCCCACCCCACTAAAGATCACTTATGTAAATCACAGTTATATTAGCAGGCCTACTCAAGTACTTGAATTAAGAACTGTGTGTGCTGCTTCAAAGCGAACAATGATATTAAAACCTGATACAGAAATTGAGAGTTAGAAAATTAAAGCTTAAATCAACTGTTCGTTATGGGGCAATGGACTTGGTTCTTATTTCAGAAACTTTAATGAATGAGACCCACCATAAATCTCTAGTATCTGTCTTCCAGGGTTGATTATTTATTATCATCTACATTTCAGTAATGGATAATCAGTACTGTCCACTGGGACAAAGACATATTTAAGGAAACCTTTACTGAGAGAAATGTGGAGGTAACCAATGCTAGTTGCCTGGCTGTCACTGGCCCGGAAACAAGCAAAGTCAGAGGAAATGATAAACTCTCTATACTTTTTTAGGATTAGTTACTTAGAAAACTGAATATTTGAAAAAACATAAAAGCCAAAAGACTAACATTTTGACAGATGGTTGACCAGTAGCAATGCATACATTTTCTCATTGCAGGTTTCCTTTAAAAAAAAAATCCTTTAAATTACACATATTTTCAACCCAGCCATGACAGTCTGCCACATGCTGCAAAACATCATCCTAATATACAAATTAACCCACATATAAAAGCTTTTGTGTCATTTTAGTGAAGTCTTCTTCCAGTGTATTAAACTCGTGTCATTACCTATTCGCTGCTTAACTGATCCCGTAACAATTGTCTCTGACCAAAAGTTTTTTGTTTGTTTTTGCCAGTTGAACACAAAAGTTTAAAAATCAACCAAAAGGTTTTGACCTAATTAATAATAATGAAGCTCCGTGAAAGAAAAAAATCCCTCTAAACCCCAAAGTGCTAAACCCCTCAGTGCATTAAAACACATGGCAGTACTTTCTTTAAGATCTTCAACAATTCTTGCACACAATGCGACATTTCACCATAGTCAACAATGATCTCTGCATTAACGCAACTGTCAATACTCATTTCCTTCTTGTATGAATTGTCTTGGACACTTTTTCAAGAACTATCATTGCTCGCAGTGGTTAGTCCTATATTAGTATGTGTATAATTAATGTAATGGCACGGGCAGTCATTAAAGAGAGAAATAATGCACCAGTGTGGGTAAAGGTAGCCATAAAACATATTTAAAAGTGAGAGAGGAACATAAAGAGGGGAAACCAGCTCATTGATTAAAGTCAAAGCCTACAGACACACCTAAATGTAGCTATAGTCCAAAGGCAGTGCACCAGAATAGGAAAGTATAAATCCTGTTGTTTAATGGAGTTTTCTCCTGAGTCTTTGTTACTGTGCCCACTCTTGTATACGCTTTTTAGGCATTCCAGGCAGTGTGTGTAAATGTGCATACCGCACAGACAATTGCTATAAAGGTGAATATGAGTGCTAATACTCACTGACGCTCTACTAACCTAAATATCGGGTTGACATACAGGGAGATTTACTAAAACTTGTGCAGCTGTGCATAGTAATCAATCAGCTTCTAACATCAACTTGTTCAATAAGGGCTCACTGCAGCTCAAAGAAGCGGCTCCTACAGGCTTTTGAGCTCAAAATTTTTCTGCTTAGAAACTTCCCTCCATGTAAGCCAATGTGTCCATGCACACTATGGCGTTTCCAGGCATATGCTTCTACAGGCAGGAAAAACCCCCATTAAACTCACATTTTTGAGAGGAGCTAGTGCCTCAAAGAGCTCAAAAAAGCATGAAAACATTTGTTCCACCTTTTTGTTTTGTATATACAGTGGTTAAGAAAATACTTTCTAGGAGGTTTTGTGAAAAAAACGAAAAAAAAAACCCTTATGATCAAAAAAGCTCAATAAAAACACTGCAGTTTTTTTTTTATTAAGTTACAGTGTGCATGGGCCCTTAAGTTTTGACTATAAACCCTAGAAGTTGATTGGTTTCTATGCACAAATGCACCAGATTCTGTGTGCACCAGTTTTAGAAAGTCTCCCCCATAGTGACAACATCATAAGTGTAATCTCCCTATATTATGGTGGGACCTTTCTTACTGCAGAAGCTTGACAAGTTAAGCCCCTAATACTCCAGTTGTTGCCATACCCATTCATAAATAGACCTGTAGTATCCTTCTGACAATATAATGAACCCATACAACAAGATCCTCTACTGTGGATAGGCAGTAGGCACACCTTAAAGTGAACATCTAGTATCCACAAAAGACGACACTAGGCTCATAAATAAATTGTCTGACCTAGGAACAGCCTGTACTTCCTCCTTAACCAACCAAATCACATTTTAACTTCCTGTTGCCAAGGCATACAACCAAGAAACAGTAAAGCTTACTGATGGTTAAAGGAAACCTTACCTTATAGAACCATGGAGACTGCCATTAATGTATTTTTATTCTGCAAATGCTAGCTGCCTGGCTTTCATGGTAAACCGCTAACCTAATTACCTTCACTACCCCAGAACAAGAATGCAGACAAGGACTTCTAATTTTACTTGGCTTGTCATCATTTGCAAATTAAGTAATTAAGTATTTATAAATTAATGTAAGGCATACTGTAGCTTTTCTTCTCTTTTTTTTTTTGGATAGAGTAGGGGTGACTTAAAACCACTGTTAGTTATTTGTTGCCATCTGTGTCCCATTAGGGAGATTTTCTTTTACTTCCTTTAGACTCAACAGGAAGTGGGAGGATGGGAAATATCCTCTTAGACAGTTGTCAATAGAACAAGTGTCCCCATTGTAAGATTTTTCTGCTACTCCTGTTCTCGTAGCAACTAAACATTTTGGTTTATCCTCAAGCCTCGTACACACGATTGGATTTTCCAACAGGAATTGTGTGATGGCAGCCTGTTGGCCGAAAGTCTGTCCGTTTGTATGCTCCATCAGGCAATTGTTGTCAGATTTTCCATGGACAAATGTTGGATGGCAGCCTTTAAAATTTTCCGCAGACAGCGGTCTGTTGCCGGTTTTTCCGAATGTGTGTACACAAGTCCATCCGACAAAAGTCCAAAGTACAAACACGCATGCTCGGAATCATTGCTCACCAAACACGACATTAGCAGAAGGTGCCCAAAGGGGTGGAGCTCAAGAGCTCAAATTTCACAAAGTACGTCACTACGTTCGTGTTTGTTGGCTTACAATTGTGTGCCGTTTGAATGCAAGAATAAATTCCTGGCCAACTCCCCTTCGGACATAAGTCCGAGGCTTTGTCTGCGGAAAATCCGATCGTGTGTACGAAGCTTTAATTTTATTCCTAACAAAATTGGTGAAACAATTAGATTAGGTAAATTAGGGGCATAGACCACAATAAAAACCTTGCAACTCCTCACCACTCTATCTATAGTGCTGTATTGAGTAGATATAATAGGATGCTTGCTTGTCAATGTAGAGATATCGAAGAGTTCCACATATATATACACAAGGGGAAAAAAAATGGGAACTTCAGCACTACATTTTGTAAGGGGGAACAATGCTTGTGCCCAAAAGAATGAACAAATCTATGGTTATAGTACATTCCAGTAGTACTACTATCTTTATATAGTTGGAATTCTTGTAAAAGTTCACCGGAGAGACAACGCGTTTCAGAATTCATCCTCTTTATTAGGGCTAATAAACATGTTTGATATGAAAATATTTCAATGCTATAAACATAGTCCTAAAAATGTGTATGTATATTTTTTATGAAAAAAAAACATACTTTTATAAAATATTTCAACGGCCTTATATGTTTACAGTTTAAAAATAAATATCAAATATGTTTATTAACCCACACTGGCTCTAAAGGGACCTCTAATAAACGTATTAACAACATAAGGTTTGTCGTGGTTATAGTACGCTTCTTTTGAGTGGAGCACCCACATAAATTTTTCAACTCTGAACCACAAACGAAGCAGTGGCTTAGAAAAAAGCTGAGCAGCTAGCATTTTATGAAGATCAGTAAAGGCAGCCCCCCCTCCCCCCACACACACACACTTTAAAGTAGGCTTTCTCAACCAGGGTTTCTTCAGAGTTTTCAAGGGGCTCTTTGAGCTCTCACATAAAACCATTGACACCAATTGATCTTTTTAGCTATCTGTAAGAAGGGTATTCTTCCCAATGACCACAAATGTAAGGAGCATTCTTCCCACTGACCAGAACGCTAATGTATTATGAGCCGTAGATATAGAATTATTAGCAGAGGTTCCCTGAGACCAGAAAGTTATTTAAAGGGTACCTCCAGGTTAAGGTTAAGAAAGGCTGTTTTTCAAGGTTTACTTTAAGTGAGATACACAGTAGTTTCTTCAGTCAGACACTTCATAGAAGAAGTCCACTGTACCAACAAAACACACATACTGTACCAAATCTACTTCCTGTATGACTTGCTCTGTACATACTCTTTACATACAAAATGTCTCATCTGTGAAAAGATTTCGGCCATCTCTGAGGGAGAACAGGACCTAAAATTATTTCAGCCAGAGTGGATGAGGAATCCCACTGCGACACGCTTGTCGTTTGTACAAATTTAAAAAAAAAATAACATAAAATAAAAACTCTTGGTGCTGTGGAGTTCAGGAATGGAGCCAGCTTACAGGGGCCCAGAAGCTGTCTCTCTCCAGCCTGTCCAGAGTGGATTTGAGTTCATTGTGTGCTGTAGTGAGGTCATCGTTTATTATAATTTTGTCAAAGTAGTGGCCATATTGGGTTTCCATGAGCTGCGCTGATCTTAACATTTCTTCAAAGTCTTCATCCTGCAATGACAAGAGTGAGCAAATATTGGTAAACAGCGAGTATAACCAATGTAACAATTCATATAAAACATACTAAAAAATACATTTTTGGTACAATGATTTTAATTGAAATTCAGAGAGAGAACCGATGCAAAATTCCCACGCAGGGAAATTGAACATTAAACACAATGCAGGATTTCATGCAAGAACACAGAAGAAAATGTACCATAGAGTGTAGACTATGAACTAACAATGACCTACCGACCAAAGCCAGGGGTCAACACTGTATGCCCGAGTCTTTGGACTCGAGGGCTAAGGTGAGTAAAGGAAGCGGGCCAAGGAAGAGAGAAAGGGTGGGTGGAGAAGAAAGAGGAGCAAAGGAGGGGTAGGGGAGGGAAGTTCTCCCAGGCTGGAACAGGCCCACACTTTGAAAAATTTAGCATGGGTGTCATGAAGGATACTTGTCTTTTTATGGATCATAAGGGTTGTCAGGGTGCTCTTCAAATCTGAAAATGATACAGCTTTTTTTTCCATGCTACTGCACGCTTAGCTGCGATGAAAAGGTAAGTGGCTAATTTCTGCTGGTAAGAAAAGAGGGTCGGGATCAGACAATGGAGCATTGCGAGTTTGGTGTCCTTGCAGAAAGATATGTTAAAGAGGGTGAACTGGAGTCCTAAGACCCTTGACCAAAATCCCACATGGCAGGACCACCAAATGTGAATTTGGTGAACTCTCTGACAACAGCCCCAGAAGCATCCATCACTATAGAATGGGTTTGACTTGGCAATGCAGGCCAAAATCCAGTACCAGTGAAGGAGGACCTTATAGGCTGCCTCCAACGTGGCCATGTAAAAGGGGCACTTCACTATGCTGGCTAAAAGGGTAATTTCTATGCCCTTCCTGACCAGCCGCCGCAATTTTACTGTGGCAGATATGCCCCCCTGAGCAAAACAACGTTATCTTACGTTGGTTCGCCTGTTGAGTACTAGAGGGCGCGAGTGCCCGGCGGGCTCAATGACCACCGGGCACCCACAATTGCCGTGACAGACATTTTACCAAAAATATGTAGAAGAATACATATCGGCCTATACTGAGGGAAAAAAAATATTATTATATATATTTTTTTTATTGAGATATTTATTATAGCAAAAAGTAAAAGATATTGTGTTTTTTTTTTTTTTAATTGTCGCTCTTCTGTTTATAGCGCAAAAAAAACAAAAAAACAGAGGTGATCAAATACCACCAAAAGAAAGCTCTATTTGTGGGTAAGCTGCGATATAATAAAGGTTTGCTTTTGCGTCTAACACCGATTTGAATTAACTAAAAAATTTTAAGAAAGATTCAGTCCTCTGCGATAGATGCCTGCCCCAATGCACATTTATATTTAACTACTATATACGGGAACAAGGTTTATGAAACATTAACATTGACTGAACTCTAAGCAAACAGCTAGATACACGTTTCCAAAAACATGTACAGTATGTGAATTATTTAAGCGTCAAAAGATTTTAAATTTTATAGAGCCAGGCTTGTGATCCAGAACAGCCAGGTTCTGGACCTTCCTGGAAGTTCCACTGGAGCTCAGCAATTCAGCCTAATCTAGGACCCAACCTGGGACTGGAAAGTGAGGGATGTGCACATTGATGAGATTATTACTCTGCTCCTCCTACCTCTCAGGTATCTCCCAGTACTCAAATCTGAAAGGCTTACAGAACAGAGGACACAACAGACAACTAGAAGGTACCATAATTATCGGTGTAAAACACACACTTTTCACCCCTGAAAATAGAGGGTAAACAGTGCCTGTGTGTTATACGCCAACATTTTTTTTTTTTTTTACCAACTAGGGGTGGGGATCGGGCGGCAAGTCCCTGGGTGCCACACATTAGGGGGTGTCACACCGCAAAACATTACTGTCACACTTTCTCATACACCGCTGTGTCACTCTCAATGTAAATTGAAGCCTCTAAATACCTCAATTAACTCTGCTCTTTCTTGCTGCTTGGGGCAGAGGGGGCTCTGCGCCCCCACCCGAAAGCACCTTGCCCCCATGTTGATGGGGACAAGGGCCTCTTCCCAACAACCCTTGCCTAGTGGTTGTCGGGGTCTGCGTGCAGGGGGCTTATCAGAATCTGGAAGCCCCCTTTAACAAGGGCAATCGGATTACATCACACTGAGGCCACGCTCCCTTATGTCACAGACCCATCATGCCACGGGCGGTGATGTCACAAGGAGGCATGACTTCCATCGATTGCCACACCCCCATCGTTATTTAAGAAATGCAGGACATCGGCGCCAACAGATCAGCGGGACGCAGCATCGGAGGAGGTGTATAGGTAGGGGTACAATGTGCCCCATACTCATTAACATAGGGGGGGTGGGATCTGGATAAGCCCCCCGCCCGCAGACCCAAACAACCACCGGGCAAGAGTTATCGGGAAGAGGCCCTTGTCCCCATCAACATGGGGGCAAAGTGCTTTGGGGTGGGGGGCGCAGGGCCCCCCTGCCCCAAAACACCCATCCCCCCATGTTGAGGGCATGCGGCCTGGTATGGTTCAGGAGGGAGGGGCACTCGCTCGTCCCCTACCTTTCCTGACCTGCCGGGCTGCATGCTCGGATAAGGGTCTGGTATGGATTTTGGGGGGACTCCCGCGCAATTTTTTTTTATTTGGTGTGGGGGGTCCCTCCGAATCCATACTAGACCCAATGGCCTGGTATGGACCTGGGGGGGGTGGACCCCACGCTGTGTTTTTTCTCTTTTTTTGCGAGAATTTTTTTTTTTTACATTCAGCGGGAATCCGCTGACAGCTGATGACTCATCGGTTGTTAAGGACGAGGTGGCCGGGTTCCTGGCCCCCTCCTTAGCAACCAGCTTAAAAAAAAAACCGCAAATCGTGGCAAAATAAATGTAAAAACGTGTGTCAAAAAACGTGGCAAGCACCGCAAAAAGTACTGCAGAAATGCTCAAAAGCAACATGCATAGATGCAAATCGAGCCTTAAGGAGACATTTACTTTAGTAGCAGCCGATGATGTTAGAGTGCCAATGGTTCCATCCATTCAGAGCTCGGTGGTGTGGCCATAACTCCCGTGCGCAAACGCGGAAGTGACATCATTCCGGCTTGGCCATTCAAATGACTGGAACCTGTGAACCCAAAAGGAAGACCAGATGAAGATGGAAGCCATGGCAGCAGCAGTGACAGCGCATTACTAGGGAGGTTCGTTTTAAGGTAGGGGCCAAATTTCTTTTTTGCAGTTTCTTACTGCTTTAAGTGAGCTCAAAAAGCAAATGGCCGCCTTTTGTGTTGCTTTCACACAAACCGTTGGAATTTTTGTTTACTGCAATGCTAGAAAAACAGTTTAAGTGCCATAAAAGTGGTCAGCAGTTTTTTTATTTTATTACCCAGTTTTCTTTAACTGGTTAAGAACCGGCTTTTGTACATATACGTCGGCAGAATGGCACCGACAGGCAAATCGATGTAAATTTACATCAGTTTGAATTAGAATTTTTCAAAATTGTCGCTCTATTTTTGCTTATAGTGCAAAAATGTAAATACCACCAAAAGAAAGCTCTAGTTGTGTGGAAAAAAAAAGGACGTCAATCTTGTTTTGTTTGGGAGCCACGTCGAATGACCACGCAATTGTCAGTTAAAGCGACGCAGTGCCAAATCGCAAAAAGTGCTCTGGTCTTTGGCCTGCCCAATGGTCTGGGGCTGAAATAGTTAATGTCAAAACAGGGTTTAACTTTATTTATTGAAAGGGAAACGTAATAAAACTTCCCTGATAAAGCAACATTTCAAAAGCTTTTTGGCCAGACATGAAGTTTAGCTGGCAGCCATAGAATTTAGTTGCCAAAAGTCCTCGATTTACATTGTCGGTCCAGGTTTTCATAGCTGCCCCTTTAAACGTCCTTGGTTCCCGAGTACTCAACAAATGTACCATAAAACTGTTTTGTCACTGTTCTCGAAAATGAACATGTACTTCCAACCTCTGTAATGCCAGTTTCTGAGTAAACTGAGCACACTTTTGAAATGCTTGCTTTATTTAATCCCTTTATTGCCAGACCTGAAAATGTTTAAGATAATAAAGTTTTATGAAAAAATAACACATTTTGCTCTAGCTAATAAGTGCAGTAAAATTCAGTTGCCGCTTTTATCTTAATAGGCAGCATTCTGATAAATGTTGGTTTTTGTGCTGTATAAGAAGGAAATAAAACCTGTTTAATGCTACAGAGGTTAATCTTAGTGGCATGAAACTGAATAGCTATGCTTTAAACCTTAACCCTGATGATTTCTATATTGAATGGGTTGGAAAGTTCAACTGTAGCTTGATCTAAGTAAGGATAAACTTTCCTTGGCTTGGTATAAAGAAAGAAAAAGATTTCTGTACCATTAAGATTTTGATAGAAGGGCCTAGGTGATGAACGCTGACTTTTGTGTTTAAAAAAATAGCGACAAAGGCCGCCGCTCTGGTCTGCTTGTTTGAAACTAGCAAAAAAAGAATAGGTGTACATGGTGGGAAGAGCTTATATACAAAGAAAATACAAAAAGTCTCTGGCACACTTTCAAACTAGAAGGTCAAAAAAATAACTAATAATTTAAGCAGTGCTTTACATATTGTACATTTACATCAGTCCCTGTCTCTCAAGGAGCGTACAATCAATGGTCCCTATCTTACATACATACCATCAGGGTTGGTGCAAGGATTTTTGACACCTAGGTGAAAATCAAATTTTGCCCCCCCCTGGCTCCACCCCCTTTTCCCTACCCATGTATATCCCCACCTTTTCAACAAAGCGCCCATCAAATTTAGCCTCACCAGCGCCCATCAAATGCAGCCTCACCAGCGCCCATCAAATGCAGCCTCACCAGCGCCCATCAAATGCAGCCTCACCAGCACCCATCAAATGCAACTTTACCAGGGCCCATCAAACGCAGCCTCATCAGGGCCCATCAAACGTAGCCTCACCAGGGCCCATCAAATGCAGCCTCACCAGGGCCCATCAAATGCGGACTCACCAGCGCCCATCAAATGCAGCCTCACCAGCACTCCTTCAATGAATGTTTGCTTCCATTCATTCGGTTGTCGGGACACCGACACAGTTCTCCGCCACCGCTGTGCCTCTGAAACTATGTGCGAATGGAGCGGTGGCTGCCTGCTGATGCCGAGACTTAGTTGCTTGCTGCAGAGAGAAGAGAGTAGGAACACCAGTGGCCGGGTGCCTTAGGCAGCAGGGCGGCTGCCTAGTTTGCCTAGTGGTAGCACCGGCCCTGCATACCATTAGCATTAAAAAAAAGAAAATAAATCCCAAATTGTGGGTTATTTCCAGACAAGTATTAGAGAAGAAATCATCCAATGGGGATATTTTCATGGCCAGGGGGTCCCCAACAGATTTCCTTAATCTGCAGGGATTTCCTCTCACTTCCAGATTTGGCTTTGGAACAGGAAGTGAAGGTAAATCTCCCTAATGGGGCAAAGATGGCAAACAAAAAAACATTTTGCCACCAAGACAAATCTGAACGGTTGAGGCATGGATGCCCACTAGACCTCTGAAGGTATGCTGTGGTATCTGGCACCAAGCTGTTAGTAGCAGATCCTTTAAGTCCTGTAAGTTGCGAGGTGGGGCCTCCATGGATCGGACTTGTTTTTCCAGCACACCCCACAGACGCTCGATAGGACCGAGATCTGGAGAATTAAGAGGCCAACACCTCAAACTTATTGTTGTGTTCCTCAAAGCATTCTTGAACCATTTTTCAGTGTGGCAGGGCGCATTGTCCTGCTGAAAGAGGCCGATGCCTTTAGGGAATACTGTTTCCATGAAGGGATGTACTTGGTCAGCAACAATGTTTAGGTAGGTTTTACATGTCATGTAACATCGACATGAACGGCAGGACCCAAGGCTTCCCAGCAGAACATTGCCCAAAACATCAAACTGCTTTTGCCGATTATCCTTCTTCCCACAGTGCATCCTGGTACAATTTCTTCACAAGGTAGGCAAAGCACACACCCTTGGCCATGCATAAGAAAACATGATTCATCAGACCAGGCCACCCATTGTAGGCACTTTTGGCTATGGGCACTGGTCAGCTTGGGCACCCTGGCTGTTCTGTGGCTATGCAGCCACATAAACAACAAACTGCAATGCCTATTTTTTCTGCTTTCAACACATCAACTTCAGGGATAACATATTTACTTGCTACCTAATATATCCCTTAAACTTTCAGATGCCATTGTAATAAGATAATTGATGTTATTCACTTTACCTGTCAGTAGTGAAAATTATAGCTGATTGGTATATATAGGTCAAAAGAGGGGTAGAGAAAGAAAGCGCCACCTACGTGCAGTATTAAAGAGGTTCTTTTAATGACACATTGTACAAAACACACTTACAAGAAGGTAAGGAAAGAAGGCTCATCTGTAACATCCTGTAGTCCTCGTCCTGGATCCATGGGCTGCTTAGAAGTAAAGATAGCAGAATGTGTTGGGTCTTCAGGCTTGTCCTGTGGCCATCAGGATGAGACCTGTTCCAGCCTCACGGGTCACGTGACAGGTCACGTGGTTACTTCCAAGGAACACTTCCAGGAGAACGGTCAGACAGGGAGGACAAGGGCTGAATGGGCTACACGCTCGGAGCCACTGCTCCTTCAATTGGCCTGATCTATATAGTATATATAGGTCAGCTGGAGGTAGCCCTTTGCTCCTTAACCACCTCCCTACCCAGCTGTCGTAATATGACAGCCGCGGGAACACTCTGTCCCTCCGGGCAGCCGGAATATGATGTCCTCGACTTCCCAGCCCCCCCAGGGGGCGTGTGCCGCTGCCGGAACTCGGGAGACGATGCGCATGCTCGGCGGCTGTGATGTCTGCCGGGATCCCATGATTGTCCAGTAACAGAGCAAGACAGTGGATCTGTGTGTGTAATTACACAGATCCACGTCCTGGTAGGTGAGAATCACAGTTAGAATCACTCCCTAGGGAACACATTTAACCCCTTGATCGCCCCCTAGTGTTAACCCCTTTCCTGCCAGTATGATTTATACAGTAATCTGTGCATTTTTATAGCACGGATCGCTCTATAAATGTCAATGGTCCCAAAAATGTGTCAAAAGTGTCCGATGTGTCCACCGCAATGTCACAGTCATGATAAAAATCGCAGATCGCCGCCATTACTAGTAAAAAAAATAAAAAGCCATAAATCTATCACCTATTTTGTAGACGCTATAACTTTTGCACAGATCAATCAATATATGCGGATTGCGATTTTGTTAACCAAAAATATGTAGAAGAATAAATATTGGCCTAAAAAGAGGAAGACATCTTCTTTAAAATTGGGATATTTATTATAGCAAAAAGTAAAAAATATTGTTTTTCTTAAACTTGTCACTCTTCTTTTGTTTATAGCACAAGAAATAAAAACTGCAGAAAGCTCTATTTGTGGGGGAAGAAAATGATAAAAATTTAATTTGTGTTGCATGACCGCGAAATTGTCATTCAAAGTGTTACAGCGCTGAAAACTGAAAGTAGGCCTGGGCAGGAAGAGGGTGAAAATGTAAGTGGTTAATTGTACAGCAACACACCAAAAGCACAAAAATGCCTTTTGTAAGGGAGCTGCAGACCTTCGGTGAAAATGTTCAAAGCAGCAAGTCAGAATCCTTCTTTCTTTAAAGCTATCCATACACTAAAAAAATTCTCAGTAAATTTGAAGGCTTGACCAATTTCACTTGCAAATATTTCAACATTTCCTTTGCTTTTAAATGAATAAAAGCCACATACACCATTAGAGATTCATTGGTTTGAGAAAAAATCTCCACCCAGCTCTTTCAAGTTTTTTTATTACTGTGGCCAAAATCTACGTTGATTTGACCTCACTACAGATTAGAAAAGCAAACGAACATTTTTATAATGAAACATTTTGAATGAAATTCTTCTAGTATATAGCCAGATATACAAACCTAAACAGCAAAAATGACAGTTGAAAGTTAATTTGTTGCTAGAGGCAGTAGGATATTTTCTTGTGTGCTCGCTATAAATGTATATGCCCATTTTGTAAAGCGCTGCGCAAACTGTTGGCGCTATACAAATCCTGAATAACAATATAATTCCCTGTACGTTTTTTAACTAAGCGCAAATTATCCTGTCTTGATTAACAGCAGAGGAGACACTTTGCTGGCTGTTTGTGGAAAAATTGGAGATTTTTATTTATGTAGTAATTCATATTCAATTTGATCGACTCTGGTCCCCAATATACCTGCGATACTTTAATTGTTTTTTTTTTCAAACTTTGGTGGCAACTTCTATCAGAGTATGCAAGATATCTACTGGTATATAATTATTAAAAACAGAAAACTAAACATGCCCAGTTAAAATTTCATCAAAAAGCCCTGTAACATAGCAGAATTAGCTGGGTTATCACAAGTAGTATGAAGGTTGCTAACATTAAATACACAATTTATACATTTTACAAAAACATGGCAATTGTTCTGTACATTAAGGTTCATATTATGGTCACTGTTCTAGCACCACTTACTGTGAAGTGTTTTGAGGATGCCCGCTCATCTTTGCTGGAGATCACGTTGGCGTTCCTCCTCGTCTCTCGCAAGCGTTCAATAGATGGTGGCTTGATGAATATCACGTAAGGCTTAAACTCATAGGTCCTTAGGTGTTTTATGCTCTACAAAGGATTAAAAGAGAGAAAAAAGTAAATAAATCAGATATCGGTCCCCGTAAAGAAATAAAGACATTCAGTAATAGGAAACACATTACATTTCTCAAATATGTACACTCGTTCGCTAGCATTTAAAACACTTACTGTATCTGCTGTTATTTCAATGGTTAGAAGGCTTTAATTTCCACGCTCTGTGCCAAGCCTGGAAAGTCTGATCAGTTTGGCAGGCACTTCATATACCACAGCCAGTAGGCATTTTGATGCCCAAAGCTTACACTCTGCTTTTTGAATTTGGTGGCAATTATATTTCAAACAGATCTATGTAAACATACAGAATGCATATTTTCATTTCGTACTAAATCCGTTTTGTTCGCCGTCAGCCACCATTGCTGTCTATTAATAATTCCCCTTTTAACTTGGGTGATGTCATATCTGGACAGAAAGTCACATTAAAAGGCCTGGAAATTTTTACTGTTTTTTTTTTTTCACTCTCATTTGGAGAGTTTAAAGTCCAAATATGTTTGATTCAAAGGTTGTGTTTGCTCCCTTTTCTGGACTGCTTGTTTAGGAAGAAGATTAAATCTTTTTTTTTTATAGGGGTTTGTCGTTTTGGCACAAAAACATTTCAGGTAAAATTGAGTTAAGAGAGGTTAAAAAAAGCGTTCAAGTACATAGGTCAATGAGGCAAGAGCAGCATCAGATTTTAAGGGAGGACATCTCTGGGCGATATGTGATGCCAGATATTCATATTAGGGCATCAAAGTTCATTCTAATTTAACACAACCCAACACAATTTTAAATTCGAAATGCGTCCGGTTCAGCAGGAACTAGCCAAATTTTGATCAGTCTGATGACTTTTGAGAACTGTTCTGTGGGGTGATATGTGTGGCTGATTCGCAGTGTGGGTCTAGTGTGGCGTTTGGACAGTGCAATGCGAATTTGTGCTCTATAGAGATCAATGGGAACTGTCAGAAGGCAATGTGTTTATCGGTTCCCCTCTGCTATTCAGATGGATGCAGCCTCTAAGCCCCCCTATCACATTAAGCTTTCCAAGCAGAGCTTGCTTGTGTGTGCGCAGCGGGACAACGGAATGAGAGGAGTGTGACAGGACATACCATGCCCCTCCCTCCACACAGGTGCCAGGTGGGACAGATACCACCCCATACACATTCACTTAGGGTAGGGGGCTGGTATCTGGGGGCCCCCTTATTAAAGGGGGCTTCCAGATTCCGATAAGCCTCCCGCCCGCATACCCCGACAACCAACGGCAAGGGTTGTCGGGAAGGGGCCCTGTCCTCATCAACATGGGGACAGGGTGCTCTGGGGTGGGGGGGCCACAGTGCGCCCTCCTGCCCCAGAGCACCTGACCCCCCCATGTTGAGGACATGCTGCCCGGTACGGCTCAGGAGGGGGGCGCTCGCTCGCCCCCACTCCCTTCCTGACCGGCCGGCCGGCGTGCTTTGGAAACGTGTCTGGTTTGGATTGTGGGGGGACCCCCACGCTGTTTTTTTGGCATAGGGGGGTGTCCTTACAACCCATAACAGACCTAAGGGCCCGGTATGCTCCTGAGGGGGGAACCCATGCCGTATTTTTATTTAAAATCCGGCAGGGAGTTCCCCCTCAGGATTCATATCAAACGCCGCCCACGTGTAGAATTTGCGGGAATCCACGTCGGATCCCCGTCGCTTCTATGAAGGCTTTGTCTCCATCGCGGCAAGCCAGCTCGGCGATGGCTCCCACTATGGGGCTCGCAGGTGGTCAATCTCGCCGAGAAAGGGAGCGAGATTGACACAATATCGCAGTCACCTACTGTAGTGCAAGTATATATTTTTACATTGATATTAATATTACCATATTTTTCTAAGTTTTCATTTCTATTTATTCAGGCCTTGCTAGTTACTTTCTTTAAAAAAACAAAAGGGGGTGCCGAACCCCCGGTGAGGTTTGATCTCTTTAATGTTGTTAGATCTCCGCCTTTAAAAGGTTGCCTACGCCTGGACTAATTTATCAATAAGTAAAAGCCAAGGAGGAACCCAACCCCTTCCATCCCTCACAGGCCAGCCTTTATCCTGCTTAATTCCCTGCAATCAACCGGGAACCAAGGCCCTGAAGTCCGCTCTTGCTACACTGTTGTTCACCATCCAAATAACAGGCTACACACTGAAGACATTCAACTCCAGCCACGGTTTATTGCAATGACAGCTTTTCACTCCCACACAAAGCCATTACCCCAACATATTTCACTGACAGCAGGGATTACTAATGGGAATGATGTCAGCTAGAGAGGGTTAGAAACGTTTGTTTGCAAACCAACCATCTCAGTGGCTTCTTGGCTTTTCTCAAAGCATGATACATTGTAAGGAGGCCAAGACTTCTAGCGGTGGTTCAGCATGTAAAGGATGTAAAAAAAAATCCAGCTGTGGGTCTGTGTTATGTGAACCACAAGCCACCAGTGATCCCAAACATGAATGAGCTGCCGGCCATAGCCCCCTGTATGTCGTTAGGTAACCAGTTGGCATCGGTTACATTGGAGGCTACTATTGTAGTTACCAAATTCACATTACCTTTTCTACTGACATGTACAAAATGTACTGAAAGGGTACAGTTAGTAAACGAAAGTTCAGAAAATGGCCACTGACTTTTTTTCACAAACATATGTAGCACCATACTGGCTGGGCTCTCTGGCTCCAACATGTTAATGAAGCTCAATAGTACAAGCAGGAGAGATTGCTCACTAGTTAGTTAGTAAGAGGGGCAGCCATATTAGGGCCTTGGTCGATGGGTTTTGGGCTTACACGAATGACATTCGTTTTAGATGCTTCTGAGATCATTCATTAGCAAATTAGTTTGACTTGTAGTTGACCTCTTTCTGACCTGTACCAAGCAATGTTTGCATCTCCATAGACATGTACAAAAATACAAAAACCTGTTTGAAGCAAACAAAATTCGATACGGACCTTTAAAGTGGTGGGTGGGAAGGGGGTATTGAGTTCTGTATGCCAGACTCCCACTAAATGACACAAAGAGTCTAAAACCCCAGATTTTTTTTTATCCGTGGGCCAATTGCTAGCAGCCATTTTGTAAGTCTTACGTCACAAATACTCTGTGTACAACCAGCCCCGTTTATTGTAGAAGTAATGACCGAGGAAGAATGGTGGGGGGGGGGGGGTACAAGATGTTCTGAGAGAGTTGTACGAGCTGTCCAATTCAACATTTTCATTTTCCACATGGTGCTGGAAAACGAGAATGGAGAATATAACTGGATGCTATGGACAAGTCATGCTATCTAACAGTTCTTCCTGGTCTTCCATGAGAAACGGTTTGCTACAATAGACATGTAGCCTTCTTTGTACACAAAGTCCAAAACAAGCTTCCAACCAAGATTCCAGAAGCTTTTGATAGTATCGTTTGTTTATCAAGATAAGATAGAACAGCCAATTGTTTGATAAAAAAGTGGCATAGCTTCCAGGAGATTTTAAATCAAACTCGTTCAGGATCGGCAATAAGCTGCTGCTACTATTTCCCACCTTCATTCAATTAATTGTGGCGAGTCTGCCATTTTGAGTCTTCCATTGTTTATGCAACATGTGAGCCCTGAAGAAGGGTGATATCTTTGAACAACCAACAAGATGTTTTGACTCAGATCTCTATGGTCTGGCACCTCATTTGGACTTTGTATGGTTTCCAAACTTGAGGTCCTTTTATAGGGGCACTGTGTTTGTGTTTAAGAGCAGCCTCAATGGTGCTATTGCGTCCAATATGAATTTGTTTGATCTTTATGATCCATTAATGAACAAATACAGCACCTAAAATTACACATATTCCATATAAGCCTTCTATGGCAGAAGTTTTGCCATGGTATATATTGTCTAAATACCAGTGATAGTGCAACATGTTTCATAAACTATAGTGATACGATTAGGGAAGTACAGGTCTGTGATATATATTAACAGGTTATTATTCAGCAAAGCCGAAGTACACATGAGAGAAGAGGCAGGCCCTCAGCCTGTGCTAGGTGTGTGCCTTAACAGCTCAGTAAAGGGGGCTTTCCACTCACTTCAAAGCTCTGGATAATGATAACTTTCAAAACTCTATCCAAGAACCTTGGCAAGTAGGGGAGATACTGCTGAGTAAGTGCAAGGAGACCGATACTTGCTGAGTCAGGTGGGCATAATAAAACTGAGGAATTGCGCTACAATGGCAATAAAATCTTAGTAAGACTAAATTAACAGTGTCCCAAGTGAGCTCTTAAGGAGTAGCTGCTTGAAAACTTCATAAATGGGATAATAGGATCAGCTCAGATCATAGAGGACATTTACAAGAACAAAGTCTTTTGCAGGTAGGAGGAAAAGTGGAAATGCAATGTGCTTAGGCAGCGTGCAGCTGAACACTTGTAGTTGAACTGAAGCCTTAAGGAGCTGCAAGTACTAGCATGTATTCTGACAGTGAGTAAACTACATATCCAAGCATTAGGGTATGCCTCTATTTTGAATGACATGCTAGATCTTGCATCTGGAAGACCCCAGAATGCCAATTCCTCAGCTGTGAAATGACAACACTTGAAGTATTGTACTACTTCAAACTGGCATACGCTTAAACATGTTCTGCTCTTGATGTTGGAATACATATTAATGAGTTTGCACAACTTGTGTTTTTTTGTATTCTCTGTAGTCTGAAAAACTTGAATAAACAGATATTTGAACTAAACATATTCTGATCTTGCGTAACCCTCCTTAAAGTGGTTGTAAAGGATAACGTTTTTCTAACCAAATGTATTTTTATGCACAAAGGTAAAAAACCTTCCAAGATTAACTCCGTCCTAAATACTTTTCTGAGCCCAAAATCAATCCAGCGCTGTGCCCGAGAGAAGCTTTGCTGCTTTCGCTCTCCTCAATGGCTCAGAGACAGCAGCGGGAGTCATTAGCTCCCACTTCTGTCAATCAAATCCAGTGAGGAGGGGGTGGGGAGGGGCTGAGCCCGCTCATTTGCCCTATAGCAAATGCTTGCTGAAGACAGTGCCGGCGGAGATCGGAGAATAGGAGGTTCAGGGCCGCTATTTGCTATACATTGGAAAACGTTATCTGATTAGCATAAGCATGGTCGACATGGTCAACTGACCAAAAGAGGCAAAAAAGGACATTCTGCAGGATTGTGACCTGGAAAAAGAAAACAACTGCTGCAAAAGGAATATTAATGTGTAGAATAGGAGAGAGTGGTGCAACACCCATAAATCGTGGACTATCAATCAATGGAAGACTGTAATATGGCCCAATGAATCTAGCTTCACACTGTTCCCAACCACTGGATGTGTTTACGACCGTTCACTGTCATGTGTCAATGGTAAAGCATGGTGGCGGCGCAATTATGGTTTGGGCAGATATATATATATGTATTCTGCAGGCCCCATTATCACCTTGAAAGGTAGAGTCACTGCCAGTGACTATGTACAAATTTTGGCCAACTATGTGCACTCCATGGTGCAGACATTGTTCCACAAAGACCGCGCCATTTACCAAGACGATAATGCTCCGATTCAAGCAGCTGGTGTTGTCAAATCATAGTTTGACAAGCATGCAGATTAACTCATGCACCCTCCATGGGTGCTGCAGTTGCTGAACCTCAATATCATACAGTCAACTATGATCAATTTTGGAGAACAATGTGTTCTGCCGCCGGCATTTCTGCAAGAACTGGAATGATTTTTGCATGAAGTGTGTTGTCAGATTCCATCATCCACCATCCAAGACTTGTATTTGTAAATTCCCAGGAAAATTCCAGGTCATCTTGGATGCCAAAGGCGGTCCAACACCATAATTAGGTAATAATTGTATTCTTTAACCTGGTGTTTCCATATTTACACACACACACACACACAGACACACGAGAACAGATGTTCCCACTGAAAGATATATCCACTAATTCTGTTTTGGTGTCAACTGTAGAGTTTTGCATCTCTCATCACTTTCTGGCCTGGTGACACTAAGACAAATTGAGGGTAGCGAATCTTCCCACTTGGGTATAGCTCTAACGATAACTAAAAATTGTATACACTTTCCCAGTTTGACTTTATTCCCTACATGTAGCACATTTGCCATGTCTCACTGGCTGCTGGAATCGGCAATAGTGCATAGTAGACTACAAAACTTTAAAGCAGAACATGCAAGGAATTTTGTTTCACATTTACAAACTCACATGAAAACGGTATACTTTAATTATTAGAACAGTTTTCTAAAACTTGGAGTGGTTAAGATATAACTGTGGTTATGCAAATAATTTCATTAAATGTAGGAAAACACAGTTCCAATGTTTTCCAGTTTTGGGTTTATTCCATTCTGTCGCTGTCACATTTACTGCTTAGCCTGGTCTATATATAAATGCACACAAAAATATAAATAAAGGCAAGTGAAATAAAAAATTTAAAAAAATATAATTCTTCTACATGTTATTGTTGCATTTATTAGTGTTATTATAACAGTTATCAGACCACAATATATTAGTTAAGTTGCTCCATATAATAATAGGCAAATATTAGTTCGATTAATATATACTATAATTTCTCTTTAAGATCACTCAGGTGTTTCTCCTTAAAAGAACCCGATGTCCTCGGTGACATTACTAACATGTGAACCTTGGCTACAACGCAGGGAGACATAAGGTGAAGCTATACAGAGAGATATGATGGGGAACACCTTTCACCACAGCAAGTGTCTGCAGAATGTTACAGCCTTGAGGAATGCTGACCCGAGTGTCTCCTCAGAGTCATTGTCCTCACATTGCAGGAAGAACTCGCTCATTTTGAAGGTTTCTGTCAAATAAATTCAGCCAATGACTACAATGTGTCACCTGCAGTCTGAATGCTGAAAACACCCTTTATTTCATTTCAAGATGAAACCGAGTGTGTTCTTCCCACAGTATGCCGGCAAGACAAGCCTCTCTGTATTTATTCCAGTCAGCAGAATCAAACCAACTATCCCTCCAGAGGTCTATTAGCGATTGACTATTAATATCCTGCTATCTCAGCATTTTTCACAATATTACAAAATATTAAACATTTTCGGAAAGAAAATGCTTAGATATTTGAAACTCGCTTTTCTGGTTAATGTGATACTGCAAAGCGACACAGTAAAATAATAAACTTTGCAGTTTGCATCACCTATAACTTGTTCCCCTGGGCTTCTACAGAAAAGCATCCATTGTGGATGGCGGTAATAGTTGTTACTTGATGTGTGGGAGCAGAAGACGCTACCGAGGAGATGAAAAAAGAATTGAAGCAACAGCAGAACTGTCACTCACAGCGGCCAACAGTACTTTTTTTTAAGGGGGCAAGTAAATATAATTATTTGCTGTGAGAAACTGCTCTTGCGTTTTGTACACTGGCCCCTGAGTAAAATGTTTAACATTGAATAATTATTATTTTATTATTATTATTATTATACAGGATTTATATAGCGCCAACAGTTTGCGCAGCGCTTTACATCAGGGAAGACAGTACAGTCACAATACAATTCAATACAGGAGGGATCAGAGGGCCCTGCTCGTTAGAGCTTATTCTAAATACCTTGGGGGATTCAAAGACATGTACACATGAAATCAAAACATTTTCAACAGGGCACAATACTTCCAAAGCTTTGTCAGATGTTCCCAACCAGTGGAAAGTGGTGAATGATTCAATATGATAAAGTACATTTTTAAGTTTTTACAAAAAAATCAAATATGAAAAACCTGCCTATAAGGTGTTCGATGAGACAGTTTATGTGTACTCCTTGTTCTCTCTTCTTTGGAAATTAAGAGGTAATTTATGTTATCCTGAGACAGGTTACAATGTTTGCTTTTGCACTTAACACTAACTAAACTAAACTTGACTAAATAAAAATATATGTGCTATGTCTCTTCTGCAATAACAGTCATCTATTGAATGCAAAAGGAGCTACATATTGCACAGCTCAGCATGCATTCCCAGCAGACTCCGGATGTGCCGAAATGACAGACTCCTGTGTGCATGTGCAAGATGACGTTATTCCCTGACCTGCCAATTACAAGGCTGAAAACCTGGCACCTGGAAGTAGCCAGGCAGAATAGGACAGCGGCCAGCAAGGGATTAAAAGTGATACTGGAAAGAGAAGGTGAGTATTTCGGAGAGTTTAATTCGGCTTTAAAGACCAAGTTCACCTTTTCCAAAAAATAGCCTATAATACAAGCAAGAGGCACCCGTGGATATTACATAAAAAAACTGTGCGGTTTTAAAAATGTTAATCAATTATATTGTTTTACGAGTAGTCCATTTAGGCTTCCCCAGAAGCCTGGCTGAAAACCTCCCAGTTAGCAACACCAACATCCTGCCTTGTTGATAGAATGTGAAAACGGTAGCTCGCTTCCGGTGTTCTGCCAAAACAGCCAATTCATCAAAATCTCCAACCACGTCACTTCTGAGTAGCAGTAATTGCAGATTTTGACAACTTGGCCATTTTGCACAGAAAACTGGCAGCATGTACACTACATAACATGACGAGTTGGCCGTTTTGACAGAACGCCGGCTAAGAAGTAAAAAAGTTGTTGCCGCCTCGTAGGCGGCCATGTTGTTGGTTACTAGCGAGCAAACTAACATTGTGTACCATAGCGTATACGCTGCCAGTGCTCTGTGAAAACAGCCAAGTTGTCGAAATCTGCAATTACTGCTGAAAACGGGTCACAGGAGTGCAGAACTAACTACAAGTAAAAAGCATAGCCAAACAAGATTTGGCTGTATTTAAATATGGGTCCAACCCCCAAAATGCCTCAATCGACCTCTGGAAAAAAATAATATTTACATTACATCCAGCCTCAGTATAGGGCAAGATCCTGGGAATGCTGAGTATCCCAAATCTCACATGAAAATTCTCTAGCAAAAGCCAAAAAGATTGGGATCCTCATGTTCCCTGGATATTGCCATAATGATTGTGATGAAGCCCCTACCTGGTGGCCTCAGGCAGCAGCGTGTGTAAGGTAAGTATATTTTTTTAAATTCCTCTTTTCTACATTTTTTTTTCCAAATGAATTGCAGTATTTTGGCATGGTGGAAAGGTTCAGTATAACAAGCACAAATTGCATTCTGGATGTAAGTTCTGCTTTAAAGTGACACTAAACAATGCCCTTATTCTACAAAAATAAGTAATACACTAAAGTGACACTAAACAATACCCTTATTCTACAAAAATAAGTTATACACATACACTACCTAATGGCCCTGTAATCTGTTTTTCTTCCATTCATTAATTTCTTTCTTATTTTTCTGCCTCCTGGGAACATCCTCTGAGTTCCTGAACCTCGCCTTTTCATTCTCACATCCGTTTTTGTTTGGAATGAGCAGTGCATGTTAGGTGCGGTTATGTGCACTGCTCTATGCACATCACAAATCACATAGTCCGTAGTGGATAGCCCATGTTGGGAGCGAGCAAGAGAGGGTAGCTACATTTATGTGTTACTTTACCCGCTTAGCGACCGCCCACCGTAGATTTACTGTAGCAGGGTGGCCACTTTGCTCCAGATCATGTACCTGGGTCAGTTCTGGGTCTGGGTCATGCGCACCGCCGGCGATCCACTTCATCTGTTATTGGACACAGCAGGAGCCAATCGGGGGGTCCAGCGGGTGCGATGTCTGCCGGAAACTGTCAATCGCTCATGAGAGAGGCAAAACGACAGTCTGTCTATGTAAACAAGGCAGACGGCCGTTCTGTGAGAGGGGAATGTGCTGATCTTGTGTTCCAGGGGGGCTTTCAACAGCATGTTTTAGAGACACTACAAGTCTTTAAAAAGGCAAAAATCTATTTATATAAATTTTGGTAAGGAAAAATGTTGCTTTGTGTAAAACTACTAACAGAATTGTAACTACCATTTTCCTTAGAAGGTTATAATTATATTTATTGTATGTTTTTGCCTTAAATAAGCTTGAAAATCAATCACAAAATAATGGAAAAGGTAGGTGCTGATCAAAGGACCGGTCAAATGGTGGCCTTCGCTCTTATAATAATTTTGTTTATAAATGTAAGCTAGCCTCAGATAATTAAGATACAATACCTTCTTCTGCTACAATTCTTTGGAGAGAGTCAAGAAAGTAAAGAAAGAGTCCCACTAATACATTCTTCCATCAGTTAGTATCA
The DNA here is from genome assembly GCA_029574335.1 of Rana kukunoris. NCBI lineage: Eukaryota > Metazoa > Chordata > Amphibia > Anura > Ranidae > Rana > Rana kukunoris. The sequence continues at coordinate 55,464,303 of CM056053.1, forward strand.
GTAAGTGTATTTTACTTACACTGGGTTGTATATCCAGCAAACAGACTTTGTTTTTGGCCATCACAGACCGTACAGAGTCGATACTTGTGCCGTAGTAATTGTTCTTATATTCACCGTACTCAATAAACCTTATCGAATTAAGAGAAGAAATAACATCCAGTTAGCGACAGAAGGGAACAAAAACTTCACTAAAACTTTCATAAAGTTAAATTGGAAGCAGAAGGATTTCTATGTTATCTTACCATGTTTTAGAAGACATAAGCTCTGCCAAGTCCTTTAGCGTGTCCTTTTTTCCCCCCAACATATATATAGATATATATAAACCTTGTATTTTACATTTTAAAATCAGTAACACCTGCTAGTGTTACAGTTAACCGGCAAAGAAAAAACACTTCAGCTTAAGAGCGCACTAATGTTTTCCATCAGCTCTTTGTCTGAGCTAATGCTATGCAATAAAAGGCTGGAGAAGTTAAACAATTGAAACTACTGAAATTTCATTGCACACTGAGGTATAGCTGCCTTCTGCTGCCAATAACTAAAGCGGGAAGGCTTTGGAACTGTTGACAGAGAGAAGATGGCAGATTATCTGCCATAAACGCTTATCTGCTGCTTAAAAACCAAAACAAGATAAGGTAAGATATTAAACACATGAATTACAGGCTGCCTGCCAACAGAACTTTACATCCAGGGTGGACAAGTAGTGGCTCTATGGCTGCTGCTAAAGGATAAGTGCAGTTTTAATCACAGTTTAATGGACGCTGAAGGCTGAAATGTTAACAGTCTTGCTGGGATGAATAAATAAAGAGTAATAAAATGATTAAAACACTTACTGTACCTTTTCTGGAGAAAATACTGCTCTCAACACCATCTAGTGTTGCTCACATATCTGAAAGCATGTATATTTGATAGTGTGAGCACTGCTGTAAAGAAGGATCAGAACTCAGACTGCCTGACCTTCCTCTTTACAGAGATTGTGTGATCAAAGACCATGGCTTTTCTTGTTCAATAATTATTTATTGGGTCTCACAAAGAGGTACAACAGAATATAACACATCAGTTCTTGCGGGTGGAAAATGTAGAAATTGGTTCCTCTATATCAGAGGTGGCAAACACAAGGCCCGCGGGCCGAATGCGGCCCTCGCACCTCTCCAGTCATCCTCCAGACCCTTACTTTCTGCTTTCAAGCAATGCATCCAACTTCTTCTCAGCAGCAGCATAATGAAAGGGGGGTGCACTGTGATGTAAGGGAGAGTGGGGGACTCAACTTCTGATAGTGGGGGGCTCTTGACATCTAATGTAAGGGTAGGGGGATGCGCTGGACATCTAATCTTACAGATAAAACCGGCCCTTTTGAGGGCAACCATAATGCTGATGCGGCCCACGATGAAATTGAGTTTGACACCCCTGCTCTATATGCAGTTGCCCCCATCGCTCCTCCTATACAGCTTCTTTCCGCTGTCCATCCTTATACCACCGTAGCTCTGCCTGGTTCCCCCCTCCCCTCTGCCGAGCACTGCTGCAAGGGATGCGTCAGGATAGAGACAGAGAAAGTGGTCGGTAAATGTGTAATTTACCGGCCCCTTGCTTTTCTGAATGGAGAGTCAGTGATCTGTACTGATCCTGGACTGTCCATTCATAACTGAAACGTAGTAAAATGTGTTTACTATGTTTCTGTTTGTGAATTGAGGAACATCTCTGTATAGAGCTATACCTATCCATTCATTCAGTTCAGATGAGGAGATGGAGATATGGGGATTCTGGGCTGTGTCCTCAATCTCATTTCTGTCTCAAAAATGGAACATCAGAGGTCTGTTTAGAAACCCTGATATCTTCATCAAAGCCCCCTAACGAGGCTCCAATAAAAATATGGTACCCAAATAAAAATATAAAAATTGTTAAAAAAGAAAATTGTTAAAAAAAAAAAAAAAAGTATTGACACCAGTGGTGGAACTTCCAGGGTCACAAAGGTTGCACTTAAGACTGGGCCCTGGTGTTCCAGCACTGGGATCGGAGGAAAGGGTTCTGCTGAGGGTCAGGGAGGCCCTTCATGGTTTCTTGCACCAGGGCCCCGAAGGTTCTAGTTACGCCACTAGCTAAGGTATAATATTACACGTGAATCAGCCAAGTTATTGATAAACTTAAAACATATAGATCACAGCAACTTCTGTATCAGGTGATCTGTGGGAGTGTGCACATAACGTAAATATTTAGAGAAAGAAAGACATGGGGAAGGAGGAAAGTGACACAGATTGGGACGAGTAGGGAGAAAGTTGTAGTTTGGGAAAGGGGTAATCAGGGAGATTAGTAAAGGGGGGGGGTGTTAGGTAAGCGCAATGAGACTGGCCTTTAAAGGATGAACTGAGATGCAGATTTCTGATAACTTTATATATTGTTTTAGTGAAAAAGTAATATCTGATGTACTCAAAAAATTTGTAGGTGTATATTTTCCAACTTGGTGGACAACCTCCTTGCAAAGAGGTCTGACCCTGTCCTCTGCTGTGGAGCTAAGGAAATGATCAAAGTACCAAATGTGCCATATTGGATGACTATCTCAGAGGATTTTAGAACTTGGGCAATTTATTTAAGGACAGAAAGGTATATCACTGTCTGATATTCTTGGATAGATACCTGTTCATCCATAGTCATCCATAGGGATGAAAAATCCACATCATTGTTCAAAACTCCCATAAGGGCTTAATATATAAGCATAGCTTTGCTATCATGGAGGATGACCCCCCCCCCCCTCTCAAGAGTACATTATGTGACCAATACAGAAGCCTTAAGAAAAGTTTAAACTTTTCGTTTACATTTTATGCATGCATCCTAGCATGCCTGTTAACTAGCTTTATGTGAACATTTGAAATCTGGTCCACTTTAAGTGCTATTATGCAAAAAATATCAACCAAGAAGGCCCAAACAATTACAGAAAGACTGAGTAAATTCAGTCAAAACCTAAACCTAAATCTACTCTCAGCCAAATTCTAAGGCCGCATACACACGATCGAATTTATCTGCCGGATAATTTGATCGTGTGTACGGGCGGACAGACAGATTTTTCCAGCAGACAAATTTTAAAGCATGCTTTAAAATCTGTCTGCTGGGAACCCGTCCGTCCGACATGTCTGCTGGTTAGTACACAATATTCAGCGGACATATCTGCCCGCGCATGCGTCGAATGGATTCGACGCATGCGTGGAAGTTTTTTACTTCCTGGTGCGGTGACGTGGCGGCGTCAACATCACCGCCACGTCACCGCGATGTCTGCCGGCGGGGATTTTGGTTTGATCGTGTGTACACGATCAAACCAAAATAGCCCAGCAGACAAATCCGATCAAATCGGTCTGTCAGACCGATTTGATCGGATTTATTTAGTCGTGTGTACGCGCCCTTGGATTAAACTATTTAGCCCTGCAAAGAAAAATCGCTGTTGCTAGTGTGTAGGAGTGTGCAGAAGAGGCAACCGACAACGGAAGCCCCACAGTAACTCTTTGTGTGATTTTCCAGGAATTTTCCAGCTGTTGTCAGCAGTCTCTGTCCACACTAAAGCCACCACTGTAGACTGGACAGGATCGGATTTAGAAAAGGTAAGTATAGTGATTTTTTATTTACAGGGTTTGATAGGTTAGTATTAGAATGTGACAGAGTAGGTTTTGGCTAAACTTCCACTTTAAGTACCTAGGGAGAAAAATAGAAAACCTACAGCTATCCTAAACAATAAGGAGCAACTAGAAAATATAAACTAATACATTTTAAAAAAAATAAACAGGGAAAATAAGTCCATTATATTTGTTATTTTAAAGGTTTTGTGGGAATTTATAAAAATTGTCAGAATGCAGACTTTCCCCAAAAAAGACAGAACTATTATATTTTATTGGTTTTCGGAATACATTTAAAATGTCACATGCCAGGGGGTAAAGCCCACAAGACTTCCAGTGGTCAATGAGTCAATGTCAAAAAGTGAAATCATCAATGTTCTGTTGAAAGGAGTAACAAACTATGTTGATGTTTCATATAATGAAACTTGTTAGTGCCTCTGAGTTGAGGCTGCCAGGGTCAACTTCCAGCTTTCGGGGATGTGCAATTAATCTGAAAAATAACACCCGGCTGGTTGCCCATAATCTCCACAGTCTTCCCTCCCAGGCACAGATCACCGAGTCAATTTATTCTGTTTAACAAGCTATGAACAGTTGGGTATTTATAACATTTATGTAAATAATGCTTAGGAGTAAAGAAAATCCATACAGCCAGTGGTGTTGCTGGCACTGTCCTCAATGGAACACAAGCAGCTTCTGCCGAGGCCTGTGCTCCTGCATGACCTCTAAAATCATATTGGTATTCTGTGGACACTTGCAGAAGCTGCTTAAATAGTACCTTTCACCAATGCTTTTCCTTCACTTGAATCAACTACAGGTTTAGGGTTCAGAGCATGTAGAGTTTAAAAGAGTATCTAAAGTTAAAATAGAGAGTAAAGAAGAGTTAAACCTTTATTAGGTTTGTATTGCTGTCTGTGTTCCTCCTGGGGGGATAAACCGTTTCTGTTTGCCCTGGTGACTATTATCATCAGGACTGAAACTAAGAGGAAATCAAACATTTTAAAGCCCAGCTCTAGGGAAATAATAAATGCTAACATAGCAATGGGGCTGTCCCCACACTGCAAGGGTTAAATGCTTGTTTCACTTACTTGATGTTTCTTCTCTACTCCCCTACAGTCCGGTAGTGGATGGTTCCTCACCATCCTCAGGGCTATTGGCCCTGCATTGAACTTGATAAAATCAGAAGACCTGCGACTGTAAAGAGCATAGAAAAGAAGAAAAGGCAGCCAGGACAGGTCTTTCAGCCTGGAAGGAGCCTGTGGGAGTCGAGGATCAGGTATGTAAAATTGCTTTTGATGCCCACTTGCAGTTTAGGTGCAGCCCCTCTGCAAATGATAATTTAGCTTTTTCCTGGAGTTCAGCTTTAAGTTTTCACAAGAACAGGAAGCAAGGTGAAATCGTCCAGTGGGAACAATTATTCTGTTTACCGTCTAAGGCAGTGGTTCTCAACCTGGGGGTCGGGACCCCCTAGGGGGTCAAATGATGATTTACCAGCGGTCACCAAATCCTGGGCTGTTCCTGAAGCCCGCACTGCTCTCCTAGCCTTTTCACGGACGCCCAGCAGGGCAGTCCCTGGAACCCGCAGCCGCCCATTCAGTTCACGGCATGGCTGGGGGGCAGAGACTAGAGGTCAGCTGACCAGTGAGGATTGTGAGGTGGGAGGGGCTGGAGGAGACCCTATATCCTAATTTCAGCATAGGTGTCACTGCTAAGAGACACCACAAAGTTGGAGACACAATGAGTAACACTACCTGTGATTATAGTTGCCATTAAAAGTCCCCACTACAGTTCTCAGATCAGCAGATGACCTTGATCAAGAGCACCTAAGTTGGCTGATCAGAACTCCCCCCAGCATTGCCACTCATCCTATTAGGCCGCGTACACACGAGGAGATTTATCCGATGAAAACGGTTCGACAGACCGTTTTCATCGGACATGTCTGCTGGGCTATTTTGGTTTGATCTGTGTACACACAGTCAAACCAAAATCCCCGCGAACAGACAGCGCGGTGACGTGGCGGTGACGCCGCCACGTCACAGAACCAGGAAGTAAAATACTTCCACGCATGCGTCAAATCCATTCGACGCATGCGGGGGATTTTTGTCTGCTGGTTAGTCGTACTAACCAGCGGACATATCCGACAGACGGGTTTGCAGCAGACAAGTTTTAAAGCATGCTTTAAAACTTTTGTCTGCTGGAAACCTGTCTGCTAACCCGTACACACGATCGAATCTGTGGGCTGAAACTGGTCTGCGGACCAGTTTTAGCAGATATGTTGGATCGTGTGTACGCGGCCTTATTCCCACCAAGGAGTAAGAGAAGGAATTGAAATGTAACCCAATTTATAGCATTTGTTTTATGTGTTTTTTCTTTTTTTTTTTTTTTTGTGGTTGATATTCTATCAGTATCATTTAAAATACATCTATGATAAAAAATTATAGACCCTTTATTTGTAAGTGGGCAAACTTAAAAAATCTGCAATGGATTAATAAATTATTTTCTCCCATTGTATTTGTCCCAAGAAATTTCCATTATCATATTGAGATTATACCAATGTAATGTCTTGGCTATACGTGGAATTATTTTTGTTAGCTAATGCTGTACTATTTCAAAAACCTTGCTACTGAATAAAAGAGGAATCCTAAAAATGTTGTTTTAGTTGCATTTAAACAGCTCTCTAATTTAAAATAATACTCTGCACATACATTAGTCTCAAATTCTCTATATAGTGTACCAAAAATGTTCATTGCCCCAATACCTGTATTAGTGTCACTATAGGCTTATTCACAATCTTCCATCAGATGGCCTACACTGGGCTATCACCCAAATGTCGCTTGAATCCACAAGACCTTTTTGATTTAATGACACAGCAAACTCTACTACTAGAAGCAGCTGACACACATTTCCAAGGAGCATTAGAGGGAGATAATGTCAGAATCCTAGGTGATTCCAAGGCATTTCCAGATGAGTAAAAAAAAAATGTATTTTTTATTTTTTAGGTCTAATGAGCACAATAATGAAAAAAAAAATTTGGGATGGAGACTCCACTTTAAGAGCACAGCTTAAAGTGGAGTCTCCATCCCAAATTTTTTTTTTTCATTATTGTGCTCATTAGACCTAAAAAATAAAAAATACATTTTTTTTTTACTCATCTGGAAATGCCTTGGAATCACCTAGGATTCTGACATTATCTCCCTCTAATGCTCCTTGGAAATGTGTGTCATCACTTCCCAATTATCACTCCCCATCCAAGACTTCCAGGAAGTAAGTGCTTGTAAGCTTCACAATGCCCACAAGCAAAATGAAAAGCGTGTGGACCTAGTTTTATAAACTATGGGCCAGATTCAGGTACATCTGTGCATTATTGGACCGGCGTAGCGCACCGCCTTTACGTTAGACTTGCGCAATGTAGCCGCGTAATCACTCTATTCTCGTAGCTTTTACGCAGAAAATTGCGCATGTGTAACGTTATTTCAGAGGCGTAAGGCAGAGTAATACAAATTGGGAAGGACGTGGGCGTATTACATTGAAATGAGCCGTGACCCCATGCAAATGAAGGGCCGGCCGGCCGGCTCGCGCATGCGCGCTTGAAGGAGACCATGGTCAGCACCTCTGTGCGCATGCTCAACTCGGGAACAGCGCAATCAGTGAAATTGGAAGTAGACCCGGGCAACTTTGCTGAACTACGCAGACAGCATAAATAGACAGACACAAACGCACTTCCATTGCAAAAGTACATCCCTTTGTATCCCTTCCTATACAGCAAGGTGCTATTGTTCTGTTGTTTGTTAGCGTTTATTTGTTTGTTTGTAACGTGTCGTTGAGATATTTGGGGACTGTTTTGCAGAGTGGTTTTTGTCTTTTATGTGTTTTCTTTGTTGTTGTTTTTTTTAAATTATATTTTTGCTGGGCTTTTTTTTTGGTTCTGTTTGTGTATGATTTGGGAATGTGGGGGTGACATTCCTGCCGGAAAAGGGGTGTCACCCTCAATTTTGGTGGAGAAGGGTTCCCCAGGACCAGGGAGAAGTGATCCCCAGGTCCGTGTGAATGGTGTATGAATGTACAGTGACATAATTGGAGCCTTGGCGTGGCGTTGCTGCTCACAAGTCCTGCATGGTGGGCTTGTGCCAATCAAATGTGATGAGGATGTGGGGTGTGTGTGCTAGGGACCACAGTGGTGTGCATGCATGCATTCTCATTGTGCCATGATTAATGTGTGTGTTTAACGTGCAAAGATGCATATGTGAGCTGGCATGAGATGGGGTCATGAGATGGGGTCCCAGTGCATATGCAGAGTCACCTTGAAGGGAAAAGACAGGAGGATGTTAGTAGTGCATGTGCCCCTTGTGATGTGTGCATCATGGGGGGGGACAGTCATGCCTGCCACCCATGTCACTCACCAACCAGCCAGCTGTCCCCATACATGTTCTGTTCGAAATCTGTGGGGATGGGGCTCTGATTGTATATGTAGCTGTCATGGGTGTCATGGGTAGTGTCATGTGTTGGGCTGGTGATGTCCTCCTGCAAGCTTGTGATTAATTCCATGATGGCATGAGGGGTGAATCTGAAGATGCGAGACACCTCAGAATCACTCATGCCATAGATGTCTATGCGTGTGCAGTATATCCTCTCCCGTGAAAAGTGAAGATTGAGGGGCTTGTATCAGATAAGAATATTGTATTAGATTAGATTAAATTGTAAAGTTTATATAAGCAAATAAAAAGTAAAAAAAAAAAAAAAAAATCCCGTGCCCTCCTCAGTGCCCTCCTCCTTCTTTGATCATCTAAAGTCAGTAGAATAGCTATGAGCATGGATGCCCCTGGCATGTTGGCATACAGATTGTTGTGCAACACGTGTGACTGCTGAGCTCCTCACTAACAGTGTTGCTTTATCTGACATGTAGACGATTTTTCTCTTTTTAGACCAGCTTTTATATGGTCTAATTTTAGACGGGACATTTTGCTGTTGCGCACACTGCGTAGCCTGCGCTGCCCCAGCGTTCTTTTGTGGATCCCCGTAAGTCCCTCATTAGCATATTATACTAGCAAATCAATGGTCTGTCTAGCGCAGTTTTGCACGGACGGATGCGCCTGTCTAACGAAATTACGCAGGACAAAAAAAAGTAGATTTCTTGCGTATCTCATTTTGGGGATGCCGTGCATCGAAACGCACGCGCACATTTAGACTTACGCACGCGCATCTCCTGTTGCGCAGGCGTAATCGCTCTGTGAATCTGGCCCTATATTTTTTGAATAACTATGCGGAGCGGCGGTAGATTGTAAAATAGTAAGTGACTGGATTTTTATTATAAAAACGCATGATGAAAAGACATACATTTAAAAAATGCGAATTGTGGTTGGAAATCCGCTTTAAGTAGCAGAACACAACCCAAAATGCACAAATACCTAATAAAGCAATGCTTGCACACTCAGTCTATTCATTCTCAAGGAATGAATATCACTTTTCTTAATAAGATATTTTGTTCCTCATGCCACAATGTCACTCTCCACGGAACACAGAAACATTACATTTTTATTCAATATTAAGTTCTAAAAAAAATGCTGCAACTTACTTGTTATTGTGTATGTCTGCTTCAAACAAGTGTTTGGAGATAAATATGTATTCCACGCCATCGCATTCTTGACTTCTCTTTCCTCGAGTTGTATCTGTGATTGGGGCGAAACAAAATACAGAAGAAATTAGAATTTAGCAAAGAATATTTAGATATTACAATTAACCTCTCCTAGGAAAAACATAGGGGCTTGACCTTTTCCTAAAAATGCTGAATGACCAACCAGATGACTTAGGCCCCTTTTCACACTGGGGCGGGAGGTGCGGCGGCGTTACGTCGCCGATATTTTTGCGGCACTTTACCGTCGGGATTGCGGCGGTATTCGGCCACTAGCGGTGCAATTTTACCTGCTGCTAGTGGCCAAAAAAGGGTTAATACCACCGGCAATGCCTCTCTGCAGTATAGCTGCGGTTTACCATTGCTGTCAATGGGAAGAAGCGGTGGAGGAGCCGTAAACACACCGCTCCTTCACCGCTTCAAAGATGCGGCTAGCAGGACTTTTGGAGTGGTCCTGCCAACACACCGCTCCCTCGGGGCTTTCACACTGGAGAAACCGCAGCCGCTGTTTCAGGTGCTATTTTTAGCGCAATAGTGCATGCAAACCGCCCCAGTGTGAAAGGGGCCTTACTCTTGACATAAAAGTTTCTCAGTCACCGACCCAGTATGTATATCACAAAAGTCAGTCAGAAGTCCATATTTGCTTACTTGCTCTTGATCAGGGTCTCCTGTTGAACCTGGAGCATAAATAGTGGCACTTTCTTTTTCTTAGGAAAGATTATTTTTTATTAACACCAGGAAACGTTACTATGTAAAATTCATCTATTCATTTACCTGCAGAACTCATATTACATATGGAGATGTCTCTTCCAGTGATCTACTTCAAACAGTCGCAAGAGTTGGCACAAAGGTTTAAAATGAAAGTAAATCGAATATAAAACTCTTTTGTTTTTTAGTTTGGGCAGAGTAGTCATCTTAATAGGGAGGTTTATGTTAACCTCCTATCCTACTGGAACGGCAGAAAGTGAAATGAAGTCTTTCCAGAATTCCCATCTTTAGGCCCCTTTCACACAACTTGTCCCACGATTTGGGAATGCAAAGTATCATTCTCCATGATTTCTAATGACAACCATTTATATTAGCACAACTTTAACCCTTTCATGACTAAGCCTATTTATTACATTTGGTGTTTACAAGTTAAAATTTTTTGCTAGAAAATTACCTAGAACCCCCAAACATTATATATATATATTTTTAGCAGAGAATCTAGAGAATAAAATGGTGATTGTTGCAATATTTTATGTCACACGGTATTTGTGCGGCGGTGTTTTAAACGCAACTTTTTGGGAGAAATTAACTTTAATGAATTAAAAAAAAAATGAAAAAGTAAAGTTAGCCCAATTTTTTTGCATAATGTGAAAGATGAAGTTGCGCCGAGTAAATAGATACCAAGCATGTCACGCTTTATAATTGCACACACTCGTGGAATGGCGTCAAACTACGGTACCTAAAAATCTCCATAGGCGACGCTTTAAACTTTTTTTACAGTTACCAGGTTGGCGGTACAGAGGAGGTCTAGTGCTAGAATTATTGCT